>JAZFAU010000389.1:0-224415 GCA_037178615.1 Dione vanillae
TCTCGGTCTGTCTAGAACTATTACTAATACATTTCTAGAACGGTTAGGTAGTGGTAGGAGCTCGGACAGTGAAGGTGAGTGTTAATGTATTTTAAAGGGGCCCCTTTAAACTTGGGTCGTAAGTACCAAGCGCTGATCGGAGCTCCTCTTCCTACAACGCGATGGGCCCGGCACCCGCACGGTGAAGCTTCTTTTAAGTATAAAAATGTTACTAAATTATAACAAGAACTATTTTATTAGCAGAAATTAACTTTTTGTTGTAAAGAGGTATATGTATGTGTATGCACAAATTGTCAAGGCGTAATCGAATAGGACAAATTAAATTATATGTTGCTTTACAGACTTTTAATTCTTTGCGTTGTATAAGTGCGGATATTTAGTGATTTGTACTTCAATTCAATTCCACCTATTGGTTGAAGATAAAGTAAATTTGCAATGCATTTATTGAACATTTTAAATTACTTTCGATTTAAGTTGGAGGATTTGAATAAAATGCCTTAAAGTATAAACACACAGAATTACAACAAGAACTATTTTGTTTGCGGCAATAAACTTTTTTGTTGTGAAGATATAGTGGAGTGGATTATAACTAATATTAATATTATTTATATATAATTTGTCAAGACGTAATCGAATAGGACAAATAGGTAGATATGTATTGTAACCTCTTTTGTATGCCATTAATACAAAATCGAAAGCGGTAAAATTCGTTATCAATAAATCAACGACCCGCTAGAAGCCGACGTCCGGAGAGGCTTCATTGTACTTTTAAAAGCTGTTCCGCCGAACTCGTTTTGTAGGCGCTTGTTTTTTCCACAAATGGCTGTCATGTCGGTGTCGGGCGACGAGACCTCAGCGACGACACGAGCCGTAAAATACTTCTCTTTTACTGTTACGTCGTAAATTAAGTGTTGCAATAAAATATTAGAGAAGGGTCCCTTCTATAGCTATCCTCATAACATCAAATGGACTGTGCGATATATCAAGCCCACGATAAAAAGGTAGAAAGGTTAAAGTTATTGTAGTAAAAATTGTAATAAATATTAGGTCAATATTTGTTTGATAAATATTAGTTTTATTTTATGTACGCTTACGTAGCGCTATTTTCCAGGTACGAGTGCGAGGCATTCACCGAGGCGCATACAAAATGCACGCCTGTGGCTGTCACTGGACGCGTGATGACACGCCGAGTCCGAGCCGGTGCAACATCTGCCTCGGACCTTTGTCACGAAATAAGAACTATATTTTACAATATACCACAGGTTCTATACAATGTAGAGCAAATAAATACAGCTATTAAAATTAAGAAGATGTATGCTTATACACTAAAAATATTTATGTAATCTATATTAGTTATAATGCTTTTATATTAAGGTATATTTATTTTGTTTAAATCAAAAATTTTTGACCAAATCTTATTTAGACTAAATTTTAAATGTTCATAACATTTAGTATAAACAGTATTAATAGCTAGTTTTAAAGCACTAAGTCCATACTGTCAATGAAGGAGGCCACCGTAGTTGTAAGAGCATTTCCTGACGACAAACACGAGCTCTGCCCGATAACAAGTAAATTAGTATGCAGCGTCGCGCACGTACTATAAAGCATGCTGCGAGTGGCGTCTGCGATTTGTTACGCGAGATAACGCGGCGACGCCTCGTACCAGTAGCAGGTGGATGACTGCTATTATTGTGAAATGTTTGTACTCAATATGTTTCAGAAGGCAATTTATCCAGTAATAGGAATTGAACGAGTAAGATATTTTTTATAAATCAATCTTTAGTAATATAAAAAAAAATGTAACTAATTGATTTAATATCAAAAGTGGTCATGTATTAATAATCTCATATATTATTAATCTCAAAAGTGTCAAAAAAAAAAAAACTTTAAAAAAATAATATTAATAAAAAGTGGTCATATATACATAAATTTATGTTCTACTGATATTAAATAGTACATTGTAATAAGTTGCAATTTGATTTTCAATTAATATTATATTTTTTTTGTATTTGTTTATACTGTTTCTGTTTAAAACGTTGTAAAACTAGTTGAGACAATTTCACTATCTTATAGATACATTATCGAATGGACATATATAAATGTGTCTAGTATAGCAAAATTTAAGTCAGGACGATGTTGTGTGAGTCCGGAGTGGCCGCAAGCAATCGGCCGGGACCGGGCGGGCGCGAAGTAATCGACTTCACAGGGCGAGGATCAGTCGCGGCGGCGAACTCCACCCAACCATTGCAAAGGTACGTTTTCGGCTCACATTAATAAAATGTCCCCTCAAGTAGGAGACGTGAAATACAAAATATTGCATTTTCGTTGAAGATTCCAATTTATAATCAAATAATTGTTAGTTGCGTACGTCCGCAGCGCTCAGCCAGCGGTCGGCGTCAGCAAATAGAGCAAGGCGCTATCGAATCTCGCAGCGACGGTGTTTTTTATCTCGCGTCGCATCTCGCGCTAAAAGCTTTTATTGGTGACGCGAGCGTCTCTTTGTTCCGAGTCAATTACCGCTCACTCGATTTCTTCCTCACTCTTTCACTTACTTCTTACCTACCGCTACAACGAAGTGCCGACGGTGCCTCGTGACAAAGCGCAGTCGGTAGTTGGCATTTAGTCAACTTGAACTAAAAAATACATGGGTTGATTACATTCTCCTATATTTAAGTGACATTTTGAACAAAATTTTAAGTGCTAATATCTTGTATATTGAGGGCCATTGTAGCGCAAAGGCGTATCATCTGCATGGAAACGTTACGGTTCGTGGGTTCGATTCCCACGCGGGGATAGATTTTTTCATTTTCATTTTTTTCGCTCTTGCAACAAGATAAAGCACGGCATTGAATTTCACCATTCAACACGCAACGCCTCGAAAAAAGCGTGAAACCTGTATATTCCGTGGTGTATTCGTTAACATAGTAGTATCTCATATCGGACTCGCACTCAACAATGTCTGACTTGAGGCGGGTCAGTACTCGTACACATCTTTCCGACATACTTTCTCTGCCTGCACTGCACAGAATGTACAACGCGCGCATTGTTTCTCTTTATCGTACACGCTTTTATTGCTTCTCTTAACTTTGCCTCGCTCCATCGACGCCGGCATTCATAACTCTCACACATCTGACGCTCGCCGACAATCTACTATGTACTATATGTGTGTGAGTATGTGTGTGTGTGTGTGTGTGTGTATGTAGCGACCATTACATAACATGATTATGCAGATAAAGCTTTTTTAACAATGAATTTTAATAATATAAATATTAATGTATGCAAATATAGGTAAATGATACAAAATAATTGTATGAAACACCATTTACTTCTGTAAATGTCATTTGAAGTGTTTTGCGTGTGCTTACATTGACGCAGTCACTCAATAAATGAACGTCCATATGTAATAAAAATACCTCGTAACTAGTACGCTCCAATTGACTTCCTTATTTAAGTTTTTTCAGATTAAATATTTTCAAAGTTATAAAACAGATGTTTATGTTTAAAATCCTATAATCAAATCGGATATAAGTCAATTTTTCATTTCTCTAGGAGGAAACGGCAAGCGGGAGCAGATGGGTCTGCCGGGTCGAGGGCGGCAGCGGGGGGCAGTAGTTGAAGGGGGGGAGGAGCACGTAGGTGGGAGGGGGAGGGAGTGTTATGCGATTGGCTTCGACGGGCGGTGAGGTTTCCGTGAAACAAGCAGAGATTTTTTTTCTTTTTTTAGCGTCTTGTCCGAAGGCAGGCAGAGAAAGCGCACGCTGGTTTATTGAATTTCACCTGCAACCGTCTGCCACTTAAAGTATTTAAGCAGATAACAAAAATATTTAAACACACCGATAGAAATATTTTATCGACGCTTTTTTATTTTTCATTTATCTGATATTAATGTATATCATAATTATCAATCGTATAAAAACATTGTAATCATCATCGTTTGTAGAAGTTTATTTTGTTTGTTCTCCTTTGGAACTATCACCTGCACCAGTTCACTAAAATTAATGCCTCAGACCTTATTTTAGGTTTTTTCAGACTAAATATTTACAACAAAGTTATGAACTGGCGCAAGAAAATCAGCGGGCTTTCTAAATTGCTAAAAATTATTATTAGTGATATTAACAGACCTAGCACAAATTTCATGAGCGTACATATTATTCCTTGGAACCTATATATTCTAGATTCTTATAAATAAATATGTCAAAAAAACATTTTTATTTTATTATATGGTTGTCCATAACTGATATATAGAAATTTAAGGCACAGAGCGGAACGCTGTACGTGGAGGTATATAACATAAACTATATATATCGTCATTGAATGTAACAAGTGAATAGGAACTGCTATATAAGGGTAAAGCGTGAATTTAAAAAGAATGTAGCAAACATACAATATATGGCATCAAAAATGTTATAGGTCAGCGGCACTGCAGTTGACCGACACGGTGGTCATAGGTTTTGTTTCTACTCATGAAAACAAATAACTTTAACTTCCTTGGCTCTCGTAACAATACAAAAACATGAGTCGAGTTTCGTCACTCAAATTCATCAGACCTAAGAGTCTTAGCAGATTCCCTCAACAAGTGGTTCCCAGAATAAACCGTCAACTATTATTAAATACAAAAATACAAAAATAAATTTTGTCAGTGATTATATTAACTAATATCCTATTATAAGATTGCAATCAGTTATAAATGCTATTTAATTACAAAGCTTATATATATGAGCTGCTGTGCTGAAGAGGTGAGATAATAAGTCATAAACACGAGCGCCCTCGACATGCTGGGGAGTGCGGAGTGCGGAGTGCCGATCTCATCACGCTTCGGACTCTTGAAACTTATATTTTGACGCGTTGAGGATGAACCGGGCGCGAGGACCGCGGCGACGTACATTATGTATGTTGATTTCTATGCACTGTGGAGATTAAACAGATTGAACGGGATTGGAATTTGTTTTTATTTTTTTAAGATTATAGAATATACTGTGGAATACACAGGTTTCACGCCTTATCCTGCATATATCAGCGTAGGCAATGGCAACCGCTGGAACCGCCTTTTTTCGCGCCATTGTATGTTGAGAGGAGCAAATCAACGCCACGCTGTGCCTAATTGTCAGAGCGTAGAAAATGCACAAGCCGTCGCGTTTGTAGGCAGACGCTACGCCTCTGCGCCACAACGGTTCTCATTTTTCATTTACATATATATACATAATATGGAATAGTTTAGTAGTAGTAGTAGTTATTAAACTATTCTATATTTTCTTTTTAATTTTTAAGTAGTTGCTCTTTAAGTATTTTTAAATTATATTTTCTTTATAAGTAGAGAGAATCTAATAAGACATGTTTTCTTATGAATGACGATCTTTATTCCAGTACCTTTTATGAAAACACTAATAATTTTTTTATTGTAAACATTATCGCAGAGTTATTGACGGTCAATGTAAAAGCAGCGCTAACATAGCGGCTTCGTTATTCAATTTTAAGAGATATAGAACACGTAAATTTTATGTATAGTTATATTGAAATGTATAATTTCAGTATTCCAGTGAGTTGCGCTAGGTCGGCGCGGTCGCGGACAGTAGGCAGGTGGATAAGTTTTTACCACTCATGTTGCAGAAACTGCTGTTGACCTTTTGTATAGCGAAACTTTGACACTTTCAACTAAGTCAATATTTAAGTGAGACTGAAAATCGTTTTATTATCAGCTTTGAAAAATTGATAGCAAACTGAGCTTGGAGGTCACTTAAAGCTATAAAATGAACGTGAAGCAAACTTGGCCGTGACTAAAGAAAGCAGGAATGTACCTGAGAGCGTCAACGTCACGGCGGTGAAGGCGAGCACCCTCCACGTCCGTCACCGAGACGAAGTGCGGCGAGCTTAGAGACGAGTGGTCACCAGTTTGATGAACAGAGGACTCTAAGATGTTTTTCCAAATGTAAGATATTTTTGTATTGCCTTACAATGAGAACGTTTTTCATATTATTTTAATGTAATATTTTAAGCCATAACTTTGTGACTTTGTTATTAAAGTAAAGAGAATGCTATCTTTCTTGCCAAATCATAGTGCTATGTAATAATCTTGGGTATTGGGAATTAAAAAAATATCCCTACAGACATGTTAACAACGCAATAAGTTGTAAAAAGCATGTAAAAATTTCAGCACAGCTTAGTGATCAGAGCGCTTCGACGATTTCCAAGAGGTGCGGGTTGAAATCTGGCTACGTTTAATCTTTTATATGTTTCTTTTAAATATTATTTCTATCCTTTGTGTGGAATAACACTGCAAAAATCATAAAAATAACTTTTTAATAGTGTTTACAGCTAATTTATAAAAGCCATATATTACGGTATTATACCTTATTATTAAGATCAGAGATGTCCACTAAAACAGCAATATTACATACATATCAATACAATTACATATTATTCAATCACAATTATTTTATTTAAGTTGAACTTACAGTGCACTCCGCGCTGTAACTTCATAATATTTTATATTATATTTTTTTATAAATATAATATGAAATTTGATTCAATTGATGTACATAATTGAATTAATATTTTTAACAACTTAACGAATATGTTGCCTGTACGAAAAATATATGTGTATAAGTAGAAGTCATCATTTTATATATCGACTTTTGTATAATAGTGAAATTACTTTATTTTTGTCATTTCAATTGAAAATTTCAAATAAACACGTCGAACACAAGCCTTTTGTGGTTGTAAACATAAGCTAAGGCCCCGCAGGAGTCGACGCGGCGGTCGCGAGATAAGACTCGGCAAAAAATCGCTGAAGTGGTAGCATTCAGAGCAGAATAAACAAATTGCCCTTATTTATCTTAGTTAATTGTGCTGCGTTTGTTTGTTCGCGAGATATCCGCGCTCTGAACGGCGCGGCGTGTGGTGGCGCGGGATGGGAGGACGCGATATCGCGCTAGATAACGTTTTCAATAGAAGTACTAACATTTTGCCTCTTTACAGCTTGGAACTTTGAACGAAGACATGTAAGAGTGTCCCTGAACTCACCTCGCTGCAAATGGAAATATCAAGACGAATTTAATATTAAGTTTGTATAATATAAATATACAAACTTAATATTAAATTCGTCTTGATACTTCTATAGCAGATAAAACAAAACTTCCAAGTTAACACAATTTTGACTTTTACGTGACCAAAACCTAAAGGTTTTCAACCTGTTTTCAGTGATAGAACAGTATATTATGGTTATAAAATGATAAAAATGATTTTTTACAATTCTATACGTATACTTGTTTTTGACAAAATATGTGCACGCCTAGGAACAGGTCACTAAACATTTATTATTTATACTTGTGACATTATTGCCAAGTCCTCGGTTCACGAGTTTGACTCGCACTTAACCGGCTTTTATTATCAGGCATGAAATCCTTTAATTGAATAAATTTGTATACACCGAGGACGCACGTTCCCGACTAGGACGTTAATAAGCAAAATTTTATTGGACGAACGGTGCCATCTTCAACGGCTCACGCCTGACGCCACATATGTACATATATATTAACAATTCGCTTGTTTTATTAATCGTCGAGTCATTGTTTCGCTGACATTTGTTTCCTCCGACGCGACGCGACGGTCTGTTGTACGCACTTTATGCTTTTTATGACGCGACCTCGCAGAGAATATAAAACGGGTCGACACGCGTCGTAAAATACTCCTATTTCACTTTATGCCACAAATTAAGTGCCGAAGTTGGAACAGAATGAATTTTTCCATCACAAAATATTTTACGTGTTTAGCGAAGTTGCCGCGTACATTTGTGTACGCTTCCAATTTGTGTTTGCAACTCGTTACGCCAACTGTGATATCGTTTATATGGAAACTTGTAACGAGGCGATGACCGCACCCCGCCTAGAGACTGCCCATTGTAGGTCTAATAATAGCTCCCGAGGGTTACTTAGATAACAAGAAACATAAACCGCTAATTAATGTGTTCACATTTGATAGTTCACTTTATTTTAAAAATAACACGTGCTCGTGGTAGGTAGATAGGTAGGTAGTAAGTTAAATTTATCAAGTTCTTTGTGTAATGTTTCGAAATTACTTATAAACTGAATGGAAAAGCGATAGAAGTGTAAGAGTTGCCGCCGACACGTCCTCATAAGAAGCTCTCACGTCCGCAGCTGGGGGAGATGGAATTCAAATTTAACCAAAACAATGTGATTGAACACCACTCTCGGACACGGCGAGCGAGTTTAGTTTCTAAACATTATGTTATAGTTTTATATGGTTTAAAGTGCAAAATTAAGATTTTAAATCATTTTTAAAAACTAATGAGATTATTAATTCATCAGAAGTTGTATGGGTCTGTATGAGTCTATAAATACATATAACTTTGAAAATAAGTATATATTTGTACGTGCATTTTATTATATGAATTTGTCTGTAAACGCGACAGTTTGTGTTTGTTTGTTTAAAACGTAATGCCTCGAAAAAGGCGGAAAGCAAGGACGGAGAAAGCAGTAACTAATCAACAGAGTGTTTTAACACTAAGCTGCTATGGTTCATGCAATTTTCTCTGTCTGGCAGGGTGCCATGTGCAGGATTAAGCGTGAAGACATAAAAGAAATAATAAATAAAAAAAAAAACTAGCACGCTGTGTTTGTTGCTATGACATGAGCATAATCATTGAGGTATCACAAGCAACCTTCAAGAACTGAGCAAATAGTAACATACGCTTCTACGTCATTACCACTAAGTCTTACACCAGAAGAATAATTTCATAAAACCTATTGAATAGAATTATAATATAATAAGTTCTTTGATTTTCGCGATTTTTATACATATTAAATAAAACAATTTAACCGGATTTATCGCGTATATTAACATTATTTTGGAAACCCGACGTTTCGAACACTTTGCAGTAGTCCGTGGTCACGGGTAGACTGAGGTGGCATTCGTCTATCATTTGATATAATTATTATATCAAACTACCGCCAACGGTTATTGAGTTGCCTCGCGTACTGCCCTGGATTCCTGCAGAATGAGCGGACTGTATCCTGACCTCTGGTGTGGTGTGTTTGGGATTTTAAAATTTTTATAAGTAGATCCCAAGTGGTAGAAAGCTTCCAACCGTCTTCTCTATTTAAATTAGGATATTTCTGTATTTCAATAGCCTCGCGGATCATTCTAGGGATATATTTATTTTCCCTAGCGAGTATATGAGGTTTATCAAACCTGATGTAATGGTTAGGCTTGTTCAAGGAGTGCTCACACACAGCTGACTTTAATACGCGCACATTCTTGGTATTTGAGATGTGCTCTTTCACCCTAACACCGATGCTTCTCTTTGTTTGACCAATGTAAGATAAGCCACAGTCACAATCAAGTTTGTATACAGCTGCACACTGCAAGAGAATATTACATTTAACTGGTCTCAAGAATTGGCTCACTTTTTTGCCAGGCTTAAAAATAGTTTTAATTGAAGCTTTTCTTAAGATGTTGCCGGTCCTGTCTTTAACTCCTTTTACATATGGTAGGAGTGCTGGCTGTCTCTCTAATGTGGGTGGCTTGGTGGTCTTCTTACAACGCTGGCGGGGAACTGGCAGCTTGTTCTGATGAAGGGCATCTTTCACCAGTCGAAGCTTCTCCCCTAGGTGTTCAGCGTCGCAGAGTCGGTGGGCTCTCTGAAACAAAGATTTCTTTTGATTTCAAAGATTCTCTGAAGAAAAGATCACCAAAGGGCAGGATATAGTCAGCTCATTCTGCAGGAATCCAGGGCAGTACGCGAGGCAACTCAATAACCGTTGGCGGTAGTTTGATATAATAATTATATCAAATGATAGACGAATGCCACCTCAGTCTACCCGTGACCACGGACTACTGCAAAGTGTTCGAAACGTCGGGTTTCACAAAAAAATGTTAATATACGCGATAAATCCGGTTAAATTGTTTTATTTAGAATTATAATAGCTTAAAAATAGCTTCCTGTAGGTAGTGTCAGCACTTTGCCCCAGTGTCGGTGGTGTCGCAGTGTCGCGGTGTCACAGTGTCGACAGTGTCGCGGTGCGCGCGCAGAGTGTCGGCCGCGCGGCGGCGAGTACCGGCAGTGTGTGTCCGACTGCCGTCGCCGTCGATATCTCACGCTGTCGCTCTAATCTCCGCCACGATCGCGCGTAACTAGTGAACTCGTCGCGCGCTAGAGTGACGTCAATGATTTTGTTTCATAATGATTTACACAAGACAGTAGCTTAAAATATTTATATATATATAGTTATGTGGTTCAAAAACTTTTACAAAGTAATGGTAGTTAAGTAAATACTTTAGTGAGAAACTGGTGTCTAGTGATCAACGACTACACAAGTGTAGTAGTTGCCGTCATGACGTTCTGAGTACGTATCAAAATCAAATTTTATTTTGTAAGCTAAATTGTATTTTTTACTTGTTAAAATAAACTTGTTTTTTCTAAAATTTTTGCTAAATGATATTCGGTTATCATAATTCAAAGCACAAAATTCATAAATAGGGATGGACAGATTTCACCAAAGCTTATTTTTTTTAAACAAAGTGTTATTTATTTCTATAACTTTATATTTTATTATAATGTACAAAAACAAACTTTCTTAAAAGTTATTTAAAGTATTATATAAATACAATTTCATAAAATGGGCAAAATGACATCGTTCAAAAGTTAGAGCGCTCTTATGCGGCTATCGCCAATAACGCAAGAGCATTTTTCTCTTCAGAAATAATATTTATGAGCATTGAGTGCTTGAAATGAATCTAGTATTTGAAGACAGTTGCGACGATCGAGCACCAATAAATAAGTTATCAAACCGTAGTAGAGTGCGACAGGTAGCTGGGCTCGTAGCCTCGTAGCCGCTGCGAATGTGGCTACTATGCTACGGAGAATTACTTCCTTTTTATGAGGGTAGAATTCGAGTAGTCGAGTAGGTTCGTTCGATTTATGTCAAAGAGTTTTATTTCAGACCATTTTTTCGATATCTATTGGTCTACAAATATATAAGCGAGCAATATAGACGTGATTCGTGATATAAAGTACATACAACATAGATAAAATTTAAAATTCATTATTTAATATTTCATACAATTGAGGTAATAGAGAAAGGAATCTCTTGCAATTGTAGTATTGAAGTGAGTCAGTCGGTCACGCAGCGACTTACGCTTAATTGCAGGTTCCTCTTGAAACGAGTACGTATTGTTTCACATTATATGGTTTTTATTGTTCAGTATTTGAATGAGCACGTATGTGGGTCGGTACGCGACCGGGACGAGAGCGCGTGCGGCGGACGGCGGACTCCGGCGCGGGCCCCTGTATTGTTGCGTTGGAACTGATTTTAGGGAAATTTTTGTGTACGCAGAGTTGGAAACAAATTTGTTTTGTAATGGAAGTGCGGAATGAGAACAACGCTGCGCAAAGCGAGGCTATTCGAAAATTTCTATTGAAAATTTAATTTAATTCTGAGCTGGAATTGCAATTTCGGACATAAAGCACCCGGGATCAGCCATTAGTAAATACAATGTTTATTTTGAATCCAGTCCTTGCAAATGAAAATTGTGAGTTTGTCACCTAATTCATATCTATAATATTTTATTTTCATCAGTAATATGATAAAGGGCATGTATGAAGTAAACTGTGCAGAAACGAAAAAATATGTAGAAACTTTACTTGTACCTTGACTGACACTAAATAGCAACAAACAAACATACAATAACACACTAAATGTTCTTGTTTTGTCCAGTATATGTTGTTATGTATGTACATATAGCGATATTATAACATAAACGTTAAACGTGCTCAATAAACTGTGAACAAGGCTCGCGGGATGAGGATTATCCTCTTTAGCAAATTAAATTCATCGGCTACTGAAATTTATTTTCTGTTCATCGTCTTTCATATTATATGGTAGTAACTATATGAGTAACTATATGTAAGTAAAAAGAAATCATTTCTATTTATTGTTGAAAGGTTTTAAACAAATTTAAGCCAAATTTATTCAAAATTCTTTGATTGAGAAGTAGTAAAATGATCAAACTGCAAATCATTTACAATTCGTCGAATAGCTTTATGTCATATGACAATAACTACTACTGGCTTACGATCTGAACCTTGCCTGTCTCTATTCTATTCTATTCTGTAGAGATATACTGCCTGTATAGAGATATATTCACAAAATCATACTTACCTTCGTTATTATTGAGAAAGCGAATTTCACTTACTGAACTAAAATGAGTTACTTCGCCTTTGGTTTCAAATAAGTATAAGATGTTGTTCGCGCCTACAACCATTTGAACTCCTTAAGACCGTTTTTGCTATTTTCTATAATCAGGCGCTTCATAGTTCTACATACAATTTATAATCGCACCAGTTTTCTAAATCTACCGACCACATTATTTTGATTTTTATAAAATGTAATTTCTTTTCATTCAAATTATTGGTGTGTCACTTCTGACTTTGCACTCGAACCGTTGTACACCTTTCTAGTAATTAAAAGCAGTATCAAGATTATTTTGGGTTTAATTTCACCAAAATTAGGCTCCATAGTGTTCACTACGAAACATAAATTGGCGACCGTGACAGGACAATTCACAATCAAAACGAAGAAATATACAATGCGAAAAAATTGCAAATCATCGTCGTCGATCGTCTCCATTGATCGATTGATTTTGAAGAACAGTTGAAAGCACCATCGCTTAACAAACGAGATACGACTAAAATCCTCGGCCGAAGGCAGTGATCCAGCTAAAGCGTCCCCTTCGCAGCTCAGCACGGTGTATCCCTCTAAGTGAGGTGAACTTTCCTTTGTTCTTAGTTCATAATCCCATTCAATACCTTTCCATAAATCTTAAATATCCTTCACAAATTTTCCTTCAATAATCTAAATCTGTTTTAATAAGAAACCAAGTGTGCAAATAATTTATTTACATTCAGTTTTAAAAAATTTTTGCAACTTTGTGTCTATTTACATATTCATTTTTTATTCACGTATAATATAATTTATTGTGTTGCAAGATACAATCATAATTTAATTCTTAAATCATTGCTATATTTTATTCTTGCATCATTGCGATTGTTAACTAATAAATTTTTTATTATGTGTTTTTTTTTTATTTTATTATAATTACACGTTTTAAAAATAAGTAAATCTCGTAAAGATGATCGTTATCATTGCGTTACATCAACATTATTTCAAGTTGTTTTGCCGAACACTCCAACGTGCTGCGTGGCGCGGTCCATTTGTTAACCGTTCTTTTTAACGCTCTATATAAATAAAACTAAAACTGAAAAGCAATCATAGAATTATTAAGTCTTTGAGGGGTTATTGGAGATCTATTTATTAAAGATATTTGATACTTTTATAAGGTACTTCTGAAGCTATTTAAGAATTAATAAGTTAAATTCGGCATCGTTAAATGACATTCAGTATATAGAACATAATTAGACAGTGCCGATGTTGATTTATTATTATCAAAAAAAAATTATATAATATTAACTATTTAACGTTTGCTTGTTGAGAAATGAATATGCGTGTAAAGTGAGTAACTGACCCAACAGTACCTATTCACGTTTCGTCTGTTGACTATTCACATTTCATTATAATTACATTGCTTTTATGTTTTTCTATATAAAAGATAAATGTTCAATGTACCAGAATATAATAGAAAATGTTATTGTATAGAATAAGCTACTTACGCTAAACCCCAAAATCAAACCATTAAATCTTTTGTATACACAAGTATTGTGTCCTTTATCCTCCATAACAATATACTTTGTTTATTAGACAGTGGCAGTAAACACACACCGCCGCGTGACGCGGGACGTGGGACGAGCTCTTTATTTGTAAATCACAAGTATAAAATGTCAATCGTAATCTGAAGTAAATTTATTTAAGTTTGTTTATCAAGAAGCAATTGGTTACTTCACCTACTCATGTGTCATAGAAGCTTAATATAGAAGAACTACGCATCTTGACGAGTTTGTGTAGCGAAGTAGACAGTCAGAGCAAAAGAATGCGACGAAGATGAGCGATGAGAAGTTCCGACGTCGTTCTCGTGGATTTATCGCCGCGTATAAAGGTGCGTTGAATATCTGCGCGTCGCGTTATTGCCGCCCGCACCATTTGTAACAATAGATCTCGGCTTTACCTTGTTTGTCGTCTCTCATATTTCCTTTATTACCGTTGTCACTCTCGCATTGTTACCTTACCTGCCTTACATTATATTACCTTGCTCCGACTGGCCCGAGGACCGGCGTGAGGGCGGGCTGTGAAGAATGAACTCATTTATTCATCAGACAGTCCGGTGGCTTCGGTCGTCGATAAAATTGTTTCCTAAACGGCTTCTGCTCAAAGAAACGATCTCAACGAACTCTTTCCCTCTTGAACTTTATTTGGAATAAATTAAATCAATGCAAATCAATTTGAGTAGAAGTACAAACGAAATCTGGTCACGCTGAATGGACCTCTTCAAGAGGGTATTTTTTCATTTCTATAGCATGTTTTATTTTCAAAAGGTCTTTGGGTAGTTTCTATAAATATCCTACTTTCAAATAACACAAAGTACTTGTAAAATATCAAGAAGCAAATATCATAACTATACATACTTGAAAATAAGTAAAAAAAAGTGTGTAGTGCAAATACTGAGTAAATATTTAAGCAACTATTAAAATGTTGTGATAACGATAGAGATGAAGTGCTTCTATGATGACGGATACTAACTAGCACTCTTCCCATTAGTTTACTTGTTGGCTTTACCCATTAATTCAGAAAATATACAATGAATATAAGAGCAATTGTTTAGAAACGTAAAATGTTATTACGCATTCAATTACGTGAGTGATATCTGATCTTATCTTTTCCGTCACGTCAGAACGACGAACATAAAGATGGCGTGGCAATGGCTTAATGTACGTTCGATGTGAAATAAATCTTGGCATTATGTTTACATAATAACAACTTCCTTTCGAACCATTCTTACAAGACACTCTCTCACCGATAACTGATAGATAAAACTAATTTAATATCTATTGTAATTCAATATTTTTATAGGAAACTCGCCGAAGACTTTCACGTGCACTTTGAAAAATTACGTTGACGGCGAGCGGCCTCTTCAAATATCTTAAAACGGTGTCACTGAATACGGTGGTTGCAACGTGTGTCACAACAGAACACATGAGGAGATCCCCCGAGAACGTTTATGATAATTCTGCCAATTCCGATTCAATATCTGACGAATGGAGTATATGAAGTTAGATATCGATCACGCCCCTATACTGCTGGCTTTAATATGTGTAATATGTAAAATTTGGTAGATTAATTGGCTCAAACAAAAACAGAGAACGTCCAACAAAACATAATAGTCATTGTTTGTGAAACAAAACACCGCGTCAGTATGACGGGCGGTAATCAAATTAGCGTTCCGAGTCGGAGCGCCGCGGCGGCCGACGTAGGGCGGCCGACGTAGGGCGGACGGCGTAGGCCGATGTAGGGAAAACTTGGAATATGTCGTATTAGCATAGTCGCTGCCTTGCCAACTACATCATTATATACTTATAAAGCACTTGTAACTACGCGATCTGCACACAAATCGGTTTCAAATCATACTATCTACAGTAAAGCTCCTCTGGGAACTTCGTCTTTTTCTTAATTTATTAGCGTAGTTCAAATATATGTTGTTATAAATCTTTTACTATTTTTAATGTAATTTACTACAATTTAGATATTTTATTTTACTTACACTTTAACACTGATTGATAGAATAACACTATACCTCTGCCGTGAGGACCACCTAGTTTATCCCTCCTGCACAGTGTCGTGTGATGTGTCGCTCGTAGATAGTGTTCTTTAACTTGTTTAACATATATCAGGGGACACTCGCCCGTGAACTAGTGTAGAGAGTTAAAAAAAAGAAAAATAATTCTACATTAGCGATCCACTTGCAGCTTTTAGATTGCGTTCATTTTAGAAATGTTCAACGACATAACATATGATTAAACGATACGTTTTTAATGTTTTTCTGACTATATGGACAAAGAGTCCTTTGCAGTTATCCTATCTACATTCATCATTCATCATATCCTATTTACATACTATTCTCATTTATAAAAAATGCAATATTTTTTATGTATCAGATTGCAACGTACCTTAAGATGACCCATAGTCTATTTAAACACTACTTGCTGATAAAGTCAAGAATAGCGAAGAAGAACCTTATCTGGCAGATAAGCAAAAAATTTTGATTTCACAGATTTCTCAGATAAAAATATCTTGTTGTTAAAAACTGATTACTGATCTGAGAGAAAACACAGTTTTAAGTTACTCTGATGGTCTGTTTTGTCGGAAAAATTATGGAGTGTTTCAACACTGTTTCTCTCTCTCTTTCTCCGCTAGTCTGTTGGCGAGTGTCTGTATGCTGGATACACAAGTTAAAGAAGATTTTGCCTTTATCATTATGAACTTTATAAAAGTAAGTTTCAAACAAATGGCCATTAGTATAATGACGTGTCAAATTTTAATGTTCATTATAAGCCTAATGGCTATAAAGCGATTCTATTTTAAGAAAACCTCGAAGTATCTGCAAGTTGTAAAAATTATGCTCTAGTCTTTGTTAAACATAGTCATTATTATTATAAATTAGTTTGTGTGTAATATATTTATAATATAATATGAGAGTAATATATTGTTATATACAACGTGACGGAAATATCGGTACTGCAGGTTTGGAAAGCGCGGCGTTTATTGAAAGCGAACCTTTCATGTCTCCTTCGTTTTGAACTTCAAAGCGCTAGAGCCGGGGTATGATGGAACTCCTCCGCAGCGAGCACTGAGTGCGGGAGACGTAAGATGTGTCAATTAGGTATCGTCGGGTCTCAGCGCTCGTCGATTGTTCCCAGATAATTAATGACGCGAACAATGCACAGGCGACAACTAATCATTCAAGCCAAATGCCTCTATTGAGCATTTTACGTGTCTTTCTTCGAGAAATCGATTTAGCTAATGGAAGTACCAACGACCTCGGTATTCTTCTTTAAGTGACTGAGCCAATTTAAGGTTCGGTTATCTGAGATTAACGCTGTTATTCTACCGTAATTGATTGGTTTTAGATCAATTACAATTATGTACGATACAAATTGTGTTATTACCTGTAGGTCATCTACAGGTCTTCAAGTAAATACTCTTAACAATATGTTATATATTTCAAAGTTTTACTGTTCTTTTAAGTGTTTTAATAAAATGTACACAATGAATAATGAATGAACGATTGAATAAGAATGACAATTATACTCGAACACAGGCAACAAAATTTCCATTAATTCATATTAGAAATATTTAATAAACGCAGTAGTAGGTATTAATAGAACTGATATTTAAATCCGATACGTTCTTCACCTTTGTCATGTCATAGATATCGCGCTGCTCATTTTCATCTCACGCGTGGGCCGAGATAAACGAATTTGAGAATTAATAATACGAACTGCTTTGACTCACGCGTAGTATAATAGTGTATAGATAGTACTAGAGATCGATGGTTTTGAATTTCAAGTGTGGGTGTTATTTTATTGCTTATGTCATTTTCTATTGAAAATCACATGCTTTGATGACGCCATGGCATTTATATTATAACAAATGATTTCAATTAAATAAATTTTATTATATAATAAATAAAGTATTAAAACTGAATACAAAGTATACAAAATATTCAAGCGTATTTGATGTAAAGTGAAATAAAGTGTCTTGACAAAATAACGTGTGGGGACAATCGTCTCTAACTACCAAGTCAATGTAGGCTAATGTACCATTCCTTACTCTTGCAGCTAATATAATAATTTTCTGTTACAGTTATATGTAATAATGATATTACATCATTTAATTACGTTATAAACAACGGTTTTATTAAATTTCTATGTTTTTTCTATTTTAATATCAACAACAACAATCCCAAGCGATATCAGTTTCAGTCGACTGCTCTCTCCGAGCCTCGTAATATTCATTCACGTATTCGTCCACTTTCCTCGACTACATAATAACTGCTTATTTTTCCTTTTCAGCGAAACTTTTGTGATTTCCTTCTGTTTATCTTTCGCAAGAGAAATATTTTTTTCTTGATTGCTCCATTGTTTTATTAGGCTTCGGCTTCGTAAAGTCAAAAGTAGACGTCGTTTTGTGATTTGATTGATGTGTTTAACTCAAGTAATTATTTATTATTGGTAGGATTTTAATTCGATAAAATATTGTGAAGCCACCTTGTCGCAGTGGGAGCGTCTAGCCGTACACGTAGTGGGTTCATTACCCGACTCTGGAACATAAAGCGCAGCCTCGAGTTGTGTCATTCCACATATAATATAGTGAAAATGTGGTATATTGAGAAAAGAGTGTCATAGCATTAAGTTTAATCTGCCCACTCTGCTGAGTGGAATATCGAAAAAAAAAGTAGTAGATACTCTAAGCATGATTTCATATATTTTGTACTGACTGCAATCTATATGAATACCTACCGCCCTACCTAGTGCATTTTCGTCTATTTTTGCTTTATATATTTTTTTTCATTTAAAGATATTTTCTACAAAAGGAATTTGGGTAAGAAAATGCTCGAGAAACACTAAATTATATATTTTTTTACCAATGATTTTTGTTTTTGTACTGTCTGTACGTATTTGAACAGGCGCGTCGATGTCGTTGTTTATATTTTATTGAAATACCAAAAGTACAAAGATATTCACATTTAGAACCATACGCCTACTACGAGTAACAATTGGAAATTATATCTTGTCATATTTCGAGAACTTTCTTATTTCGTAACTTTTTGGAAACGTATAAAAAGTACGAACTTAATATGACAAAATGAAATTGTGATGGGAATTGTGGAACAAGTAGCAGCGACAAGTAGTTGTGTACGTCGTACGTCGTACGTCAGTAGTTACAGTACATGCAATTCATGAGTTACAAGTACATGCAAAGAAAACAGTAGAGTTCGTTAGTTCAGCTTGCAACTTGACATTCGTTTAAAAAACGTCTTGCAAATGGAGCAAAAGCGGCGTCGGTCGACCGCGGCCCGCCGCCCGCCCTCGCCGCCCGCAGCCGCCTTCGTTCTGCATATTTCAAACTTCAAATTTCACAACAACTAGAGTAATATAGCGTTGCTCTAGTATTTGATTTTACGTTCATCAGATTTGTATTTTAATGTTTTTACTTTCAGACGACTTCTTTGAAATTATCGTAGACATAGATGTGTAGCGCAGTGGCACAGTGTCTGACTATAAGCGTTACAGTATGCAGGTTCGATATTCACTCGGAAAAAATACTACTTACATTTTCGTTTGCTCTAGTAATTCTAATAGGAGGCGGTGTAAAATCCATTACTTTGTCTCAACTATTTAATAGAAGAACGGTGTGTTTTAAACCTGCCTATGAGAAACATTTTTTTTATTATTTTTTCCAAAAATATTTAATATTACATATTTAATTTTACTTAATATTATACTTTAATATTACGTTTTAATAATTATTTTCTAAAAATTATCTTGTCAGTCTCCAGTGTGAGGCTATAGATTTTTGCAGAAACATCGTACACGGGCGGGACACGCCCACGCGACTCCAATTAGTAAATTTACTAATATTATTCTATACTCTCATATTCATTGTAACGAGAAGCTCGTTAATTAACAAGTTACCATCTTTAATACATGTATTATTTTTGTAATTGGATTTATGTAGTATTACTCAAGGAGATGTTAAATCTTTTCATTTTTAATTTTATATTTGTAATTTATACAAACATTTAATCGTCAAAGTGAAAAATATCAAAATCATCGAAATAATTATTAGGTCCTCTGTATAATCCGATTATAATCTTATAATCAAACGTAGTATTAAATTTATTTAATTCTGAATATTTTACGTAATAGATTATTGACTAATCAGAAGATATTGTGTGCAATTAATTTTAGTATTAATGTTGATATATAATTGATGATATATATATATATATATATATATATATATATATATATATATATATATATATATATATATATATATATATATATATATATATATATATATATATATATATATATATATATATATATATATATATATATATATATATATATATATATACTTGAGAATCATTGAACAAGTGATGCGCACTTTAATATTAATACTGAGCACTATATGTAGTACAAGTCACAAAGCATTTTCATTATTTTGTTTTCGATCAACACAAAGCTTTTAAGCTATTTATATATCATGAACAGGAAAAAAAGACGAAGTCGCATTACCTGTCCGTAGTTCTTGCTAACTTCCCCGAATCCTTCCTACGACTAACGTCAAAGGATATAATTAAAAAGATAGCATCATGCGAAAAATTGAAATTTCATTTGTTAAAGAAAATGTTGTTTTTGAGGGAAACCTCTCCGAGGCCTGAACTGTTCCTCGTTAGCGGCGTGCGTCTAATACAATAACGTCGAGGCTTTGCTTTATGTTTTTTTTTTCTGCTTATATATTTATTCTTATAAAAGCTTTTCTTAGAAACGTTATTAAGTCTTGGTCTGCTCGTAGTTGTTCAATTTCCCTTTTCTCAACGAGTATTCGTCCTCTAGCGTAGATTGTTTCAATAGAGGGTACTTTAAGAAGCGAAAACGTCAAAGTAACATTAAATGTTATTATTTTTGTAGCTTAGAAAGTACATTTTCATCCATATTTAGAGCATAGCTGCAATAACATGAGGCGAAATCTACTTAAAACTTACTGATAGCTGTATGCTAACGAAATTATCTGCTAACTGCTGACAGCCGTCGAGTGTTCAATACTGTACTGTCAAGATAAGGGAACATTCATTAAGTTCACTCGTACATTGCCTGTATTTTAGAGAGTTTAGTAAAACTAATCATAAAAAATAAATTTAAATGTCTGTTTGTAATTTCCAATTAGCTCAGAATGTTATTTACAAGATAAAATGAAATATTTAATTTTTTCTGTCTTTTCGATTGCCCGGAATAATCGACTGGTCAGCTGACTGGGCAACAACATATAAGCTATCTTTTATCCTAGATTTCCATTAAGATCAGGATTGTAGGATGAAAGTACGATAGCTGAGTTTTCATTAAAATATATAGGTAATTATAACAAATATCTTTGAAGAAGAAGTGTAAGAAGACCACCTAGCCACCCACAGTAGAGAAACAGCCAGCACTCTTATCATATGTAAAGGAGGTTACAGACGGGATCGACAACATCTTAAGAAGAGCTTTAATTAAAACTATTTTTAAGCTTTACAAATAAGTGAGCCAATTCTTGAGACCAGTCAAATGTTATATTCCCTTGTAGTGTGCAGGTGTAAATAAAGTTGATTGTAACTGTGGCTTATCTTACATTGGTCAGACAAAGAGAAGCATCGGTGTTAGGGTGAAAGAGCACATCTCAAATATCAAGAATGGGCGTTTATTAAAGTCAGCTGTGTGTGAGCACTCCTTGAACAAGCCTAACCATTACATCAGGTTTGATAAACGTCATATACTTGCTTTACTTCATTTACTTGGAAAATAAATTTATGCATATAGGGCTATTGAAATACAAAAATATCCTAATTTCAATATTGAAGAGAAAGACAGTTGGAAGCTTTCTACCACTTGGGATCCACTTATAAAAATTTTAAAATCTCAAACACACCACACCAGAGGTCAGGATACTGTCAGCTCATTCTGCAGGAATCCAGGGCAGTACGCGAGGCAACTCAGCAACCGATGGCGGTAGTTTGATATAATAATTATATCAAATGACAGACGAATGCCACCTCAGTCTACCCGTGACCACCGGACTACTGCAAAGTGTTCGAAACAGTCGGGTTTCACAAAAAATGTCAATATACGCGATAAATCCGTTTAAATTGTTTTTTTTTTTAAATATATAGGTTATTCATTATTTTTCATTAACTTTCATACACAATACGTACATACAAGTCACGAGAGGGTCGCCAGTGAAAAATCAAAACAGATTTGGTAAGTTTCACCTACTTCTCAAACTCGATCATATCTTAGTGTACTGTTATAATATAATTATAAAGTATGTAAGTAGTTTACGGTGAATTTACATACCACTTGTTTGCGGAATTAAAGGATGTTTCAAATGATTAAAATGACATTCGGATATTTTAACGACTTCTTTTTTGAAATAAAATGATTTTATTATTTGTTTCGTCTTAATGTCTGCAGGATTAAGAGATTGTATTATTGTTCGTTTATATAATACTTCACGAATGAAATACATTCATGGCGCAGTTATTTTTGTTACTAATCTTTGGTATTTATTTTGTAATATTAACGATATCGATCGATGCGATACTTCATTAGAACATCATTGTTCGTTCTCGTCGTGTATAACGTCACAATTTCTATTTACAAAAACATTTCTGGAATAAAACATTAGTTGGAGTAAGCAATTTTCTCCTGTAACAAGTATCCTGTAGTTACTGTTTATAATTAAATAACTCTATAATTCCACACCGTCATCCGTAGTGCGCAGTCCGCCGCTTGTCAGTCAACGACACTCCTCCGCTCCTAGTAGAGCACGTTGAGATACTCGCCGCATCCAGTCGAGAAACTTCATTTTTCAATATTATCTCTGCTCGACGCGTCTCCGTCGATAGGATTACAAACTTTTTAAATTCTTCAAGCTTATTGTATTATCCGCTCACAGTAGCGTTAGATTGTAAGATATACTACGTGTATATTTGTATTTTGCTCTATTTGAGTTAAAAATTACTATTATATTGTAAATATAACTTTGATGACAGCTACAAACAAGTGTAGAGTATGAGAATAGCACTTTGTAACTGATTGTGAGTCGAGAAAAAACGACATTTTACTTTTATTTTGAATTGCTCTTGTTCTTTATTCTATTTCGTATATACACAGTGTTCAATACTGTGCGTTTTGGTTAGAAATATATTTTAGTTCAAGTACATTTAGCTCATAAAAATGATTGCTACATGTATTAGCTACAGCCTCATATCGTAACGCTATTTCATTTACGAGTAGTATCGGCCGCATCGAGGTCGCGCGGCCGACCGAGGCGAGCGGACCGCGACGCGCGTAACTACTAGTGATTCATAACCAAATTATATGATCTAGTAATTTATAGTGAAATAGCGTAATCTATGGAACAAGTAAATAGGGAAATAGGCAAATAGGCGAGCTTTATATATCGCCGTAATATCGCAGTAATGTGGGGTTACTGGGGCTCGCGTACTACGTAGGTAGGTACACTCATTACGCGCCGCGCAAATTAACTACAACTTGTTTGAAACCACTTTATTGATTGCTCTGATGAATTGTGACGTCGAACAGCGATACTCTAATGGCCTATTTCTAATGTTCTACTCAGGGAATTATTTTACATAACATGCAGTACAGTACATGTGTGACATGTGAGCATGTGAGTGCATGTATAGTATAGGAGTACATGATATACAGTAGCAATACTTGTTATATCAAGTCTCTAAAGCAGACTGCAAAATTATTATTATACCTTGTAGGTAGTTATAAATATATATTTGTAGATACACATGTAAGATTTAGAGTTGTTTTAAAATAAAATTAAATATTTTCTACAAAACGCTATGAACCATTAGCAAAACCAAAATGATTTTGAAAGTAATAAGACTGTGAAAATTATAATAAAACATATTCGCATGACACTCGCGGGGCGAGGGTAATCCTTTGTGGGGATAATTTACAGAGCGGCGTGTGGCGCGTCGTATTTCATACAGTATCGGACCCTCGTACTAACCACAGGAATTCCTTTGGTACAAGTTACTACAAGCGCAGAACAATTGAAGGAGGCAATTTAAAATTAAAATAAATTTTGATCATATTTCTCATTTAATAATACAAAAATCTATAAATTATTTATTATTGTCTACTAAATTAAAAGAAAGAACAGCCATATAGAATTTACAATATTTTGTTATTAAATCCTGTATATAAACAAGATGTGACACGGCGTGTTATGAACAAGAGTATGACAGTATTAAGTCTTTTGAAATACAAATAATTTACAAATTTTTCTTGGTTCTATATGTTGTTGCTGAACGGTGTCATAGCATTTACCTATAAATATTATATCTTGTAGGTTCGACTCCCACTCGGAGAGGAAAAAATATCATTTTCTACTCCCTGTCAACAAGGCAAAAGGCGGAGTCGCTCAACACGCAATGCCTCGCAAGGCGGAAAGTGAGGAATGGAGTGTCTTAACACTTAGTTCCTTCTATCTATGGTTTCCTCTACGGGTTTTGCTACGATTGCTTTGCTATAAAATAGGTGTTTGTGTGAGTGTTCGTCTATATGCTTGTGTTTTGATAATAGAATGGCTGTTGGGGAATCATTCATTTAACACATGTTTTGTTGCATTTGTGTATAGTATGGTTGTGGAAACAAGGTGAAGTTACATTTATATTTCATGTTCGTCCGTCTGCGTGCATATTGAATATAAATAGTGGTATATTTCCTACGCCATATCCCGTATATGGCAAAGATGGGAAGGAACCTAGTGACACTAGCACTGCTGTCTCCACTGCTAAATTTTCGAGATGCGGCGTGTATTATTATGAAACTCAACGTTGTACTTTGTCTCATTCGCAGAGGAAAGAAAAAAGAATAATTCAATTTCTAATCGTCGGATTTCGTTTGCAATTAGACGCCGCGCCTTGCCGCTGCGACACGACAGTGTGTAGTGAGGAATTGAGGTTCCTCATAAGTGTCACATGCTCTTCAAATAAAATGAACTCAAAAATAATATCAAGATTTTTTACCTTCACGCTGTGTCCGACACATAGCAGGTAGGCAGAAGGAACCACACGTAGAAGGAACCTAAGAGACTTCGTTCCTCGCTATCCGTATTATGAGGCATTGCTTGTGAAGTGTTGGAACTCAACGCCGTACTGTACAGTATCGAGTTACTCATTATTTCTTTATTTAAATACATCCTTCATAATTTAAGTCACGTGTACGCTTTCACTCCATAAATATTGAATAGTATTAAGCTATTTCAGAGTACTACAATCACTGCTTGCGTATCGATACGCAATACGCGTTAATAATATGATCCAAATTGCAGGTCGAAACTGATTCCGTACAAGTACAAGTAGACCGTTTTCTAATAAACAGGCAAATGGCCAACAAACTGAACCCTTAGAAAATATACTTTGAGTTGGTTTCCTGTTTCATTTCACAACTTATATTGAAGTTCAATATCATAATACTATTTGTGTATTTACTTCGAGTAAACATAAAATATTGAGATTTATATAATTGTAAAATTATATGTAGCTGTATAGTAGCTATAATATAAAATAAAAATTTATATTCCAAAGCCTTTGCGGTAAAGGACCTTACTGAGTAAGAATACTTTATAAACGGTATCATAGACGGAAATGCAATTACTTGTATCAATATCCGGCCGCTGCACTCTCACGACATCCACTGTACACTGTACACTTGCAAGTGCTAGTTGCTAGTTTGGACTAAAAAATAGCACCAGTCTGTTTCAGAAACAATTTCGTATATAAAAAATACTAAGAAATATTTTTCATAAATAGTTTTCCTGTGAATGTATCTTCACTGAAAGTAATCGGGTGATTTATGCCGATAGTTTTTAAATAACTGTATATATACATAAGATGAATGAAACATATTGTAATAGGCTATTTGTACATATCATAAGTGTGGATTAACACTTTGCAACTTCGACACAGCGTGATACCGCACGCATGGCTTAGTGGTTATAGCGCTTGGATGGTTACCAAGAGGCGCGGGTTCAAATCACGTTGAGCTGAAAGTTGTTTTTTTTTTTAGTGTTTGTTTGATATATGGATTTTAGCTTTTTCAGCATCACGCCGTATACCACATACATGGTAGCCAGAGTAAGGTTAAGGAATCTATTATTAAGTCACTCTGTGTCCCACGTTTTTATCTTTCGAGCATTGCGTATTCAGTGGCGGGAGTCGCCGCATTGCTTTCACTTGTTGCTAGAGCAAATAAAATTGAAATAACTCATTCTCGCCAAATACGAAATAAACTTATGAACTATCGCGTTCACAGACAAATACCTACTGAGCTACAAATACCACGACGGTCGTCTTTTTCTTTGTTTTCTTTTCTATAAATTTTAACACACGTACTTTATAATCATGATATAATATAGAATAGAAACTTTTCCGTCAAAAAGATAAATTGCATGTTAGAGCTTTGTATGTCGCGAGTTCGTGTCCGTCGACAGCGGACGGCAGGTGATCACCGGAACTCAATTAATACTGTTATATAGCGGCCTTTGAGCATCCACATAGTGGCCTACCGCCTCCTCCTCATCTTCCTTCATCGTCTACTAGTTGATATAATTGAAATTTCGCCTTTAACGCAAGTTATTGCTAAATAATACGTTACACAGAGAACTATTCGAGGCCTCCTCGGGTATTGTATGTGAAGTACTCTCGGATCGTTTATTAATAATGACCGTGCGGTGAGCACAGTGGGCGCAGTGGCGCAGCAGAGACGTGTTTGAACACTCAGATTATGTTCTCTTTGTCTTTACTCTTATTAATTATGCATATCAGTTATTTAGTCTTCGGTATTTCCCAAAGGACTTGAAATGGTCGTGTTATGCACATACGCATTACCGCCATTTAACTTAAATACAGTTTCTTGTTATGTGTATTATATATATGTACTTTCTAAATAAATATAAAAAAGTAAGTATATAATGAGGACCGTCGTACCGCAGAGGCGCAACGACTGCCTGTAACGCGACGGTTTCTGGCTTCGATTCCCAGTCGGGAAAGATGGATTTTTCTATTTCTATTTTCTTCGCTCTGGCAACTAAGGCAAAGCGCGGCGTTGAATTCCGCCACTCAAAACGCAATGCCTCGAAAACGGCGGAAAGTGGGGACGGAGTAAGCAGGGACTAAGTAACGGAGTGTCTTAACACTAGGTTCGTATGAATCCTGCGGTTCCCTCTGCCTACCCTGCCATATGCGGGATAAAGCGTGAAGCTAAAAAAAAAAATATATATATATATATATATATATATATATATATATATATATATATATATATATATATATATATATATATATATATATATATATATATATATATATATATATATATATATATATATATATATATATATATAATGCCTCGAAAAAGGAAAAGCAGCAAAGGCAGCACTAGGTCCCTATGGTTTATGCAGTTCCCTCTGTCATGTGCGGGATAAATCGTGAAGCTGAAAAAAAGTATGTGCAAGGTATTTACTAAAATAATTTTAGCCGAAGGTCGCTTTTGCAGAAGTCACTATGCTACCGATATGCTTACTGCTAAGTTCTTCAATAAGCTACGAGCACAGCCGCTAACGAGCTAATCTATATCAGAACGTATTATAGTTATGGTATGTCTGTACTGGTGTAGTATGCGGTATAACAGTATTACTACTGTCTATCCTAACTATCTACATTATCATATTTAGTATAGTAGTGTTTTATTCCTGTTTGTTCTGTTAACATCTGAGTCTTCATTTAAGAAACAAAACTTACACCATCGTATGTATAAAAGGTCACACATGCAGGATGTCTCTCCAGTACTTACTTTACAAGTAACATTATGACCTGTTTGTGGCAGAACTCAAAGAACTTCAATCCTCGCTAATATTACACTCATTTGAATTAAATTAAATCCGTGCGGTTGATAACGTCTCGACTGTTGAGTGTCGAGAGTTGAGAGTCGAATAAACGTTAGTTTAGCCTAAACTTCTCTTTGCCTTAATAAAATGAATGTACGAATACATGTTGAAACGGAAACAGACGTGATGTCAATCCATAACTAAGTTAGACGCACTGCGCTATAAACAGGGTTTAAACAATAGTAAACGACTTTTACTTAAAGAAAACATATAAAAATCTGATCACAGCCGGATAATTATATTTTTATATATTTTATATAAATATTTCTTAGTATAAAAATATTTTAAAAATCATGAAAAGTACCTTTATATTAAGCAGTAATCGTATATAATTTTTAACTGGATTTTGCGGGTTAAGGAATATATAATCTTAACACATCGTCATCAAATAATGTCTAGTAAATTTTTAGTATTATTATAAAAACATATACCCAGACTTGTTTAAACTGAATTAACTGGAAACTTTGAAAAAGGCTGTGTAGGCAGAGACAACCGCGTAACCGTATCTAGTGTTAAGACATTCCATTCCCTAATTTCCGGTTTATTCGAGGCATTGCGAGTTGAGTTGCGGAACTCAACGCCGCGCTTTGCGTAATTGCCAGAGCGAAGAAAATAGAAATGGAAAAAATCCATCTTCCATTAGTGAGAATCGAACTCATATATCGTCGTGTTTGACGCTGCGCCTCTGCGCCACGACAGTTAACTGGAAAGGTAACAAGCAATATGACAATATCCATGTCAATTTAAGCTGAATAGCTGAATAAATAATAAGCTTATTCAAATTATGAAATAATCACATTTGTATATTCAAATTAGTTGAACTAAATACTTAGAGCTGATGCCACTTGCGGGCATAACCAATGACTACTGACCTAATGACAAGGATCTACTAATATTACTTTATCATTTACCTATACACTTTAGGGGTAACTGGTTTGGCTAATTTAGATATTCATATGGATCTTAGATTGTTACTAAATGTTATTTAAAATTCTCCTGAAAAATATTAGAATTTACTAGTAAATAAAATAAAATGTTGTCACAACTGTGACAGATAATTTCTACACTCCACTACATAACTGAATACTCTTAGATCGAATCCGAGCATAGGGAGACTTGAGAACTAGATCGTCTCTCTAATACTACATAGTTGTCTAATATGTACTTACATACCATCTTAAATTATATTTAAAAAGTAGACAGGTAAAGTGCAAGTCTTCGCTACTCTGTGGCGTGTCGGAGGTTTGCGTCGAAGACAGACCGCCGCTCCTAATTAATGTTATTATGCACCGCCTTTGAGCTTACACCAAGTGCTTTTACGCCTTTGTAAATTGTTCTGTACAAGTAATAGATACGGTAAAGTCTCACTTTTTTGTACAAACGTTTATTTCATACGTAACACCTCATTCTCGATACGAGTCAACTAAGGCACTCTGTTCTCTATCGCACCTAGTCACTGTGTGTAAGCTCTACGCGTAGAGCAATGTTCCGACTAGCTCTTTCCAATTTTATTAATATTTCATAAAAATACTACCAACATATGAATATTCTCTTTTTTAGAATTTTAATAAATCTCTATAGTACAGTACAGGCTACAGACTGCACAGCGCGTCGTTCGCTCACTAGTGGCGCTCTATTCATAGAGACTCGAGTTGTGTAGTCAAATTGTTAGAGTTTTGCAATGTAAAACATTTTTATGCTAGTTTTGGTTGTTAGTATATAGAAAGTACTATAGAAATATACTAATTGAATAAATATTTTATTTTTTTATTTGTGAACATTACTAATTTGTTTGCAAAAACGTTTGGTATGATATAAGAGTAATATACGAGTATAAACTTATAAAGCTACATGTAGCTTATATACTCATGAGTATATTCTCTTAGTTCCTAATAAACTCTTCATCAATATTTTATTTTACTATTTAATGACAACTTGTAGTTAAATACTTTGTTAGTATAATTTTTATCATCTAGTGTCTCTGGGAGAAGTTTCCGCACAATTTTTATCACTTTTGTATTAGACGCGTATCAACAAGTGCTGTAAGCTCCGGACGTGAGCGTCCTCCAGTAAAAACTAGCGTTCAATGGAGTGTTTAAAATAACGACGCAGTGAATGGCGCCACTTTGTTAAATCAGAGCGACGATTAATTTCACAGCCGCCTCTTCGTACTGCAGCTCGGTGCAGCTCGCTTTAAACATAATATGTGTAAAATTACTCTCCAGTAAATTACACCAGCATGTTTACTAAAATACCTATTAAAGAGAAAATTGAGGCGTTATGCGTTATGAGCGGCGTGAAGTATAATGTCGTACGTGCCTCGTCTCATACGACAATACATTACTGGGACGTTCCATTGAATGTGGACGTTATTTTTGTTGCCACTTGTGGAGTTCGTGTAATATGCGTTACGAGGCGTCGTAAGGCGTTTTGAGGCATTATGAGGCGGCCGGATGCTTTCTTTTGCTGTCTACAATAAATTTAAGAAACTCTCTCTAATGTGTTCTCTTTTCAGAATTCTTTATTACAATTTACATTAAAGCTATTAAACCCACAATTTAGACGTTGTGGTATCTTCGTCCGTATTTTTTCACAAGTAAGGTTTAGATTGCTATTTACTTTAGGATATTTTATTTAGAATTGTTGTCCTTTATCTGATTTTGTCATGTTATTTAAAATTTCGCTAACTTTTTCGTGATATTCCTCTTGCATGCGTAGATTGGGAGGTATTATTATAAAAAAACGTTATATACTCGTAATTTTATTAATTTTCATTTCACACAACTTGATGAAGCTTAAAATGAAATTAAAATTAAAATAAAATCCTAACACCGTAGCGCGTAGCAACAAACACATATTAAACTAATTTGCCATAATTAATGGACTCATATTCGTCCATTGAGGTTTTCGAGTATCACTTAATATCAAATACATATCGTTAAAGAAACTTCAATCTAAACAATCTTACTACTGAAACTTACCTTACCTCTTTAATAATAATTTATAACAAATAAATATAATTTTTAACTATTGTGTTACCGAAGTAGCATGAAAAGTATTTAATTTCTTGCATAACTATCATTGTAATATTCTCGGATAGAATAATTACTGTTATTTATAATTAAAATGTTTAATTTTAAGATCTCATATCCCTTGTGAAATTTCATACTATGTGCCATGTATGATATATTATCCTTATGAGGGCGAAAACTAGGAGGTTCAGGGTTTACATTGTTAGGTATAATAATCTCAACTTAGCAATGTTATAACGAGTTTCAATAGTTCGATTTTGATTTGATTGGACCTAATATAAAGAAAAAATAATACGTTGCTAAGGGGGTCCTAAAAGGACATTTAACCACTGTATGATTTGCCAAAATGAAATTATTAACTTCATGTAATATTCACTGGCTTCTTTTCGTATTCGAGACTCAGCATGTTAGTGGCAGAACCAGAGGGAATCGGATTGAACCCAAATCCATATCTCCACTGTACCACAGGGACTCTCAATGCAACATAATGTACGCGCCAGTATAATTCATTAGCGTGCCGACACGAATCTGATTGAAACGGGAACTTCATTCTGACGAGTTACGTTCAACTTTGTTTTTTCTGTACTCTCATAAGCCGCTTTACCCTCTTGTGTAAGAGCTCGCTCGCATTTCTTTTCAGAACCATTTTGACATAATCATTTAAAGTAGGTTCATTTTTGGCCTAATGAAAGAAATTTTCAGAATGCGTAAAATATACTGTTGGTTTTTTGTAATTATCCATAATAATTCGTAAAGCAATGGGAATAAAGTTGAAATTCGCGTTGTAACACGAATACACGAATATGGGTTACCATACACAGTGGCACAGTCGCTTCATTACCGCTAACGAGTGAGTGCGTTATCGTTAGCTCCTTCCTGCGCCGCGAGTGACACTCTTCGCTACACTTTTTATATCGACAGTCTTTTGTCCCTTAGAGCTTCTACTTCGCTGGTAATCCGACCGTGAAGTCTAATGTCGTCGCGAGAATCACACCGCGGCTGACGAGTCACGCGTCGTTCACACCTCGTGCGGGCCGCGCGTGACGCGTGACGCGAGACGTGTGTGTAACGGTTAATGTCCCGCTTTACAATAAGAAGTTTTATTGTTATATACATGCATGTCTTTTCTTTTATAATAGTCTTATAAAAGGATCTGAAAAAGTATGTAGATCATAGGACCTAACACTACTAAGACACGACTGATTTTGTTCTTCCAGGTTGAGAAGCAGGTTTTGTTCTTAAAGTTAATATTTCGAATACATTGTGTATTCGAAATATTAACTTTAAGAACATCTTAGTGTCCACTAAACATAGATTTTATCCTTTTCTAGAATTACTTATTAATAGTATCAAATTTTTATACGTAAACAAAAAAAGCCCTCACATATATGCGGATACATTCTTCTTGTGTGATTGAGAATAACTACTCGTGCATTAAATTGACAAGATTCCTTAGTCCCTAGTCAATTTAGTAAAAGGTGCCCCCATAATGAACACAACAATATTTAATAAAAATATTAAAATAATTATAAAATTGTAAAACAGAAACGTTTTTATGAATATTTAAAAACACCTACAATACATTTAACAAATTGGTTAAATATTTTTTTACTACTTCGCGTTTAGTATTATACTCGTATTACATTATATTAAAATACATTCAGCTTAATACGGTTTAAATAATCACATGTTTTTGCCTTTAACTGAGACTAAGGTTGAATCGATACAAAGCGACTAAGAGCTCGCGTCCCGTAATTTAAAAGCCTATTCAACGAAATCCTGTAACGATTCACATAAATGTGACATAAAATTCTAACAGTATGGAAGCTTTTAACTTTTTCAGCGAAAAGCATTTAACAAGGATCCTATTATATAGGACACGTAATACGTTTCGCGCCGCAATTGCATTAGAACAAGTGACGCTTTTAAGAGCCTTTAACATTTAACTTTATTTAGAAGGGTAATAGTCTATGAAAATAACAAGTATTCTATAAATAAGGTTTTTTGTTTATGTTTGAATAAATGTTACACCTACGTGAGTACAACAATATCAAATTTTAAAGTGCTTACGACGACTTATATGAACTTCTATGTAAATTTAACTAATTAAATAGCGAAGGCGGCTGTTGAACTTTCGTAGCATCCCGCTGTTGGATGTGAGTTTATACCACTATAGTATTAGTGCGGTGGATCCTTTACATAACGTATTAAATCTGTCCCCGTGATGGTTGACAGTCTAAGGAAACTGACGAGAGGCGGTTACGGAGAGCCCGAGTACAAACAACGCGGCTCTACATTTGCTAAAGAGACTTTCGACTCATTCTCTAAGGTATAAGTTTGTTTTTCCAACGCTTTGTCGGTCTGTTCAAATAGCTCGCCTCACAACTTCATCTCTCGACGTCGCGTCAGAACTTGTATGATTCATAACATTTGTGCGTAATTAGTGAGTGGGGATAAAACGAACCCGCGCCGAGTTAAATGATTATTTAAATGAGTTCAAATTGAGTCTCACGTACGTCGACGTAGCGGCGCTGCTACGTCGTAGACGCTGACGCCTCTAACTTGTTATCTCTAAGTTTTCACACATATTTAATTACTTTGAAATTCTCGTAATGAGCTCTATACCAACATTAGGCGACACAACACATGCGACAATATTACTGTACTGATGATGTAATTACATTACTAGACGCTGGTACGTGTGTTTGCACAAGCTCATTATGTTCATCTCAACTATATGAAAAGTACTTCATTTTCATTATCAATATTTCAATCTACAAAAGTCTTCGTTATTATTAATATAAGTGGTTGCATACAGCTAATTTATTATGATATTACCATTTCTCTATTAATAACGATATAAGGCATACGGCAATACAACAAGAGTACAATATCAATGATGTAATAATATAAATAATGATATGACCCACGTACTCGCAGTACTCACATGCGTAATTTGTTTACAAATGAGTTTCGGTCGGTCCTGTCATCTTTATAATAAATTCGTGAACCCATAGGGGATGTGACCTCAATTTTATTTATACAACATCCTCTTTAAAGCTAAAAATGATAAAAATATCATTTTCATTGGAAAAATGAAAATAATTTTCATATAAAATTTACTAAAAAATATTAAATTAATATCTTTTTTCGATGAGTTTGTTTTTAGTGTTAATCTACACAAATGGAAATTCTTGTCCCTCAAAACATTGCTACTACTCACGAGCTCACAATAGTTTTGTTTTCCATTATTTATACATAACTTAGTCTTAACGTAAATCGAGCAGTATCATGTGTTGCTAATGAAAACGTGTCATTAGGAAATATTTTAGTAACAATTGGTCCGCTGCGGTTTCCAATAGTTCTTTATCTAGTCGTAGTTAGTTGCATATACAGTGTGTGTGAGTGTGTGTGTAGGTGAGTCGACCACAGGTAGAGTTAATTAATGTCATTACACGCCGCGGCCTTTGTGAACAGATTGCTTGCACAGCGCGATTTGTCTGTCGGCCTCCTGCTACTGTTTGCTGTAGACACTCGCGTTCAGACCGCACTAAAACGGTATACTTAATTAATATGTACGTTTTGGGTCGAATATGTTATAAACTAATAGTAATAATTCATTTTATTAGAAAATCACCCAAGCGGACAATGATACATTCAACTATATTTTTTTTATTTATGGCATTATCTATCAACATTATAAATAAAATTCAAATGGCACTGTAATATAGGATTCTTTCTCTATCCTATCAATGTAGGACTTTTATTGCAGTTATTTATGTATACAATGTTTATTTAAAGAATACTTGAGCAAAATTAACCTGATTCGCTACACTAATAAGCTTTACGTCAAACGCACAACAGTGTGTGAGACGTACTCGTCTTGTTTCGTACTTGTTATATGTAAGCTTGCTTTGAATTATTATATTTTGATATTAATGTAGCTATTTTAAAAGAAACATTTCATTTCTCTTGCTCATTTTAAAAGAAATTTATTCATTTTTAAAGGATTTTAAAAAAAAAAAATTCTTATCGGAACACTTCCTTGTCCGTCTGTCTATTCTTCTGTCAAGATTGTTCTTATAGATACTGAGGTGAAGTTGAAATAAGTATTAAATAATGAGAGTTGAAATTGACTGAAACGGAAAAATTCAAATATAATTAGGCTTTACCTAATTGAAGAACTAATATGTAACTACTTTTGCCGTATGCAAATGTAGCTACAGATTAATAAATTAATTGGTACAGAACCCTTGAACCCTACAGAACTTGACATCAGTACTCACAACAGTGTGTAGGGAAGATAATAAAATAAAAGTATATTACGCCATTATGTAAAATGTAAAACAAAACGCGTTGCTATTTGTCAAATTAAACTCAGGAAATGTATATAATATATTTCAAATATAAATACTTCTCCTTGAATTACAGAAGTAACATGCTTTTGTACAATCAAATTTTAGTTTGAACTGTTTTTTAAAAGTAAAGAATGCGCTAAATGTAAAATATTATTGTTAAGTTTTAAACTAGGAAGTAGGTTACATTTTTGACCACTATATATGTCCTAGCTAGTAGTACGTCTACGACGTAGTAAGTATCGTTTTGCCAGGCTTCGAGCTACGAGTGCTACGAGAGCTACGAGAGCTACGGCTATAGTTATAAAACGTGATAAAACACGACGTCCACGTTGTTGAGTTGTACGTGATACTTGTGTCTCTTGGCAGCCACAACGTGCGTCACGTCATACTTGTTTTATCGATATTACATAAAATTTGAACTATACGTGATAAAATAATGCCATTTTGTTCTTTTTGTTAGCGAAATCAAATTTGATGCAATATTGCAGTGATTTGTTCTTAACTATTTCTTAAATAATTTCATTTAAATATTTAAAAGTTTCTTAAAATATGATTTGTTTCTTACACAGTCCTCGCAATCCAGTCCTAGTCAATGATACCTAACTCTGTCTGTCTCTGTCTTGTTGAGATACTACACTCACTCACTACTACACTCTAGATTCGTGCTAGAGCTTTGAAGTGCATCTATGATGCTTAAAGTTTATCAAAAGAAGGATTTTTTAATTTTTTTTTATTGGAACTGTAAGGCAAGCGAGCGTTCGGGTCATGTGATGGTAAGTGATCACAGACGCCCCCGGCTCTGTGTAATAGCAGAGGTGTTACACATGCATTGCCGGCCTTTAAGGTGGAGGTAGACGCGCTTTTGAAGGTACCTATGTCGTACCGATCTGGAAACACTGCCGCAGGTAGGCTATTCCACAAGATAGAAAAATACTTAAAGAAAATATATAATAATTTGAACCTCATGGAAACCGTCTAAGATAGGTTAATTATAAAAACACAAATATTTTTATATTTTTTTGTGGAAGTAATAAGTCCATTACACCCACACCATTGTTTATTTTTATCACTTTGGACAATTTGCATCCATATTGGCATATCTGCTTTCCACAAATTAAAATCAGAAGCAAAATAATACTTCTTTATAATATTGTCTCAAACAATATACAAGGAATTTGCACATACGTGTGATAACTGTGGTATATTACATCTGTTTTGTAAGTGTTTTCTATTACAAAAGAAATCCAATAGAAAATATCTTAAATGAAGACATCAATCTGATAAGATATCCTAGCAGAATGCAGCATTTTAAAGTAACTGAATAGAGCGGGCGCCGGGCTCGCAGGCGCGCTACAATGGGGAGCGTGGCAATGATATTTCACTAATGCATATTAAACTACAAAATATAACCATTGAGAATATTCGAAAATCATATCTATATAAAGTATTCTTACTAAAATTATCTATTTTTTATCAACCAAGCTACTAGTATAGTTCGTTTAACACAATATTCTTAAAACATTGCACACATTAATATAAGTATAGTTTCACGTACATAATATATTAATTGTTTTTAAATCAGCAGAATTATGGCATTTTATAGAAAAAGGAAAGGATGATGTGAAGTTTGTAATTTGGATATACTCAAAGTTTTTTCTATGTAACGAAATTACATATTTTATATTTGTACGAATGAAGACTCTACGTTTCGTTACCGCGTACAAGGGTGTATCTGTAAGACCCACTCGAAGCCGCGTCGTCCCACTTTCCGTTGTGCTGGGCTGAATAAACTCTAAAATGGCAGACGTCACCGTCAGATGAACTCTTCTCTTTAATAATGGCCGCATCCGAGGCGGCAAAAAATATGTGATTGCGAAATTGCCAATTTTAACTCATATTAAATGTTACGAGAATCGAGGAAGCGTAAAATGTAACGACTTATTGTACTTTTGAAAATATTAAAAGCACTAGCGAGTTCAGAGCTTCACGTGTTTGGGTTTTGTTTATTAATTTTAACACAAAATTTCACACTTTTTGTAGAATATGATTATTTGTGGAATTCAAACTGAATAAATGTAGAAATTATAATGTATTCTATTCATCTATTCACCGCGAGTGATATCAAGAATATAATATTAAATCTCCTTTCTTAGTAGAGAAAGATTAATATTTAAATAGTCACTTGGTTAAATTCACGTTGATTCTGGACGTTCAAATTAGATGTGCTGTATAAAAAATAATAGCGAATAACTGTATAAAAGATTAAGTGCCGCAGATATTTATACCAAATAAATATACAAAGTATAAATTTAGAAAGTTACATATTTGTATATTCATGTATAATATTGGAATATAAATGTTAAAATATGACCTGAAAAGGAAGTGAAGTGCCTGTAAAATATTCCAAGTGCCTTTTATTCCTTTTTCCAACAAACGTCGAATAAAATTCACATTGAGTCGATATTGTCAATTTGTTTTCAAAACCAATTAAATATTTATACATTGATAATATTTGTATTGTATGTGTTATAAATAAACCAGGCGCGCTTCAGCTCCAGCTTCAACTAGCGTGACGAATGAAAATATTCAACTGAAATAATAAAAATATGAACTATATGATATTTGTGAAACATTATTGATGATCTCTACCCACTGTACATGTGGCTTTATACTTATTTATGTGCTGGTAGTTGGTTTAATTACAATTTAGAACATAATTCACATTCAAAGATAGCATGCACAATGTATGAATCACGCCTGTATTAGAAGTTATCAAGAATTTAAAAATCCCCGCTTACAGAGAAACAAATAACTGATATAGTCCTTAGTGTTGCAAAACCCTACTATAGGTTATCATAGTCTGATGGATGAGGGCGGCCCAAAATCGATCTTAATGGCACTCAACGGCGAAGTCCTTTTTGTCTAGTAGTGTACGTCTCCTGGTTGATGAGTTAATACATCAAAAAAATATTTATAACGCACTAAATAAAACTAGCAACAAAACGTAATGTAAGTATGTAAGTAGTTATTTAGTATAAAGAAGTATAAGAATCACATGCAAAGACAATAACTCGCCGCGACAGTGCGAGGTGGGCGGGCGAGTACCAGACTCTACCTGAATTAATCGTTTCTCCTCCATAAAGCCGGTTTAACTTCCATAGATAGCGAAAGAGAAATTTTGTAACACTTGCTCGTAACGAGTGAATGACTCAAGTTATAATGAACAACGTACACATCTTTTTGTAATATAAAGATTATATTGGTTATTATATAAAATATTTCTCATTTAGTTATTAAGAATTTTTCATTGTTTTAGATAATGTTATAAAAGAGCCTACCTCTTTAGTAGTTTAGTATTGCTTTGATTTGTATTATTATGTATTTTTCGAGGCATTGCGTATTGAGTGGCAGAACTCAACGCCGCACTTTGCCTAGTTGCCAGAGCAAAGTAAAGGGAAATAAAAAAGTCCCCCTTTACTGAGTGGGAATCGAACCCGAAACTGTCGAGTTTAAGGCAGACGTTGCGCCTTTGCGCCAAGACGGTCCACTATTAATTATATACTATATATAATTACTCTTTGTCCATCTGTCACGATCCTATTTCTCAAGATGTTCTCAGGCTGATATTATTATCTAATATGCAGCGCACAGTATTTTAGCAGCTCATAAAAAGTCTAAAGCAACGCAATTATATACGAGTGTACATGCTTTATTTCGCCTACTCATATGAAATTAATCATAATCATCCTTACTTGGTTGACATACCCAAATATCGAACTTTGTTTCGACTTTCGACTTTGTCGAACGTTTTAGCAGCTCGTTTTTGGTGAGAGCTACCTGCATCTATTTTTCCTGATAAGTTTAACCCTGGAGCCTTTAAGAGTAGTTTCTTCTGGACGGGCGTGAACCATCTTCGTCTTCATCTATAGTTTCCATCAGATGAGATGGGAGACAAACGCCTGTTCCATTACAACTATAAAAAAAAATATCTATGGAAAATTTGCGCGTAAGAAGAACATGGTATGGTTATATTTTTATGATGTTTAAAATAGATGAATAGTGAAAGAAAATAAAATTTTAATAAAATGGGATTTGAACCCGGGAAAAAAAGTTTTATTACCTTGCAATTAAATTCTTATATAACACTGACACAAGAAAACTGAAACAAGGAATATAAAAATGTTCCTCGTTTCAGTTTTTCAGTATTAGTATTAAGAAGAAATCTCGCCATACAATCTAAAGTGAGTGAAATATTTCTGAATTCAAAATTTAATAAGATTATATAAATCGTCTATTCTAAGGAAATGTTTGTTTTAATAAGCTTTTCAACTCTCATATAAAAAAATAGACTTAAAAAGAAATTAACTCCAAATTACTATTATTATGTAGAATACAGCACAATCATAAGTAGTAGTAAGTAGTCGTAGAGTCTCGGGTGTAGAGTATTAATCTGTACCGCGGTTTGGTCTCCGCCAGTCGACATTGAATATGTTTTCCACAACGCCTTGAAAACGCTTCCTAGGTGATCATTAATTTTGTTTCCTCGAATATTCTGCGGCCAGGAATCTACATTTAGTACAAATGCCCGTCGACCGCCGACCGCCGACTGCGAGCGACTACAAGAGAACGTTTTAACATGAAATTAATTATGCACAGAATGTAATTAACTTTTTGAAAATATTACGTGCGCTCTCCTTGTGGCGGGCCTCAGTCGAGATTGTGATATATTCAGAAATAATTGCATTACAAGAAAATGTTGCAAGTCTCGTGAAATATTACAATTTCTGGCTGAAATGACTATTATAACTTATATAAATACAAACGTAAACTAAAGTTTAACTAAACGTTTAATACAGAATTTAATGGTAAAATGTGGAATTGATTGCACGAACCAAATACATACACATACTTACATATTTATACTTACACATATATTCATATATATAATCACGATAAACCCTCATGTTAGAGCGGAAAGGACCTAATGAAGGACAGGAAAAGATTCAATATATTCATATATCTCAACACATTTCCTTGCGCCAACTCAAAAGGAATATTACCGTTGAAACACAGTATTTATAATACACAAAAGACCGTATACCGTATACGATATATATTCAATCCAATTGTTTATGTATGTTTATAATATATATTTTTTAATAAAATATATAAAGGTTGTATAAGATTATACAAATTCGTTCCGACATCGGCCTCGGTTAACTTCGGTTGACTCTACGGAGAGCATGTATGAAGACAGGACTAGTGACAGTGGACGAGGTGGAAGAGGTATGCAGGGACCACAGTGTTTGCGCGGCGCATTCCGTTCTTCTCTGTATACCCGCTAGGAGTAAAGTGTTAAGATATGTATGTACTTTCTAATATTTATGGTGGATGTTAAGAATAGCAAAGACAAAGTTGATCTTTTGCGAAAATTTTTAGAATTATTATATTTCCTGACATCGTAATAAATAACTAAAACTGATAGTAACAAAAAAGCAATATAAAATAAATATATATAAAAAGGCAGGGGAACCATAATTATAATATCATTTTATAAAAAGATAATAGGGTTTTAGTAAAGTTTTATACTTTTTAAATCTAGGAGGATTAAACAAAAGCGCGATGGTAGTGATGGACTTTTCACACCGTCTTGGGGAAAATATATATAAAATTGTTGATAAATTTGTTTTATTAAAGAGTTTATTGCAGTTTGTACTCGTCTAATACGTTATAAAGTGTGTATATAATAGTTTCTAAATCTGTGGAAGTAAATAAAAAGACTATACTTTAATTTAAATAACGATACATCATTTTCTTAAACGTATAACGGTAATCTGTTGTGGGACTTCATTCAACGAGCTTCACGTACATATATAATAGTATAAAAATGTCACTAATTACACTCGTGAGCTTTCTAATAAAGAATAACTTATAAAAGTTTAGTTCCTGGATTAAAGCATACGTTTCAATTAGAATTTAAATAACCGCACTAATTAGCCGGCTATTCAGAAACGGTACGGTCTTTAATGGAGAGGAAAATACCTGTTTGTTCATAATAAAATATTTTCACGTGGCGTGTGGCGAGAACGTTGTCCGCCATTTTACTTAGAGTGGAGTTCCGTAGGGATAAGTCGTTCTAATTGCTGCTCTGGATCTACCATTTCGACTGCACTATTTATGGTCTAGTTTCGTTTATAATCTCCTTTTATTGCGTTTCTGTTTAAATTCGTGTCTGTAATAATATTTCACGGTGCAAAAGATTTAGTTAACTAAATGAATACAAGTAAAGTAAAGGCTTACAAAAAAAATACTGAGAGAGCATCTAAAATTTCTGATTTTTCTTCTAAATATTTTTTTTGTTACTTTTTTGCTGACTGACTTACTTGGCAGATGTAAAGAAAATAAACTTTAACATATGAAATAAGACTCTTAAATAATCATATAACCGCCTCCTCTACAGTCTAACTCGTCTCATACAACGTTTACACTTCACCTTAATGTAAAAATCATCGTTAACTCAAAACAAATCTCGTCCCGATTCATATTAAATCGACAGATTTAAAGATCAAATAACGGGTAACACCGTAGCTTGCAAATATCTACTTTGCAATTCCACTCGGTCGCTCCCGCTGCCGTTCTCGCTTCCGCTTCCGCTCCCGCCACTGCACACCGCTCTGACACTTCCGACACTCACGATACTTTTGATACTGTGACAAATTGTTGTCAAATATTTTTGTATTACTTGCTTCGTTTAAAGAGGAATTAATGCGTTTATAGCAATGTTTTCGTGCTAGTAGATTGTGTCTATTAGTAATATATATGTATTTTTAGTAATATATTAATTAAAATTAAAATAAAAATATTATTTTTAAATTTGTAAATATGTTTATTTAATAAAAACATTATTTTTTTAATTCAATTCACATTTTGTATAAGACCATCAAGGTTAAATTAAATTATGTGTTAAACAATGTCGTCTTTCATACTCGTACGCCACACTCGCTCTCCCGCACTCCGGCGCGGAAGCAGTTCTATAGAAACGATTAATTTCGGTTTCCCAAATACAGGCGAGGTCATTAAACAAGATTTAGCTCAAATATTTGCTGAAATGCGTAATGAGTCTTCTCTTTGAGCGACACCCGACGAGAAATATGATAACAGACGGGTCGTATTATTTAGATAGAATTTCCTTGATTGTGTGTACCTATACTAATATGTGTAGTCATTTAGTCATGTTGGCGCAGTGCGTCTGTTGTTTATGTAGTTGGTAGTAAGTTCAATTATGAAATATTTAGTAAACAGAAGTGGTTAAAGTTAATTTAAAAAGAAAATCGTCGAATTACATATACGAGTATATTTGGAGATAGGTTCCACGTAATCGCATGAAATGACATAAATCACTCAACTACTTCAGGGTAGTTCCCTTCCAGTAAGGGCCGTTGCCAACGTGCAACTGCCACGATTGACAGAAATTCAACGCTTTTATAGTCTTGATCATTTAAAACTACCCCCTTTTACAAAAAAATCCTAACTATATTATTAAATAAGATTTTATTTACACCACCAGGAAAACAAATTTACACTGTTAAATTAATTTGGGGACTGTCGTGGTGCAGGGGTTTGCGGGCTAAATTGCCACTCGGAGGGAATGGATTATTTCCATTTTCTACGCTCTGATAACTAGATAAAGTGCGCTGTTGAGTTCCACCACTCAATACGCTAAGCCTTGACAAAAAGGCTGCAAGCAGTGAACGGAGTGTCTTGACACTAGGTTTCCACGGTTCCTGCGGTTCTCTTTGCAGAGCGGGATAAAGCGTAAAGTTAAAAAATAATAATAAGGAATGAAAATAAAATAACAAAATATGTACATTCTTTTTATGCCATAATAATTATTACTTTTTTGTATTTATTTATTACGAGTAACGTTCACTTATTAAAAGATTATGAGTATTTTCTCCTTTTTCTTTCTATTATAGAGACATTGAAGTAGTTGATGGCTATAATGTGTAGTCAGTTACGTCAAAGATATTTGTTCTCATCTCAAATATTTAAAGCGATAGATCTCTAATCACGACTATTGTATGCACATTACAATACTTGTCAGTAACACCTCGTCATTAATAAATATAGTAATATAATTTTATGTGTAATAAATATATGTCTGATAACCGAACACATATACTGGGAAAGTTTTATTGTTGAGTTATTCAAATATAGAATATAAATTCAAAAGCAACATTTTAAGTTGTTATCATTTTTATGCCAAATAATATTTAACCTGAAACTTATATATCAACTCAGTAACTTTATTTCACAAGTATTCACCTCTGTTGGAACAAAAAGTATAGAACACAGCTACTTTTCTCCGAAATGACTTTTTCTCTCTTCCTGATACGTAGGGATAAATAAAAGCTTTGTTTAAGGTTCAGCCAAGTTAGGTTTAAGTCATCAGATTAATAGATTTAAAAAAACCTATATATTTTATAAGCTTAATGGCAAGTTAAAGTTTAAAAATAAAAGAAATAAAAGTTTTAAAAGTTAAATAAGAATATTACTTTTAATATAAAGTAACAAAAGCACTTGCTCGATAAAATTACCATAATTAGTACCCTTTGAGCTTTTTCTTATAAGCACAATTTATATGGAATTTATTTTAAATGAATGTTATATTAATAGAAGTTATCCTTTAGTAAATACGCTCGAGTTTATTACGGTCACTCCGGGGCGGTCCGGGATAGTCCCGACTCCCGGTAAATGAGCAAACCATTGCAAAATATTAGAAACGGCAGGTTTTGTGCAATATTGTTAAGGATTAAAACGAGATTATAATATGATGACACTTGAGACTAAATAACGTAACCTATGTGTATGAAATAAGTGACTACGATCTTCTATTATCTTGATAAAATTATATCAATTGACATAATGTAAAGGGAGTTTAATTGCAATTATTTTTTAGGTCTTCACGCTTTATCTCGCATATAGCAGGGCAGAGAGAACTGCAGGAACCATAGGAACCTAGTGTTAAGACATTCCGTTGCTTAGTCCCTAGTTTTTCCGTCTCTGCTTTCCACCTTTTTCAAGGCATTGTGTGTTGAGTGGCGGAACTCAACACCACGGCAATAGAAAAATCCATCTTCCCCAAGTGGGACATTTACAGGTAGACGCCTCTACGTCTCTGCGCCACGACGGTCCTCAAGTTTAGTTATCGTATATTTTTAAAATTAGTATACTATTGATTGTATAAAGTGTTAAATTTAAGAAGATATTATCACCCAATAGGCAATATTAAAAAATATTAAGAACGGGGACGGAGTAAGCTAAGTAACGGAGTGTCTTAACACTAGGTTCGTATGGTTCCTGCAGTTCCCTCTGCCTACCCTGCCATGTGCAGGACAAAGCGTGAAGCTAAAAAAAAATATTAAGAAAACATCATTAAAATTAATAAAAATCTATCTTTTGACTTTATGTAAGTTTCTATTAAGCTAAACCTAAACAAACCCTTAAAAATTGATAAAAAAAGTGATTTTCTATAAAGTTATTTCCATATCTCATAAAATACAGCAGAACCGGCGATATATTGATTGCGATCACTACCCGTCACTGTATCGTGAACGACTGCATTTTATTATGGTAGGCCGTAACTCTGTACGTGGAGCCGACGCGTCTAGTCATCACTTTGTATAGATTGCTGCTACTTTGTTGGAACCCGAGTATTACGAGGGCGAGTCATGAAACAAAAGAGATCGTTTGTAACAAAATGCGTGTATCTCGTGTCTATAAGTAATCACTCTAAGTACAGTGTACGTAGTATGTAGATGGCTGTGAGAAGAAATGGCGTGCGTCATCGTAGGGCCTTACTAGGGAACTTGCTGACCTCTGGCTTCATGTACATAATGTAATGTCTTGGAGTCACGACATGAATTTGCCTACAATAATCTTACGCAGCATTTTCTTTAAGATAAAACGTTTCTTTTTGATGTGAACTAGGTTTTGTGACTTCGAGCAGTCCACTGACAATTATGTATATATCAATACTAGGAACCTGTTCACGGCTTTGTTTGCTAGATTGAAGTTCTCGAATTTATTCTAGTATTCTTATATACGTAATGCACACATACATAAGTCTTTTTAATTTCCCATTATCTATGAAAAAGATTGAAATCACACATATTTAAATGAAACAAATTAAACAGAAAATTATAAATAGAATAAAATTTTATTGAATTGGCCATGTGTTTTCTAGGTGGGTGGTAAACAAATACCAGTCGTGGTAAATAAATGCTTAATTCGCTTATCAGTCGGGGATAAGCGTGAGTCAGACAATCAGCCGTAAACAGTACTATATACCTATCATACAGAAGGTTCCATTGATATTAGTTAAGTTGTTCCGAAGATTACTTTGGACAAAGAGATTTACAAATATTTAAGCAAAATATACTTATACTACAAAAAAGTTATTTTGAAACACATAGTCAATTCAACTTTATATACAATTATTATATATATTTGGTAAAACAAAGCTCCGCGTCCCACCTGATGTCTCTGAAATTAAAATCAAACAATCTGGGATTTAGTTCTTTTTCGTAGAGTAAAAGAACAAACGATATCTGGGTCAAGATAACGTAGAATATTTACATAATAAATAACTAATTTATACCTGACGTTAAATTATATTTATATTAATAATATTTTACATTTAAATTGTGCAATGCGGCTTGTTATTAACAGTTGAATGAATCAATTGCGGCGATACAAATGAAATATAGCTTTACTATTTGCGGTCAAGTTTCTTATTAATTACTAAAAAATCATTGACGTTTTACCATATTTGCTTACATATTAGGTATTAAAAAAATAATGATCTTATTTGTTTATAATAATTATAATATTAATAGTTAATAAGGTCAAACGCAGTAACTTTCTGAATAACCGAATGAAAATAAAATGTTCTCCTTATGTAGAGCAAATAACAAGTTCATATTCATAGAGACCGACCGTCTTCCGAATTCGGACACTTATGACAGTATGTCATGTCTTTATACAACGTGAGAGATATTGCAGGAAAAGTCAGTATAATGTAATTAGCACCTGCTTCTCTTATACAGCGGCTGAACTCTATATATATATATATATATATATATATATATATATATATATATATATATATATATATATATATATATATATATATATATATATATATATATATATATATATATATATATATATATATATATATATATATATATATATATATATATATATATAGAGTTCAGCCATCTTGTCGTAGATATTGGAGTTCCATTAAAACTACTAATATTAAAGGAAATTTAACAATAACAACGTACAGTCTAATTGGTCTGATTGGTCTAAATTCGGTGGTCGGAGATCGGTCCCGTATGTATTATCAATATAGTGATTTCAATATATTGTTATAATACTACTCATAACCTCAAATAAAACAATTTTGTTATTAAGCTATTGAATGATTTTGACAATCAAAGCGTATTTATGTATATTTTATTATTATTTTAAATGTTAATCTATAATGAAGATAGAAAAATAATTAAAGAAACCATATATAATAAAATATTGCTAACAACGAAAATATTTGTATAAAGTATATAAGAATTTCGACTACGTGGCTCGTGCCTTCAATTTTGTCATCGATCAATCTAGGACAATATTATCTATATGGTATTACACTACGATTGACACGCACGCACGCTTATATAAAATATATACAAACTTATTACGTACTGGTGACTTTTACACAAATATATAGTTGTTGCTCATGAGACAAACTAGCGATTAGAAAATTTAATACGTAATTAGTAATATATTAAAATAATATGTAACTAGAACATACATTTTTGATAAAATGGATAAATGACACATTAAAATAAAAAAAGACTGACATATATATGTTAATCGATGTGTAACCAACGGAAATATTTATTAAACTAACAAATCATTAAAGTTACTTGTCTAACAGAAAAGCAAAAAAAGTGGCAAGAATTATGTAACTAAAAGCACATTCTGTCAGTATTCCCGCAAACATTTAACTCACCACTTGGCGTTCTGTCAAAAGTAGACGTATTTAATCTCTTAGTGCTAGTAAAATGCTCATAGTACAATGCTTTATGCATCAAATAAATTAGACTACTAACAGGCTTCGTTACGTAGCTCTTGGACTTGTGTCGCCCACTCTCTTATTAGCATATTTAGTAAAGGCCCGCCCTAATGATGCCTATACTTTGAGATGAGAACGAGTAGTTCGTGTATTACTTGCCTTGGCTTGCTTTTGCTTGCACGTTAAAGTAGAAATCACATAACGTATTTATTTGTGTTTTCAACTGAGTAAGTACTGAAGCAATATGCGATAAGAAATAGTTATACAGGAAAATATTGTACTATATATATATATATATATATATATATATATATATATATATATATATATATATATATATATATATATATATATATATATATATATATATATATATATATATATATATATATATATATATATATATATATATATATATATATATATATATTACATATATATATATATATATATATATATATATATATATATATATATATATATATATATATATATATATATATATATATATATATATATATATATATGTATATATATATATATATATATAATAAATTATTATTACTATATCTAATTTTAAAATTGGAACCATTTAACTTCAATATTAAATAAAATAAGCAATATCTATAGAGGTTAAACCATAAAAAACCAAGCTTACTTTAAGTATTAGCCAAAGAGATAAAATTATAAAGAGCTACGTGCACGGTTACTCTAATGAAACTAGATTCCGGCTCTACTCTGGCGCGACTCTACGCTCGTAAGTTGGCGAGCGCCGCTGCACTTCTTGCGACCGTCTCTTGTTGCAAGGCAGTGGCGCCCTCGCTTTGCGAAATTTAAGTAGAAAGTTTCTTGCACAGAGCTCTTTGCATGATAAGTTGTGTAAGAAAATAAGAACTGTTATCTCATATAGATTTTTATATTTCTAAAATTAAAAATACACTAGCCGTTAAACATTTGCTTTAAATATATAATGAATATGTGCACGTTATATAAAATCTTATTATCATTAAGTTATCATTATTGAAGTGTAGATGTAGAGTGTACTTTTTAGGTCTATTCCTCTACACCTGCAACAAAATATTAGAGAAACTTGTGGTTTTGGCAAACGACTCAGATCAGCATAATGTGTATGTAAAGTACATTAATGACACGTAAATTGTACATATTCTTCATTTTTCACCTTATCAAAAAGTATCTAAGGAATTTGACTTAATTTTGATACATTAAAAATACATTATTTCAATAACTATTAACCATTAAAATTAATATCAATTTTTAGGCATAAAATTATAACGTTATTAATTGTATTATTTTATTCATTGTTACAATAATCAGAAACAGTTCCACTACCTCTCACTATCTACTATATAATTTAGCTAAATGCTAAGACACAAAAAGTCCACCTCAGGTATCGCCGCCTCCGCCGCCTCCGCCGCCGCCGTCACGTAATACGATAACTTGGACAGATTAACGAGTTATTAATCGCTTTACTTCTTATAGTTGTACTCAGAGGTCGGAGAGGCCATTTTACCCTCACTTTGATAAGTTTTTGTGGAGCTCATATTAGAGTGATTGACTCCTTACCGAGAAAATAATCGAGTCGGAATTTTCTCCTTCTATATAATATCTTTAGTATTAGGGTCTAACTGTAAGTGACAGTTGTGGTTTTAATTATTACTCTTGGGACTTTATTACAAAAAAAATACATGTACATATGTATGTATACCCAAAATATATATATCTTCTTATACATAGCGCAGCGTTGGGTTCCGCTAATAAGTGGACTGAGGTATAATGTACTGCTAATTATCGGTTACAATATATGTGATGTGAGGTTAACAATCATAAAAACAATATTTCCATTAAAATGGATTAAAAATTAAGGCCAGTATAAAAAATTATAGAGTGATATTAATTTCTAGTTTTAAAATACGCTTTTTCAAATATTAATAGCAGTAATTTTATAAATTATATTAGGTGGTTCATTTAATAACCAAAAAACATTATTATCAATAAACCTACACCTAATAGGTATACGGTTGTGTTACAGGGACACCGGGACACGGTTAACAAAAGGGTCGCCTTTTATCCTTTTGTGGACGAACTTGTAAAAGATTCACCGAATTCGATTCCAAAGTGGGTAAAATAAAGGATGAAACTTTCTATTATTTGTTCTATTTCATATAATTTAATTACTTGACCTTTTGAGACGGCTCTGTAATTATTATACCACGTTGGGTTAATTTCTGGCTTAAAATTTCCAGCTTCGGTTGTAAGTCGATGTTCCGCTAACAAAAAGCAAACTTAGCAGTTAGCAACAGTTAATCACTCGGCGAAACAAAACTTTAATTAAACTCAATACAGTTTCGTTCACATCTAATTGAGTACTAAATCTAAAAGTTTGTTCAATTACAGAATCTCCGAAGGCGAGGCCCTTCGGAGACACCTTCATAATAATGAAGTTTGTAAGAAATTTCAGAAGATATTCATATATTTCGATTTTCGATTATATACCTGATCTAGGATCTTTAATGCTGAGACAGCGGAGGCTTGTATAAAAACCTGCTTTAACCTTTCAGGCTTCGGACAAATTCCTAATGGTTATGTTTTAGATTAGTATATTTTAATAATTTTATTATTTATTCGGTCATTTTTGTCTGAAGATTTATTTATTTTATTCATCTGAGAAATCATCTGACTTATGTATGTATGTCGTATGTCCTAATTTACAGGAAAATGCAGATTAATTTGTTTAATTTGCGAAATATCAGTTTAAACCTTTTACACTAATTAAGTTAAATATCAATACCAAATAGAAAGTTTTAGTAACATCATATATATTAGAGAATCATTTAACAATAAAAGTGGAAAACAAGAAGGAAGCTGTTATACTCGTACATAAGTACGCGACGCGCGAGACTCATCGCTTCATCAGAAACGCTTTTGATATTCATTTGGAGTGTTTGTGAAGTTAAATAAGGCGGCCGATTGTGGCTTCTTTGTTTAAATATCGCTGAGATCGCCATATTTCAATACAAATATTTTGGTACAAGAGTATTAAGCAAAGTTTGCTTTTTAATAAAACGTAACGTTCGTTCTATATCAAAGTAACAAAAAGAATTATTGTATTATGTTTACGGAATTATATCGGCTTTTTCTTTAAGTACACAATCAATTTATGCATTTAAAGTTGAATTTTAATATTATTTAGTTGTCATTACACAAAAGTAGCTATAGTTCTTAGTTCTTTTTGTTTACGCCTACGAAAAAGTTTCCACAATCGAGTCAGATCATGTATAATGTGTATGTACTTTACATTAAGAACACGTAATTTGTTTTTATTTGTTATTTCTCACCTTATCAAAAAATATTAAAAGAGATCGTTAGCGTCGAATTTGACCTAATTTTCACATATTAATAAAGATTTTTAATTAAAAAATTGCATAAAACTAAAAGTGTCATCATGATAGACGCTGCAAGGCCATCTCGACAGCCGAGACCACCGCCTACTGCAAAATAATTGAAATGTCAGATCCAAATGGAAAGAAAAACTTAATCGTTCGCAGTATAATTCTATTAAAACCTAGTTTCATTTTATACTCGTACAGTATTATGGAGAAAATAATGAATATTTTAAATAAACTGCTAAATTTCATCAAGCTTGCAATATTATATTTTTTCTAGGAATTTGTTTTAAGTAGTTATCTAGGGTTTATAATAAAATGATGAATTCTAACATCGTTTGTGAGTGTTAACGGTGAACAAAGACAGACTAACAGGACCGGTTTGTACAAGGTCTGCGCGTATATGCGTAGTAAAGTTTCATATAAAATTATGTTTATGGACTAATAAAAGTTTACCATTTTACCATCGTTTACCACAACGTAATTCAAAACGTCGGAGCCTTTTTAGGCTTTCCCTTAATTTATAGACGTTGTTTGCTATTTATTAATATCGCTAAGATTAAAACATAAAAAAATGAATAAAGATAGACAAAAATTTTAATTATTGCATTATATATAAATAACGCCATACTCCCCTTAATCTACGCGCATAAGAGATTTAAACTGTCAAACTACAATATATGAATAGCTTCAAATTGTATCAAGTATATGAGTTTTAGTAACTAAGTAGTGTCGTATCTGGTACCACCATTCTCGCCACTAAGCCATGAGGTAGTCCTCGCCTCCTCGCCTCGTTGCCATGCGCGAGTAACATCACTTTAAATTTGGCCGTTTCACTCTAATGGTCCCTACATTGCGAATGGCGCAGCTAACCGAGTTCTGAACTCCGACGTCATACTTCCATTAGTTCTGAAGTACCGACGAGTTCTATGTAAACTAATATTTTGCGGCCAATTTTAGTAATAAGCTGCTAGTTTTTATGAAATGCTGCATAATCTTGGATAGAATCTTGTTCAATATTGTTTAAATCTATTCCTTTATGAAGTGCGTGGCTATAAAACTATTTCTACTTTATGTAAATGCAGTAATGTGAAATATTTTTAATTTCAATTTGTCAATCCCATTTCTATACAGATTTCGTAAAACTATCGACCTGATAAAATATCAAATATTCACTCATATAGCAGTAGTAATAATCCCTTGAAGTTGACTTAATTACTTGTACAAATGTACACTATTACCCACATACGGACATACGGAGCTACTCGTAGAATATCATAACAAGACCCATTCATCACATACTAAATTCCAAACTAAAGTACAGAATCACGGACGTTATTTATCATTTTAATTCCAAATTGTCTCTACACCATAGCTCTTTCGTAAATCATACCAGGCGTCGACACGTAGCATGACGTCAGTCACCAAATGTAGTGTTATATTGTGATCTCACATATCATCATATTTATGGAATGTCATTATTTACATTATCGTTGTTATCAATCACGAAAACAAACGCTAAGTAGGTTATTTACATTGTAATAGTAAATTTTATATAGTTCATAACAATATCTTTAAAATGTTTTTTGCTAAGACACGTTTCTTACTCCGTCTCGAGTGAAGATAAAGAAGAAAAAAGTCCCTCGAAATTATATTCTCAATCATAATTTGTTTTATTGCTAATTGTGTATTAAATTTTATGAGTCTTCGAGCGGATTGCTCGTTCTCTTTCTCTCATCACTCTCCTTCCTTTTTTATCAAGTTACTTCTTCTAGTTGAATTTGAATATTTACATTAAATTATGTATTTTATAATATTAAATATTTCCAAAAAAGGTTTTATTGATATATATTTTTATCAGTTTTGAGTTACAATTTTTTTTATTGTTGTTGTTAGACTATATACCGGCATAGTATACCGGCATAGTATATGTATATTTTATTTATATGTCGAGCCTCTCCTCGTTTCATTTTATATGTTTCTGATAAATTGGCATCTCCTAAGTACCTACACAAAATTCTAAATTTTCTTGACAAAAATATTTATTAACAAGTTAAATGTAGTTTTCCTCTTCCTGAGATGTTAATTTTTTTTCATTATAAAATATTTAGATATAGATAGGCTTTTATATATCATTATCTAAAGAAATTTTTATTTTACGTCACAAATAGTGGAATTTTAAAATCAATTTATTTTGGATTATGTCTGCTTTAACGATTTTGTCATTTTTAATAATATATGACTTATCACTTTATATAGTTCTTTCTGACTAAATCGCCAACAGAGTGCGTGAAGATGTATCAGATCTACTTTCGATAAGTTGCGATAAGGAAAAGAAGTAAGTACGAGCAAACGTAAAAAACGAACTGGGTCATTCCTTTCGCAACGGAAAGGTGCTGACGTTTTATTTTCATTTTTACGTCCGTCTCCGTAACGATAACGATATCATCAGCAAATTGCACGTATTGTTTGCGAACTACGTTTTGTCCACGCCGAGTTGTTTGCAAGTGATTTTCTTACTTTCGAATGGGAAATTTCGGGGTTTTCGGATTATTATTTGTTATGAATATTGTGCCAATAACTATGGTGTATGAAGCGGACGTGTGCGCCTTTTATAGGACGCGGACGTATATAGCCAACGTATTATGCGTTGTAATCATTTATATTGATTTTGTAACATTTTAGCTAAAACTTAGAATAGATTACGTGATGCAATCATATTGGGACGTTATGACACTGTTTAAGTTCAGATTACTCTTAAAGTTAGGCCTTAAATATAGTAATTTTTAAAATTTATTTCAACTTATAGTGTGAAGTAAAAATTGTAATCTCTGAGGTTCAGAGACGGCCAATAAAAGTTCATAAAGTACTGCATCATAAAGTCCTATAGAGATAGTATTTTTAAAAGCTCAAAAAAGAAATGCCTGATGTTGACTATAACAATTTTAACAACATTTTACTGAAAAATGAGAAAAACAAAAGGAAAGTTTTCTTTTTCCATGAATAGATCAGTTCTACAAGTATTGAATATTATTTGCACAATGACTGTAAAGTTAATTTATTAATAATTTACAAAGAATGACGAGTTACAGCAAATGACTCTGAGGAAACTAACTGTAACAATCCAATTCATTATATCGTCATCTATGTCAGTGTTGCAGATGAAGGATTAGTGCAGTTTAACTTGGAACTCATTTTATTTTTTATTTATATTTTGCCTCTAGGTCTATTTCGTGTAATTTCTTAAATATATATAATCATTCTAGAGGCAAGACTCTAACACGTACAAAATTGTTGAGACAATATTTACTTTTTCTTGGCTGATTAAATTTAAAATTGTTTCCTTGTAAGCAGGTGCAAATTGGACTTTCCACTTTCAGTGTCAAAGTAAAGAAAAATTAAGGTAACTGTTTTACTCGTTGTCAAAAAAAATTAATAAAAATTGTGTCTTTGTGTCACTGCAGCACAGAAATGAAATATATGGAAAAGTAAGGTTGTTAAGAAGAAAATAATTATTATTATTACATAATATTTAGAAATATACATAATTAAAGTGGACTTATGTGGGTCCGTGTGTCTGTGTGTCCGCGTGTCCGCGCTGTCGCCGCGCCTGTCGGTTGAGCGATGTTTATGGAAATGAGAGAAAAGTTTGTAATGAGGGGTCGAGGAAGCCCAAATATACGTATTGTACATGTAGATTCATTCTATAATGAAAGTTCCTCTGTGTAAAGCTTGCGATCATTATCTTTTAAAATACAGGAAACAAAGAGAGTTTTAGTGGACTGTAAGCGTGACGGTTGGTGGGTTCAATTTGCACACGGAGATGGATTTTTCGGCTTACGACAGGCTCAGGAAGAACAAAACCAAGACGATTAGAGTAATTAGACGTTTGTACATAATTTCTTCATACTCCGACGTTTGCTCTAACAATGTACAATGTAAGGAAGTGATTCTAAGCCTATCTATTGTGGTACATTTGTAACTTATGTCTCTTTATACCATGGCTTCAAATGTTTAATTTATATACATTTTTTGCTATATAACGCTCAAAATGAATAGTCTTTCGCTAATGTTAAGTTGAGAATTACTAGAAAAGTGACAGTTTGCGTAAGTCATATTTTTTTAATATATTATATATTTAACGTTATAATTATTTTATAATAAATAATTACTTTATAATTTATAATTATAACTTCTGCTATTTGATCGTAAAATGAAGAGATGTAACTAAATAATAAGCCTAAATATAATAATTTCTCTATTATAATTAAGATTATTGCTTTGAAAATTTTACACTTCCAAAGGGTAATTACTTCTCGAAATCCTACTCAATTCTTGTACTATATACAAAATATATTATAAATTTTCATATGACTTTTATTATGTCTGTGAAAACTATATCTTTCACTCACTATACTCTCTTTTTACTCTACATGTTAAAGGATAGACAAAGTGCCTTAGACAGCATAATATTAGTTTCTGTCTCTACTTTTTTACTAGCATTTTAACATTAATAAATAAAATATGTGTACTAAAAATACTATAAACTAGGCTAAGTGCGGCGTTGAGTTCCACCACTCAATACGCAATGCCTTGAAAAAGGCGGAGAGCAGTGACGGAGAAAGCAAGGTTTAAGCAACGGAGTGTCTTAACACTGTGTTCATACTGCTCCTGCCTACCTTGCCATATGCGGGATAAAGCGTGAAGTTAAAAAAAATGTGTACTAATTCCGTGATTCCGATTAACCCCGACCCGGTGGGGCATCTCCCTTAGGGGACCCTCAATTACACCTGTTCCAGCGTTCAGTCCTCACGCAGCTTGCGATCTAATTCAAGTAATCTGTGTCGTTACATTGACGAGTTATTAATGATATATAAATGTGAACTAATTACCTTATAAACTAATCAATTTCACTTTAAACCTACGCAACGCGTTAGTACTAATGAATGAATGGTTGATGATTAGGTGCAGTAATGGTATACAGGTGTTTGTATCGCATCACTACGTAACTTCTTATACTAGATATATCAACGTAGAGTCAACATAGAGTATAGTACAGACACTGCGCACGGTTGAAGTATATATAGAAGATATGTGGAACGAGATTGATCTCAAAACACAATTACTTAGTACGAGTATACTCCGAAATCAGGTTTTCTGAACTCTGTATAACGAACCATTGAACCAATCTAATTTATGTAATATGTTAATAAACTGTCGACGGAATCTGAGCCAGCATGTCTACGTGTACGTGTACGCGTGTGTGTACGTGTACTACAGGTACACTACGTATAGTGTACTGCTGGTATCGGCAGAGTTATCATAGAAATTGATTTCTAAACTAGCTGAGCTGTCGAATATCATATTGTCAGTCGACTGTCAATGAAGACATGCCATATTGTATTTATAGTTATGATTCCACACACACACACACGTAGATATGTATATATATTGTGAGTATAAGTCATATGTGAACCTGACTGATTTTGATATGATTTTAACGCACCGTTGGTTTGCTCTTTACACTGTATGTGTACATATATATTACATTATATCGTCACGTTAAGTCACAAGTATATTTTCGATAATGAAATTTATATTACATTGAGAGCTCGAGGATATTATTATTTTCAGTATTTCATTTTACTAAGGTTTTAAAGCAATTGTTTTTCTATTTAATGTAAACATATTTTGAATATTATTTGATGTTTGCTGCTACTATAATATTAATTTTTCAGTACTTTTGCCTCCGAGAACGAATGAAATACGGCCTTCTGGTTGTACAAAAAAAAGACGATAATAAATACAGTTAGTCTTGAATAGCAAGCAATGGAATGAAACTGTGTCGACAACTTAGTCATTACATAATGGTTTAGAAAAGCTTATTAAGCAGAAAGTTCAATGCTTATCAGCAAGTCCAGAAAAATACACTACTATACTCTGTGTATGGTGTGAACTGTGCATGTGTGTGTGTGCATTGTACTTGTGTGTATCATCTCAGACACACATCAATTCATTAATTACCATATCAGTGAAGTGATTATTGACGTATGTCTGTATGTAACGTATGAAACGTACGGTCTACCGACTTCTGATATTACCTACGAGTAATTGATTAAATTAGAAACTACTGACCGTCGACCTCTCGCCGTCCCCCGCCTCGGGCTTCGTCGGTCTGCCGATATTTGTTTACAGTTTGTATTACTATCATTATTAATTATTCTACGTGACTGCGGAGGTCTAGAAATCATGGAAGTGTAGATTTCTAAGATATTATGAATACATTACATATACTATTTACGTATAAATGAGGACTAGAACTATAGTATACTCGTATATGAGACTCCATTCATATTTAGATATTTCTTGCTATGTTTTTTTTTTTAGCTTCACACTTTTATCCCGCACATGGCAGGGTAGGCAGAGGGAACTGCAGGAACTATTAGAACCTAGTGTTAAGACACTCCGTTACTTAGTCCCTGCTTACTCCGTCCCCACTTTCCGCCGTTTTCGAGGCATTGCGTGTTGAGTGGCGGAACTCAACGCCGCGCTTTGCCTTAGTTGCCAGAGCGAAGAAAATGGAAATAGAAAAATCCATCTTCCCCGACTGTCGTCGTCGCGTTAGTCGCGTTACAGGAAGACGTTGCGCCTCTGCGCCACGACGGTCCTTGCTATGTGACTTAAGTTTAAGTTCTTCTTCTTGCTATGTGACTTGTTTAAGTTCTCATTTATATTTCAACCTTTATTAGTAGCACCTAATGTGCTAAGTAACATTGAAATAGAAATAGTCGATTGGAATTATATAGTTTTTAATTTCAGACTTTTTTTGCAAGCACCTGGGTAGGCAGAAATAACTTAGAGCTATGGCCCTCAGTTTCCAATTTTTTGCCAAACTGCATTGTGTGTTAAATAAGGAGCTTAGCACCACACCATATTTTGTTTCTGGGGCCATGAAACTAATTTATTCCCAGGAGTGGAAACTCTTTACTTTACAATTTGGAATAGTTTCGTTTCCAGAAAACTTTTTAGAGAGAATTTTCCATGTAATATGCTATACTATTGATTAAATTCAATTTATTTATTTATTTATTTAAGGACAGCTTACAAAACACACGCTTATTCTAATATAACAACATATCTTAAAACTATAAGCTTAGTGCTGCTTTAATTGCAAGCCACCACGACATGGTTGGGGACAGTGTAATTTAATAGTTACAAACTTAATAAACTAATGAGACATTCAAGTAATTAAATGTTGTGATAATATTTTTTTATAATTATGATTATATAAATAGAAAAACTAACTTGGGATAGAACAGGGCTGAACATAAACGGTAAATTCATCAGTCATCTGAGATTTGCCGATGATATTATTTTAGTATTCGAAAGTGCTAAAGAGATAGAATCAATGTTACTCTCACTGAAAACTATGAGCTACGAAGTAGATGTAGTAATGAATCTAAGCAAAACAAAAATTATGACAAACAGCACAAAACAAAATAAAATTACATATGCATTAAATTTCTCATAAAAGTTAAAATGGCGCTGGGCTGGCCATGTAGCCAGGATGACCGACGATCGTTGGACTTCCAGATTGACGTTATGGCGGGGTCCTGCAGGTATTAGAAAGAGAGGAAGACCGCCAACTCGTTGTGGTAACTATATAATAAAAAATAACTGGTAAAAACTGGTACAAAATTGCCAAAGATAGAGAGAAATGAAAAAGTATGGAGGACGCCTTTACCCTCACATAAGAGGGGTCCTTGCGTGTCTGCATGATACATTATTATTTTAATCATTTCAATGTTAAATTATTTTAATTAATTTAATTTAAATTCAATTAATTCAATCACAATTTTGTTCAGTAATATTATTTATTCTTATTTTTTTATTTTTATCTATTATCATTACAAAAAAAAATTACAATGTAATTAATTTAGAAGAAAAAATAATAAAACTAAATGAGGATATTTAAATCGTTATTTAAAGATAACTTAAAGCATTTTATAATTTTACTCTTAATATGCGAGAAATAAAAAGGCCTATTATTTTAATTATATTTTATTATAATAATAGAAGAAACAAAAAAACAACACAAAAACTTAACTAAGGGGAACAGAACAGAGCGAAGACATTTAATCACGTGCCTTTTGGGTATAATAGCATAGAAATATTCTTCTATGCTATTTGAGAGGATACCCACAGTATTCTCCGGAGTTATTGCCACCCTGTTATACTGATTCGGTATCTACTCAAAGTAGCATTTATACCTAACTTGGACTTTGAAGCTTTAATTGAAAAAATATTATAATTACCTGCACGAAGTAACTTTGGAGGTGTATTTATATTTATTTATTTTTTCTACCAAAAAGGGGCAATCCAAGTAACCGTTAACTATTTTAAATGACAAAATCTGATCCTATAATAGCCTCCGATGGTAAAACCGGAAATAAACTAAGCGACTTTGATACGTTTTTAACGCTTTCTTTTTTTAAACCTATACGACAGATGCCACAGAAATCGTTTATGAATTTTTTCGATAGGCTGAATATATACCGCATAGTGTGGTGACCAAATCTGAGGACAATATTCAAGGCCAGATCGAACCTTTGCCTTTTTGAAATCTTTAGTATTTCGCATAAGAAAACCGAGCATTTGAAATGTCTTAATTGTAATTTTGTCGATGTGAATGTGGAATCTAATTGTACTAACAACTCCTAAGTTACGGATAGTAGTCCCTTCTTCTAACGTCTCATTGTCAATAGTGTACTTCCGCGAGATCAGTTCAGTCCTACGTGAGAATCTTATAATCAGTTGACATACAGTGTGCAATAAATAATTAATAATTCAAATAATGGAATGAATAACGCTATTTGGTTATTTATGTGACCAAAGTGAAAATAGCATGTAGTTATTTATACAACGAATTAATAAAATATTTATAAGGAAATATGATATTATAAAATTATTAATCAACGTGTTTTTGTTTCGATATTTAATTGCCGCTCCGCTCCGTTGTCCAATTATTGTATTTAACAAAATAAATACAGATACGTTCGTACCCACACTGGGACGTGGCGCTGCAATTGACTGGCCATATTTATTGTACTGAAAAATATTAGCTGGTATATATTTCAGTTTTTAATTGAATACACCAATACTCTTCCTAATAGTATTTTAATTTGACCTCGTTACTATGGAGAAACGTCGTAGCACAGAGGCGCAGCGTCTACCTGCAAACGCGAAGGTTTGTTGGGTTTGGGTTCGTTTCCCCATTGGGGAAAGTGGAAAACGAAGTGTTTTAACACTAGATTTCTACGGTTTACGCGGTTCCTTCTGCCTACCCTGCTATGAGCGGGATAAAGCGTGAAACTGTGTGTGTTATATAGTAGCACTCTATGTATGTAAATATACATTAAAATATAAATTATTATATCAAGTAGTTCATTTAAAAGATAATAAATAAATCTTCTAAATACAAACCCTTTACAAAAGATGAGATCTTGTGACGTCATCACTCTGCACCCTGCGGCAAATCGAAACAACTGAGAGTCGTGTATGAAAGATGTGTCAACATTCTACGTAAGTACCGGTGGACTCCGACCGCAGGTATAAGGGTATAGTAGGTTACGTCAGGACGATTAACGTGATATATTGTACAGCCTATAGCTTATAGCCTATTTAGATAAGTGGACTATTCTATACAAGTTGTTACTTGCAATTTAAACAAATAATTTTTGTAATTACCGCTTTCAATGAAATATAATGTTTACATAATTAGTATTATAAGAAGAATAAATATACTCATAATAAGAGAGCTACCTTTAGTTTCTTCGTTCGCTGCCACTAGCTACATTAGAGACGATAAATTTAATTGTTTCAGAAATTAATGGGAGAAGATTTGTTTTATAAGAGATAAAAAAAGAGAATATTTCTGATGATGATAAAAAATTAGTGAAGTTTGATGTTGATAATTCTACATTTTTCCTATATAATTCTAATGGCCATTGGTTTTCTATACAGGCAGAGTAAATTCTATACTTTCTAACAGACAGATTCATTGTACTATATTCCCTGCAATATTTTCATTTATTCCCTGAAAGCGCCACACGATAAAACTTTCAGATTTTCACAAGAATCCTGATGTTTCATACAAATATTATCATTCCATATATATTTGCAGTAACAGGAAGTGAAAATATTCATAGAATTCGTAAGTCGATGTTTGTTATTCTACTCGTACGTTAAAACTGCGCTCTGGAAACTGTTGTGTCGTACACTTTTATTTGCATACCTTTGTGGAAGCGGAAAGCTCCATAAATATAGCGGGCGTGGTGTCAGGGCGTTGAGTGCGAAGTGTCTACGCAGTGTCTGGGTAGTGTCACGCACTCTAACAGGTGTCAGGCTTGCGCCATTCGTTCCATTACGCACAATCCAGTATATCTCATTTTGTACACATTAAGTTTACTCAAGCATTTCTAGCTTCGAATGCGAATTTCATTGTAAATAAAGATCGTAAATATGTGAAGACATAAAGAAATAACACTCATTATAAAACATATGGATTTATTACAATTACATATAATTATATGTTTATATTTCGCAACGTTGACTGATACGCACTTGTTGAATTTATATATTCTTCTATTTTTATCAATATTATAATCATGTATAATTATTGAAATCTATTATTATATGATTCCAAATACAGTACAAAAAGCCAATTTTTTTTTTCATCTCTACTTGTTTGACCAAAGCGGATAAAACAAAACAATTTAAGACTCTCGACTCGATTTGCTGTTGACTTGTACCGGATATCACATGGGAAATGAATTCACAATACCATTTACTGTCAAACGGTCACCTACACTTCCTGACGGTGATTGTCGTACATATTTTATTGTATACAGTTGGTCTTATAAAAACATATATTTTTAGCTCTGGTATTTGACCGGAAAAAAATATGTACATGACTAACATACATACTCGTATATACGTGTTATATATACATCTATAGTATATTCAAAAATATTTTCATATATAATTAATATATTTCAGTTCCATTTGTATATAATTTATCAACATTGATAGCCTTTGTCGAGTTTGTAGCCAATTAATCGTGTGCGGTTTTTCTAATCACATGTATTTATTAGGATGCAGTATGCACTAATGATATTATATTTTCTTATTAATTTTTTAGCTTCACGCTTTATCCCGCACATGGCAGGGTAGGCAGAGGGAACTGCAGGAACCGTGGGAACCTAGTGTTAAGACACTCCGTTACTTAGTCCCTGCTTTCTCCGTCCCCGCTTTCCGCTTTTTTGAGTGGCGGAACTCAACGCCGTGCTTTGCCTAGTTTACCAGATCGAAGAAAACTGGGGATCGAACCCAGAAAGCGTCGCGTTATAGGCAGACGTTGCGCCTTTGGGGCCCGGACGTCCTCTGATATGATATTATATGACTTGTTAATTATTAAAGTGTACACATGTGCATGTTATGACATATTTTTACTTATATTTTCTTTGTTAATGTTTGGTACAGTGTCTCACTTTCTCTTAAAGCATCTGCTCCGGGCGAAGGTTGTGGGATCGATCGACACTCGGAAATAGAATGAATAGACTTAACTTCCACGCTCTGATGAAACAAAGAATATACATACATATTTTCCACTAAGCAATGCGCCGAAAATTCAGGTGAAAATTGGAGAATAGAGTATATTGACACGTGATTTTTCAACCTGCGTAGAAACATCAGGGACCAGGGACCATACTCGGTAGTTATATATTTGTACATATACATATACATATACAATTTATATTAATAAAATGAAACCTACACTAACAGTATAGATGGTTAAAAATAATGACGTCGTTTCAAGAATATTATTTACAAAGTTCACTTAATAAGAATTCAGCTGCTCTGTCACTTTGCTGTGTGTCATTTATTGTAGCAAACGGATGTGCGACGGTATCACTTTACAACGTACTTCCGTATTTCCGGAGACAAGCTTTACTTAACAAGGAATCTACTGCTACCTGCTTTTGCACTTTTACTTCCGTTTTGACTTCATACATTTAGTTTTATAGTAGTATAATATAAATCAATCATAATGATGACGAATAAATATACTTATATTGCTAATTTCATAAGAAAATGATTTTATACAGTGTGTGGATGTTACCGCGACCTTCATTTAAAGCATAGTACTAACTAGCTTTCATAAATTTGGTAAAATTATAAAACAAGTAAATTTTTCAAAAATAAAGAATATTTTTTTCAAACAAAATAAATAATTAAATTATAGTTCCAAATTAAAACGCCATTTCTCAAGTATGACGCAAGCGTACATTATCCTGTGAGAGCGGGAAAGAGATATATCCCTTTCCCAATACGTTTTTTTTGAAAGAAAGGTGACAATTTGACAGTTAGTGTTAAGATATTTTGTTTACTACTTTCTGCCTTTTGAAGACCATTGAGTGTTGCATTGTGGCGATTTTCAACGCCGTGCTTTGTCTAGTTTCTAGACCGAAGAAAATGAAAACGAAAAATCCATTTTCCTCGAGTGAGATTTGATCCCACAAACCGTCGCAGAAATCTGCGTCACGAAACATATTTGAAATGTCCAAATAACATTTATAAATATATTAACTTTATGTAAATATTTGTTGACATAAAAATGTTGGTACGTCCTATTTATAGATGATACGATTTATTTGAGGAAAAAAATCACAGTTATAATGAGAGGAGGACGTCAAAATGTATACACCGTGCTGTCACACACAGGCTTACAACATATAATAACTCTGCCGTCACTCATCACTGCGTCACACACTCATTGACTGACTGACACTACAACGATAAGAAATATATGAAGTATGTTTAAAAATAATTTCACTTATTACATTTTTTAAATATCAAAAAATTGTTTTAGTAAGTTATTTATAAATAAAATTATCAACTTTTCAATGGTTGAATCATTTTCAATCACTATACTTCAAAATTTTAACTCCATTAATTTGTACTGTATTATAAAATTCCACAAATATCTATTTTTCTACCCTGCATTTTACGTAAAGGAGTAAGTACAAACACAGATAATTTTCGGTGCAGCTCGCCTCCCGAGCGCCTGACTCCTGACTCGCGCAACTGACAATGGAGCTAAGCTTAAGAAATAATAGCGCAAAATGTACCGTAACCGCAATACCAACCGCTTATAGTTACGTAATTAGGAATATCACTTTCGGATGATTTTAGACAAAGTGCATCCATCTATATTATTATCGTTGTACGTAAATATATTACTGCTAAACTGTCTTATTAAAGTCGAGGAGTAACTGATATAATACATACTTATTTATATTTTCGATTTTCTTGAGAGGGTCTGTCTCTCTGTCACAAAGTGATGCAGAAAAAGATTCATAAAAATAACTTAAAAATATCGGTAAGCAACATTGATTTTATCGCAATACAATAAACTCTAGAGTAACTGTTGCTTGTAAACAGAATTTTACAAAATTTTCCTCCAAGAATATTTCAAATCGTAATAATCGCGAATAGCCTATAAAGAGAATAGGAAGCCGCCTTCCGGAAAACGATCGACAGTAAATAAAAGGAACATCGTTACGCCCTAATTCTCAAATATTCGATAAAAAATCCAGCTTTTTCCACGAAAACTGGAGAAGAAAGTGTCCATTATTATTGATGTTGTATTCAATCTGTTTGCGCGTTGTATGGGAGAGTGCACCTCGCTTTGTACGTCTTACCTTAAAATCCAAACTCAACCTACAAAGTGTTTTTTCTGGAAACAATATATTTTATAGCACGGAATTATAAAGGCAGCGGGCGGCGATAAGCGAGTGGCGTGTTCATTTATTAAATTCTCCGAGTAAATGTTACTTTTCTTGGCTTAAATCTGAGTTCTGCTACATTACTCTTTCTTACAAGCTTTAGTATATTAAAAAAGTAGTACATTGTTTAATAAATAACAAAGTAAAACTGGACAATACTTTGAAAAACATATAAAGCAGCGTAATTACAGGCTTAGTGTTGAGACACTCCTTATTTTGTTAGTATCCTTAAATTATAAGCATATATTATAATATAAATTGCGTGAACAAATTATATTCACAAGTTTCGTAATGAATATTAAAAGGCTAAGTAATAATAAGCCCACACATACCTCAAGGCTAAACGGGTTACATAATTGACATTTCATTTATAGACTAAAATCAGTGGCAGCTTGACTTATCTGTCAAGGGAAGCTTTTCATCTTTGATTATTTGGCCGAAGGCATAGGCTTTACATACCTTCCTGAATAGACGCGCTGAAAGCCAAACACTTCCACATCTGCTGTTTTCATAGTATACATTAGCATTCTGCAGTCCACATTGCTTGAATACTTCATAAATATTATATGGCGCGTCTCCTCACACACCCTCGGTCCGGCAACTTGTTAGCTAAAAATGGTGACCCACTTTCTAATATGCTAAATATACTTTTTAAATATTTTCTTTTAGTACATTAAAAAATAACAAGAAAAAGTGCTACACGCTTTACCAGTTTTTCTTCTTTTATCTCATAGAGCTATAAAGATCTTCAGGTCAAAGAACCTTTATTTTGAATGTCTTACAAACCTTTCCATTCCCGACCGCTAGCAACAGCTGTACGAGGAATTAATGAAGGATAATATTTAATTTTATACAGATTCGTTCAATATTTAAATACGTACACTGTAGGCTATATTATACTCAGGGAAGTGGAAAAATATTTTAATTTATTTTTTATTTTTTGTATTGACGCTTTATTTGACATAAATAATAATAACTTCATAATTTATATGTTCTACTATAAACGTGCTCATACATATACATACATACATATGGTAGATATCGTCATCGATGTCGGCGCGCCGTAAGTTCGTTACAAGCAATCCTTCATAGTCGGGTGACCACAGATTTGCGTTAATTGCGTTCGCAGTTCAATAACCATTACTACTAGATAAAGTTGCTGTAAAGTACTCAAAAGCTCCTTTTGCACGTTGCTTTAAGATCGTCGTCGTTTAAAGTTTAATTACTGATTTCGTTTGAAGAATGATGAAGATGTCTTGGGGTAATATTTTAAGCTTTTATATGATATCTTTTGTTTCGTACATTTCATTGACCAAAACTTTCAATACAGATTTGCATTTGAAAGCTCAACTAGAAATATTTATGGACAAGTAGTTGAAGTCTCTTTAATGTTATTATACTTCCGGAGCAAAATATTAAAGTTTTTAAGTAAGTTACAAGAATATGTATTTATTCAGAATAAACACCCAGTTTTCATCTACTAGTTTATATTTCTGCAAGCCCATTGTTATGTATGACAATATATACTAGTAAAATTTACTGATATTCCTTTCAACATGGAATATAAATTACAAAAGAAATATTAAACGTGACCGAATTAAAGTACCTGCCTGCTTTTATTTACAATCATGTAATAAAATAAGGATTGAAGAAATCTTCACAAACGAGTTTTAATATGAAATCTTCTTAGTAATTGTATCAAATATTTAATAAACACAGAACAGCCTTACAACGGGGGTTGTTATTAGAATTTTCACTCGAGTCTCATTGTGAATTCACTTTGAGTGTCTTTGATTCGTGATCTTAAGCATCACAAATTTATTTAGACGGCGATCAGAACTGTAACTTGATTGTGAAATGTAAGCAAAGGGCTCAGCGATTCTGTCTTTATGAAACGAATGGAATCTTTATTATTTTCGGTATAAAATATTAGTAGAAGATGCTAAAGACGATTTTCATCAATTTCCTTAGATTGTGATGTTAGAATATAGATGCAAATTAGAATTAAATTTGAATGATATTTTTTTAGGCAGAAGATCATTTCGCAGAGAGCTGTTTGGAAACACTTAAATTAAGGCATTCTCAGATCTGAATACGGAAAAATTTTTACATATGTTTTATAAAACATAAAATGTATTCATTCGCTACTCTTCATAAGTAATTATTGTATATTAAAACCTATGTAAATAAAAACCAAATTTTATTAATAAGCTATAGCAATATTTTATTATTTCTTCGAAGAAAATTTTGATTCTGAATGAGATTGAAATATAAACTTAATTTGATTTATCTTGTTCCGAGGGTGAGTTCATGTAGAACAATAACATGTTATATTGCAACTTTTGATTTACTCTCGTACGTATTGAGAGTACGTCAAGAGCGTCCTCGGAGATATAACTTTTTGCATCAACGGTTTCCAATTTGAGTTTTGTTTTGAAATAATTTTTTACAAATATTTTCAAAGGTTTTTCGTAAATTTATGTTTATGTTTGCATGAGATACATATTTATTTATTCATCGCATACGTTTATTGGATATGTACAAGTCTAAATAATATATGACCGGAAACGTTATATTATAAAGCTTTTTAACTACTAATATTTAGTTCCAGAGGGGTCTCCTTCTTTCTTTTAATGAGTATTTTATAAAAATTTACTATATATATTCTAGAGTCAGTAAATATAATATATCTGTTTTTAAATATGTGGCTCACAAATAATGTAAAATGTAAATGTAACTTGATATAATTACTAAAGATATTAATAAAACATATTTTGTTTCAGATTATCTCCACTCTACTTTTACAAGAACTAAAACTGTAATCTAGAATGTTGAAAAGAACAAAGAAAAAGAGACACCACAAGAAGTACAAGGTGCGGTAAAGTATGAGGCAATGATCACCATGATAGAGGACGGCAGTAGAGACCCGTCCAAGCGCGCTCTGAGGAAAAACGAACCTTTGATAGAAGACTCTAGCTGCTGTTTCATATCTCAACGTGAGGACACCAGACTGTTCTGTTGCAGGTGCGCTCACAAGCGACGAGCCTCTCCGCTCACGTGTTTAGCGATATGCTTTCTTGTTCTCACATACAATCTCATTGGAGGGTTCCTATTCCTCGCTATAGAGGGCAACTCACTCCCGGAAGAGACGTCCGTTGCAGCATCTAAGCCGAATTTAAGTCAGACGCAAAGCGGTGACCTACGTTCTAGAACAGTTGAGAGGCTCTGGTCTATAACCGAGGATCTCAACATACTTTACAAAGAGAACTGGACAAAGCTAGCCGCGAAGGAACTGATGGATTTTCAAAGAGTTTTGATGAAATCAATGCAATCTGGAGACGCGCCAAGCATGTCCACGCAATACGACGCCCTCGACTATCGCTGGACGTTTGCCGGAAGCTTTCTGTACGCGCTCACTCTTATAACTACAATCGGTAAAGTTTTTTGTATTTTATGTGTTATATTTACACCAGAAAAACTTAAGTAATTCTCGTTTGTTTCTACAACGTGACTCGCTTCCAGAAGTGAATTATTGCTTGACTTTTTGCCAAACTTAGCATTTTATCGCAATAACGTATTCATATGTTGCCCTTAGGAATAATAACATCCTATACTTCTAAAGGAAATTTTTGAATACATTACAGGTTTTCGGATGATCACAAATAATAAAAAAAATATGAATCTACATACAATATAAAAGGTGAAACATAAACCAAATCGAACATAATTAAACTATTAAATTGTCTTTTAAAAATCTCATATCTGAACAATATTTAAAAAAGGAAAAGGAAAATATATGTATCGTTGTAATTTTACAATTTTTCGGAAGAATAAATATGAAATAATAATTTTATCGCAATTATTAATCATTTACACTACACACTTCTCGAGAGCAGTATAAAATTATTGACGAATATATTAATGACTTATTTGTAAACCAATTTTATTTTAAGTAATTTTCAGTTGCACAATTTTACTCTCGATGTAAGAGATATGAAATATAAGGAATAAGATATAGAGTATTTTGTGCCAAGACACTATGTGTAACGAGTTTTTACTTAAATTGGAGAAAATAATATATTCATCGAAGTAGGAATCAAACTCACAATTACCGTACTTATATTTATGTGTTATCTAATTAATTAAGTTTAGTTAATTTAGCTCTATTTTGTTTAATATTTAACATTTCATTGCAGGTCACGGGAGTGTGACCCCAAAGTCGTCTATGGGCAAGCTAGTAGCCATAGCGTACGCATGCGTCGGCATCCCTCTCATAATGCTGTACCTTTCTACTATCGGTGAAGCGTTGTCGAGGAGCTTCCGCACTCTCTACGCAAAGTTGTGCCCATCGCGCCTCAAGAGTGGAGACTTCCACTCGAAAGAAGATTGCCTGAGTCGATACTCGCTGGCCGGCGCCGAATGCAAGCAGTTCGTGGAGTGTGATAGGAAAGAGTTTTATGATCGACAAAAACGGACACCGTTCCAAGCCGCGTTAAATCTAGACAGTTTTAGTGGAGGTTATCATTGGACGTGCCGGGACCACACGCGAGTGCCGATCGTACTTAGTTTACTATTAATCATACTGTATATAGCATTAGGTACATTTGTATTTCACACGACGGAAAGATGGAACTTTGTGGACGGGTGTTACTTTTCTTTTTCCAGTCTCGCGACGATAGGTTTTGGAAATTTAAAGCCAGGGTTACACGCGAGTACGGTGTCGGCGAAGGCGGAGGACATCGCTGTCGGCGTGTGCTGTATATATATACTAGTGGGAATAGTAGTCGTAGCTATGTGTTTTAATCTGATCCAAGAGGACTTGAGTTCCGCGCTACGCGGATTCACTGCACTTTGTACAGGAAGCTCGAAAGCGCGCGCTGTGCACAGTGTGGAGAAATGTGACGAGAAGATTTCAATGGCCGTAGTTTCCTGACATAGGGAGGCGGCTGAAGGGCCGTCAGTTAGCTGTCATGAAAAGCGAGCGCAGGTGAGCTTCAAGATAGATAGCTCGAACCCGACAAAGTTCAACAGCTTGCCGAGACGGAAATCCACTGCATATGGGGAAGAGAGTTTCCAGAGAAATACTCCAGCGCGTCGCTCGGCGGGACACGCTGAGAGGTGCGTGGAGTACTTCGTGCCTCGTAGCTTGAGTGAGTTTAATCTGAGCGGCGCGGGAGTCGGCGTGAGCGAGCTCGTGGCCGTCGGGATTAACGCGCTTGGAGACCGCGCAAGAGCGCGACGAGACAAGATGGTGACGTTCGAGGACGAGAGCGCGGGAGTGTCGGCGGAGAGGGCGTTCGCTGATGACGTCTTCATGTGACACTCCGGGTGTATAGGTTTGTTGGTTCGGACAACATTTGTTACTTAACTAATAATAAACTTAACATTTTATAAATACCTGTTTGTTTTATTTAATGACAATAGTTTTATAAAAGAAGAAAGACAAAGTGCGACTTGAGTCAGTTTTTGAAGATATTTCTAGTAAAATATTTATTAAATTACGAAATTAAAATTTTCTATAGTGTTTAAATTTACATGTTAGTAATTATAGCTGTAGTTATTCAAATAAATAACTTTCCAAAAAATTTTTACGTCAATTTAATAATAACAATTATTTGACCTTCATATGTCCTTCAATGTCAGACACCATAACGCTAATCCTATAAAATGCCGCCCAGCTTTATAAGGGATAACACAATTAAAGCACAGTTTCTCAACCTATTAGAACGGACGGATCAAGGTCGATGTATACAAATAGGTTGTAATGCAATTTGCAGTCGACTAGCGATATTAATCAGTTGCGGGCAGAGGGCGCGTAATTGGAGGATCAGCCGTAAATAGGACAGCGGCGGAGGTGGCGGAGACAGAGGAGGTGGCGGAGGCAGAGGAGGTGGCGGAGGCGGAGGCTACGGTCGTCTACACTTAAGCAAACCTATCATTCAGTACACTCTGTATCATATGACTGACCAGATTAAATATAAATGTATCAGTAATTGGCAATCAATTATAATATTTAACTGTTTACGTACTATTTTTAGAGAAATAAAATAAAAATAACGTGAAGGCAATGTGAGCTTAAGTTTGTTTAATTTATATGTTGATTTGATTTATATTTTAAAGTGTGTATAACTATTATTATTAATTTAATATGTAAATAAGCAGTAACAGGTGTTTATTTTCACTTTTGCCACATGTAACAGTGTAGGTAAAGAAAAAGGACATCTAGTGATAAGATATTCACTTCACTCCACTCAACTCCACTTTTCAGTCATTTTTTTAAACATTGCATATTGAGTGGCTAAATTAAACTTTTGTCGTCTTACCGGAAACCTTGAGCGAGGAAATGAAAATAGTTGACTCTACGAGTGGGAATCCAACGTACTACGTACGTTATGACAAGATAACCACAGTAATGTTAGACAATGACTGAGATAATGGTTAGTACGATACTTATACATATGATATAACGATAAGTAACGATGAAAAGTTTTAATTACTGTTCTAATACGGAGTACTCTACGTAAAGTTACTGTTTTTTTGTATGCAGTAAAGCTCTACCGTATAAATGATTCACGCAGTATCGCCGTGAGAAGTTCCCGCATTGTTCTACTTCTTCCCACTACAATAATGTATAAGGATCGAGGAACGTGAAAACTTTTGTTTTTATCGCAACAACAAACTATCACAAACTTATTACGAGTTTATATTACGTACATAATTTGCTATCTCTACTTCCTATAGTAATGTAATACTTTTGAAATATATCAAGTTGCTTTTGAGTGATCAGAATAAAAATATTATGGGTACGCTCATTTTTTAAGCTTTAACATTTGAAATGGAGTTTATAGTTATTACTTTTTAAAATAAAATTTGAAAATTAAATAGATTTATCAAAGAGATAGCTGCTGCTGATTTATAAAAAATATATATTTCTACCTAAGTATAGTTTAAATCACATTCATACATTTTAAATATGTAGTTTTGTATATATTTTTACATTATGTATATTTGAAGCAATTGTGAGTGAACCTTCACTTAAATATATTAAAAAATATTATTTAATGAAATGTTAAAATAGACATATACACTAAATACAACTCTTATTATTCATTCTACATAATACGAAATACGTAATATTTCGAATCGCCATGTGACCAAAGAATTAAATGAAATGTATAAACAATTGTAAACAAAAACTAGAACGAGCTAAATCCAAATTTGGTTGAACGATTCATTCATCGAACAGAATTGTATGTGGAACGTTTGCAAAGTATGTGACCTATGTAGGATTGTATTAGCCTCGGTCGCTCCACACAAAATACGCCAACTTGGAAATTCGAGCCATTCACATAGCAACCGTTAAAGCCGCTTAAATGTTAGCGCGGCACGGAATCATATGCGACTGGTGCATGACAATATCAATTAGAAACTTACTTACATGTCATATAGTAATTAATCATATTTGATATACTTCATCTTATTAAAAATAATTATATTATGATGCAGTTGGTAGTTGTTACTTTTCTGTCATGTATCTCTCATATAAAATACGCATCATTCAATAAACATAAAGTGCTCGAGTAAAGCTAAAATATATAATTTATATTTTGAAGTAGCTTCAAGTTATTTAGGAAAAAAAGGGTTTTTATAGCAAACGACTCATTTAATCTACAGTAAAATTTAAACAAGTCATGTAAACATCATTAAAACGTTATCATTTAAACCTTTACAATGCAAAATTCGTCGTTAAGATCAAAATAAACATTATTCTTGATATTACACATTTTATTGGTTTATTGGTGATTCAATTTTAAAAATAAAATATTTCATATAATTATATTTATAACATATTTTGGTACAAGTTGGTATATTACTTTAAGGCCGTGAACACCTCGAAGATCCTAAAGCATTGAAACTGCAGAATAAAGACATACGTTACGTAACGTAAGAGCAGGATGGGAGTCGCGAGGTTGACGACGACTTAATTGATTCAACGTTCAGATCGAACTAGCTCTTCAACCGCAGCGCAACGAAAAGTTTTGCCAGAACTTAATCTAGAAGCTATAGAGTACTTTAGAGTAGAATTGTGTTAGTTTATATTTTCTGTAATATTACAGTTACTGTTTTCTTAACATAACAATAACAACTTTTCAAATCTTTATATAAGGAAGAACCTCTCGATTGAAATTTTATTCAAAGAAATCTCTTCAGTAATAGTTTAAGAGCTGGTGCAGGAGCTGCATGTTCGAACGAAGCGAGCAAAATATTTTTAGCGCGATCTTTTAATAGTGCAACCTATTAAAGGTTACTCCGTTCTTAATTTTATATTTCAATTATTCTGAGTGAGATTCGAAACCAATTTGCCACCAGTCGAAGGAGTTAGAAAAAATGAGAATTTTTTTTTTGATATTTGACAATAACACTTAAATAAGGCTTAGCAATTCATAATGAATGAAATAATAACAAGTTACTTAGTTTAGTTACAACAAAATAGTCTAATTCATCTTGACAAGCAAATATGCTCAATTAGAAGCCGTTTGTTTTAAAATTATACCAAAATCATTTGTTAATAAAATTCGAGCAAATTTACAAATTAACGTGTATATGAAATAATAAAAGGAACTTTAGCGGTCCGTTAACGGTTTTAGGATAGAAAGAATAAAGTTCGGGCTTAAGTGAAACGGACGAATCGATACTAAACTGGGTTAATCTCTAAAGGCCCAGATTTACTGGAACTGCTTCTCGAAATTCATACTCAATATGGGACGTTTTTAAAATTTATTTTAATATTCAAAGTGTGTGTATCCAATATAAATATATATGTATGCATGTACATACATATATACATATATAAGAATAAAACCATATAGTAGTTATAGTATTTGTGGTTGACTTCGGTTCTTTATTTTTAATTTTCTTATTATGTTTGTATTTGCGGCCAATTTTTTATTTCTTTTTAATAATTCATAGCAAATATACACAAAAATATTTAGCTGTTTTATTAATGTTATGAACATTTATAACAATAATTAAAACCAATCAGTTAGTCCGTCACACTGGGTTATGATTAGTCAACTGGAATAAAATTATCGTCCTCTCTCGACATTAGAAGGAGCACGTAGTCTATCGTCTTGAGTGACACCTCTGCTTGCCTCCGATGTACTTCTTAACTTAAAAGTTGTATTTCTTTCTCAATATTAGATAAGCCACCTTCAGCGTATTCATATCCCCAGCGGGTATTCTAATAGAAGTATCTTGCATGGTACTTATTTTTATGATTTTTAAAGAGGTAATCCACACTGATTGTCGCAGTGGAATTTGAACAACTCTCTTGCGAACAGTTGTACGGTCAAAATGATTTTCTTTAAGTATTGTATGGCATTTTTCAAATTTCACCTAGTATATGTGTACTTTATAACTTTATATTACATGTAATTTATTTAAGTTCTTTTCAGTATATGCTTAGACTACCCTGTGTGTGAGTGTGCAACGTTCCTATTCTGTTACCTAAGTTTTTTATATAAATATATGTATGGTACTTATGTTTTATTTACAAAAATTCTTCGCTGATCATTTTTTTATTTAAAGAGGAAAACTTCTATTATATTTACTTCTACATTTTACCGTCAACTTCACGAAGCCGTAAAGCTTACTAATTTTGACAGATTGGATGTACTTGGACGGTATCTAAGTCGTAGATTGAATCCCGCAACGATTGATTTTTTATATTTTTTCTAAATATAGTAACATTATTAATTTTCACAATTTTAATAAATCTTAAATGATACCATTTGAACGGAATAATTGTGATTATTGATTTAGATTTAATTTTGAGGAAAATCGACTTTGGGACAACCGGACACTTTGCTTTTAATTGGAACAAATTTTATATGCAACTACCGCCAAAAGTATTTTGGTTGTCTCGTGTACTGCAGTGAATCCCGTTGTATAAGCTGACACAGGTTTCGTACACTCCCATCCTTGACACCTGCGATGTGTTCCTTCATCCTTCATTCTCAACATCGATACTTCTCTTTGTATGTAAAAATATTGCAATGTGTCAAATATGAAATATCAAACTGATAAGCATTTAAGAAAAGAGTCATTTACTGTTTTAATTAGTGAATTAAAATAATCTAATTAGCAAATTAAAATACTATGAGCCATATGACCTTAATAAATACTATAATACAAGTAATAATGCGCCCTCCGAGTACCGACGAGTGTTTTGCTGTTTGACCGCGAGCGCATATTGTACGCATCATTGCAGCGCAGTTCGGTTACACGCATGAGTGAGCACGGTTACCGATAGTTGTGAGCTTAACTTTACTCGAGGGTACTTTACACTGTTATATGTAGATATACATATATACTGCTGGTTTGATTACATAATAATAATAATATATATAGAGAGAGAAGTTAGGCCATTTATATAGAGAGAGAGCTTATGACGACTATTTTGTTGGAATTCTGTAATCTAAAGTATACTTTACGGTAACATAGGAGGTAATGGAATTTAATTTATCTGTGATGTGATAGCTTCACGCTTTATCCCGCACATGGCAGGGTAGGCAGAGGGAACTGCAGGAAGCATAAGAACCTAGTGTTAAGACACTCCGTTACTTAGTCCCTGCTTACTCCATCCCTACTTTCCGCCGTTTACGAGGCATTGCGTGTTGAGTGGCGGAACTCAACGCCGCGCTTTGCCTTAGATGCCAGAGCGAAGAAAATGGAAATAGAAAAATCCATCTTCTCCGACTGGGGATCGAACCCAGTAACCGTCGCGTTACAGGCAGACATTGCGCCTCTGCGCCACGACGGTCCTCATTTAATTTATCTAACACATATAATACGAATGTGATTCAAATGTTGTGATGTAATTAGCAGATCATCTTCTAAATTCACACGTACTACAATCACCGCCTCAGTTAACACTAACTCGCTTCATTAAATAGAACAGTGTTACTTCGACAGACGATGCCTAAAATCTTTTATTGAAGTTTCTTAGAATTCAAACGTTTTTGAGGTTCTTGTCTTGTATCTGTTTCATTTAATATTTTCTAGGTTTGGTAAAGAAGAGAAGAAACTACTTGGTATTACTACTATCGTTACAACTACGTGTCGCAGGGAGAGGAGATCAGAGCAGTGCCTGGGATTTCCGACTCAAGTGTAACTTTAAGGAGCCACCTTCACTAGAATGTGTTGCAAGACATTGACAACATTTTACTATTGTTATACAATACGTTTTGGCTATTATTTTACATGTATAGCCATTTTTGATATAATTTCTTTCACTGAGATTACAATTTCTTGTTGATCTCATATAAGCAATGTCTAAGCAATTATAATTATATAATATAAATTTAGATTAGTTTGCTTAGACTTTCGTTCTTTATGGAAATTCTTCTTAAGCTTTTCTAGTTCCTGAATTTTCATATGTCGACGAAAAAGATGCCTCGCTGTAAATTACATTTACCAAAGAGTCACCACTTTCTTACTTCGTATAATTTAGCTGAACTAATGTGGCTTGATTTTCTTGAAAATGTTCATCATCTTTTGACATTCCAGTCCCATCATTCGCCAATCTGTAAACAGATATACAATTTTAGTACTATTATATGCATGTACTTAAAATAGATATTTTTTCTATCACATTACTCCATCTAAGAAAAATAATTATAAATATATTTATATAGAAAAATGTATAGCGCGCTAAGCGTAGTTTTTCGTGTTTGCTGGTTTCGGGACACCAATATTACCATTTAAAAATTCATTCACTTGTACCTTACCAGTATTCAAAGTTACTTACTATTTCTACAGTTACGTTAAATATTGAAATAAAAATAATTTATTACGTTGGTCCCAACTCAAAGTGCTTCATACCAAAATTAAATTTTTCTGAATAGTTTCTGCGCCATGTGCACAAATTTTACTAACATACTTTTATATCTTTCTCGTACGATATCTATATAATTTTATTATATATTTACATTCTGTCTTTGAAGGATGATATAACTTAAGTAAAAAATATATACGAGTATAGTTCACGTTAGTAACATATATGCGCAAAAGACTTGGCTTCAAATTCCGCAACGTTAATTCTTAAATTTTAATTTTTATATTGTAAAACAATATAACAAACCACTTTTAAAGAGAAAACTAGCAAAATATTATTTTTTTTCTAAATTAATCAAATCAGTAGGAATGGTGTAGTAAACTACTAAACGGGTGCTAAAGTCGTGAACTCGCAGACACTCGCTGAGACTAGTGCTCTAGAATCCAGTGAAAACGACTTGCTTAAAAATGTCAAATGGGAAATGTTCTACTTTATGTTAGCAGTAAGTAGGGAGCAGGTGAGGGCGACTTGAAAAAGCTCATGTATGAAAGAACTTAAAAGTTCCTTTCTTTTGTTCTTATGTGCGTAGTTAGTAGTTAGTGTAGTTTATACTTGCAAATATATTACTATAGAGATATGGAGAATATTTATACGATTTAATGTCTATTTGAGGTTGTCGTGACTCAGCGGCACATCGTTTGACTAAACGCGATGGTTTAAGTTCAAATTTCAAACAGGTGAATTAATAATTTTCATTCGAATCGAAATATCTTATTACAACCTGTCTTCTGTCAACTCTGCTATGCGTAACGTAAAGTCAAAACTGCGTGAAATTGAAGAAACGAGATGGTCGTGTAACTAATTATTGAATTTGGTAAAGTTGAGGTGTATTTTTGTGAAATATAAACGAGTTGTCTGTCGTAGTCACTTAATTTTGTGTAACAACCTAAACGAAAAAGTTAGAGCGCGAGGAGTATTGTTGCGCCGCAGGTTTCGTATCGATTCATGACTGTATTCCAATAAAACATGTTAAATTGACTAACTTAAATTTGTGGTCGTCTCTACTTCGTATGTATGGAATGAATTATAGTTATAAGTTTGTAATGGTTTTTTTTAGCTTCACGCTTTATCCTGCATATTGCAGGATAGGCAGAGGGAACTGCAGGAACCATATGAACCTAGACAAGACACTCCAATAAGACACTCCGTTGCTTAGTTTCTGCTTCCTCCGTCCGCGCCTTTTTTGAGTTACGTTACGTGTTGAGTGGCTGAACTCATCGCCGCGTTTTGCTTAGTTTCCAGAGCGATGAAAATGGAAATGGAAAAATCCATCTTCCCCGAGTGGGAATCGAACCGTTAAACCGTCGTGTTTACAAGCAGCCGCTTATGCTTCCGTGCCACGACGGTCCTCGATGATTGTAATGGTACTTGCAAAATTTTCTTTTATTTATACTATAAGTTCAAGTCACCGACATTGCGTTGATTTTTGTACAAAATGCAGAAAAGTTGTTTATATCTTTTTATTGCGTTACTATCTTGTGATTTTTAGAGATTATTGATTTTGTATCAATTTCTACGTGGTAGTATAAGTACAAGTAATTAAGAAAAAATGATCTGATCCGTTAGATAGACAAATAGGCAAAGATCATATAAAGTTTTTTTTAATAAGGTACAAGAAACCCTAAAAAGCGGAACCCAACTCTTAACCAAGAAGTGAAGCGTAGATTTATTTATCCTTTGTGTATTATTCGCAGAGTTTCTATATTATTTAATTTTCCCGAATTTCACTTCTAAATTCTACCCGAATTGTTCCCCTTTAACCCTTCATTCTTGTATGGATTTCAAAGCTTTTTCGTTCCCGACAAAAAAGCGATTATTAAAAAAGTTAACGTCCCCGAAGTGTAGTCGAGAGGCGATTGTTGAAGCATCCAGCGTAAAATATCAAATATATTTAAAACATTTTTCTGAATCAATCGATAAAGATATCCTATAACTTACTTAAAGAAAAATACCCAAACGGTATTTTATAGTTGTAATATAATTACACAATTCAAATAGGTATGAAGGTAAAAATAAGAGATGCTCAGTGCTTGCTCATGGGACTCACTCAACTCTCTTTATCATCTTACTAAAGTAGAAAAATATACATAATTTTTTCTATCGATATTATATTAAAAGTCAAACGCTGTCCTATTGCAGTTTTACTAAAACTCCTGAATATGCAACGTACGCAGAAACAACTAGATTACAACACCACTACTGTGAAACGTTTTTTTTTACTTTTCCCTCTATTTCTTAATATCTTGTCATACATTACATTAAATTTTTTTACAAAACAAAATATGTAGAGTTATTAAGAGGTGAAAGAGTAAGAATTCTATAAAAAAGTTTTGTCCGTATGTTTGGATGTCTGTCTGTTTGCACACGCTAATCTCAGGAAGCACTGGACAGATTTTGATGAAACTTTTTTGTTATATAGCTATTAGTTCTGACTAACATATAGGCTATCTTTTTTTGGAAGTCCGCTCTTTAAGGGGGCAAAAGGGAGGAGGTAAATTTGTACAAAACTCCGTCAAGAAGTTTTTGTTTTTCGTTTGAAGCTAATTCGACTAACACTAATATTTGACTGTTTGGTTAGAAATTAAGAATGATGTCATAATGATTTTTAGAAACTTTGCCTTAAAGGGGGTGAAAAAGTAGGGGTAAGTTTCTATGAAACTCTGTCAGTTTTAAAGCTAAATCAATCAAAATTAAAGTTGTTTACGTGAATACTAAGCTAATCCACCCTTCGTTTTGTGACGGTTACCTGTTTAAAGAAACATAACAAGAAGAATGTCAGTTACATTATTAGATAATCAAAATCTTACTTGATTGTGTTGTAGCAGATAAAATACACTTTATTAAAAAATATGAAAATCAAAATGAAAAGAAAAATATATAAAAATCATTTATTTCAGGTTTAAAAAACACTTACATCATAATAATTCCTTAATCATAATAATTTAAATGAGTAACGTTGGTCCAAACCAAATATTATCAAGACTGTGTAAGTAAATGTTACGAAAATTACTAAGATACTTTAACTCGGGTGTACCACTAAAAAATTTATGCACGTAATACGTTTAAAATCCACGAGCGGAGACGCGGGCAACAGCTGGTATTTAATAAAGAAAAACAAAGATATAACTTATATTTATAAATAATAAACACCAATAAATATTCATTTACCAATTACGTGTAAACAACTGTATTGCGTGTAATCGAGTGTAAAAGTGAGTCGGATCGAGACACTTAATAAAGAGTATGATCGGTAAATATTTGCCTTCGACGTGACCGAAGAAAAATATTATCAGAAGCGGCACGCTTCAGTTATACTGACTTGTTTACAACGACGCTGGCGAGCCGGCTCCGCGTGTTGCATGTACTGAATGTCGTTGTTGTTCACGTTAAGTTGATTTTTTAGTTTCAAACCAACCCACGTGGAGAGTAGACAGAGAGATGCCGCTAATCTCTCCCCCATGAATTGAGGAGAAGTCAGTTTTTTAATTTTACTTATTATATTCAAACATATTGCATTTATAATTTTTTTTTCGCAGCGAGAAGAAAGTAAAAATATCTTAAATATGAAGATCGTCGTGACGCAGAGGCATAGTATTTCCCAGTAAACGCGAAGGCTTGGAGATCGGAGGTTGGTTCTGGTAACAATACAAACTCCATTAAACACGCAATGCCTCAAACTGTAGATTGTCTTAACACTCTCTCTTATTTCCAAGCTCCCTCTGCTTACACTGCTGTGGCAAAAAAGAACTCGATTATATATCCGAGATCCATCTCTAAGCTATGATGTATCTCCTGACAAAGTCTCGACACTCATTGACCCTTCAATATTTTGTAGTAACAAGTATCAAATGAAATTTTATCTGTTTCGAAATAGAAAAATATGTTCAGAAACATTGCAAATGGCCGCTTAAAGTAAGGTCAATCGCAGAAGTTCTCAGCCTTTTATTTCACATTGTTTTCTTTAAAGAGTCTTTATAGTGCGATTATTTGGATTGTATACTTGTATATATTACACATCTTTATTTTAATGGTTTTAATTGAATATAGATCATATTTAAGTAAAGTATTCATAACTTGGTTTTTCTACGATATATTTGACATATATGATTTTTTTTATAATTTACCTGGTGGTGAAATTTAACAGGGGGGGTTTTAATTTTTTCTGGGTTTAAGGTAAGGTAGTCTTCAATAGTAAAAGAAATCGAAGACAACATCATATTTCTCTTCAATGAGTTCATGAAACCAAAAAAAATCAAGTATAAATATAATAAATAAAATATAAACATTAATTCTCCTATTCAAAATCAAACACATCGACCGTTTGACGGTCGACCTTTCTTATCAAAAGCCCTAATTTAAAGTTAATTAGATCAAAATATTATGAAATTTACGGCAAAAAATACCTTGTCGGTGTTGAAAAGAAAATTGAATTATAAAAAAAAAATATCAGAATTAGCTCTGATGCAATTTCTCAAAGCGCAGCAGGAAGACTACGTAATTGGGTCGCTGTGACTGCGACTCCAAGTAAACTATAAACATACAACGTACAAAAATCTAGAGAACTTTTCCATTTGCAAAATATGCTAATTTAGTACATTCAAAACATTACACTGGAGAGGTTTTCGAGGAAAATAAAATTAATTACATGAAGAGTTTAGTTTTTGAATAACATTAGTTTTTCTTCATATTACCCTATTCATATTACTCTACTGCGGTATCTTACGTTCATTTACTAATTTTCACTTATTTTAGATACACTGGGTGCCAAATAACTAAACTTAACTTAATTTTTAACAAAATCAGTCACTTTTTCCTTAATATTTACTATCACAAATTATTTAGGACTTTATCGATTAATCACAAGTTGGACTGCTGATTCACAACATTTTTAAATATCTATATTACTACTGAATAAATAGTTATAATTTTAAGAACACAATAACTTTCTGAACTGAATTTTACCTGATTTTACAAATAATGTATACATTCAGAACGGTCCGCGTTCTATATTCGTTATGAAATATAACCGCTTCTGGAGCCGGCTCCGACTTCTCCTTCATAAAGCGCTTAAACAATTAACCAAGTGTCCGCTCCCGTAATTATGTTAAATGGATAATCACAGTTCGCACTTCCGTTATGAAACTTAGTTTCATATTTGCAGAAAAATTAATAAGAGAAAATAAAGAAAATGAAATCTAAAGCTTTGTTTCCTGCGCATTATTTAAACAGTCTAGTTAATTGATTACCTTTACGAACTTTCTTAGGTTTGTTCTAAGTTTTGTTAGAATTAAAATTTTTGTTTCGTCCAAATTTTTAAAGATCTATTTTTCCGAAAATATACATACATGGCATACAATCGAAAACCCGCATTATCAAAGGATCTATAACTCAAAGTTCACTTGATGATGATGATGAATGATGACGTTTACCTATTTTAATATAAATTCTCATAAAGATATGAAAACCTTATACGATAGTTAGTTAGTGTTATAAACTTCTACAAATGTTACTAACATCATTATAGATAGATTTTTCACAGTTGATAGACCATTGACTCACATATCCTACATCACGACATCCTCCTGGTTGTCTAACTACAAGGACACCTATATCAAAACATTTTCTATTTAAAGTTGGTAATTGCAGGGACTTGGCAGTTATGTCACATATGGTCACGCGCTGATCCTAGATCACCATATAGACGGTGCTTGGCGAATTTTCGAGTCTTGCTTCAACGATAACGCTATATACTCAATATTTTATTACCTATTAAATTTTTATTCCACACTCTTGTCATTTTTTTTATTAATTATTAATATTTTAATGTAGTAACATTTTGTAACACATTTTTCGACTATTCAGTTTCTATCTTCTTCTAAAATATTAAAATGATTAAACTTCCAAACAACTTTGAAACTTTAACTTTCTAAAAAGTAAATACCGAATGTTATAAAGTAAGTATAACAGTTTAATATATTTGTTTCTACAAGGAGATTCCTATTCACTTCTGTTGCATTATTTTTTACATTAAAAATAAATATAATAATGAAAAAAGTTTTGTAAGAAATATACAAGTTGGGAATAGTTTCATGAACTCATAAAAAGCTCAGGTGCAAGTTTGAAACTTGAGACTCAAATCATCTCGGTTTGAACAAAACGAAGAAACCGATACAAGTACGAGAGAAACTTTCTTAAGCAATGAATGTAAATAAGAAACCATTTCGATTTTTAATTAACTTTGGACGCAACGTTCCAGCGGCGGTCACTATAGTCAAATATTCCGAATACACTCTGTTCTGTTTATATTGTTATTAATTAAAAAAATGAAATCTCCGAACAAAATAAGTTTTAATAATATGATATAGAACAAAATACTGACATTAAATATTAGAAACGAATCACTCTACCATCTGTAGGTCTGCCAAGACTTTTCTTAGAAAAAAGACACTCGAGTTAATGCATATATTTAGTATCCAGATCAAAACATAGGAACGCTTATAATCCGCTGTTACTGCATTAGTATGAATTATTACATTACAAATTAAATACCTAATTGTCTTAGTAATTACTATTTAGAGGTTTCAATTTATTAATAACAAAGTATTGACTTTGGAAATAGAAAAGTTATAATTTCCATTTAACTTTCAGAGTAAGCATACTTTGTAATTACAATAGTAACATTTCACAATGAAAACTTTCCTCCAATTTAGGTTAGAACCATTTTGTTTTAGTATCTTTCACTATTATGTAGATTGAAAAACTTTTTGAACTTTGAACAAAACGGCTGCCAGTTACTAAAAAGGTTCAACAATATCTAGAACCGACTTGGGTTCTACCCCAGTAGTGGGAGGCAACGTGCGACGACTCGTGTCACACTAGTTGAGCTTTCGAAGCTTTTAATGGTCAGAATTTGATAAAAGTTTGTTGCTTTGTATTGTCGTCTTACTTTGTCGTTAATGGATGTAGTTGATATAACTTTTCTATTATATTCTTAGTATTAGAATAATATAAGTGAGTAGTTAAAGTAAAAGTTAGTTAGTTTAATGTTATTTTTAAATTTCTAGTAATTTTAATCTGCTTTATAAAAATACAACAATTAATGAAAATTTTAATTTTTCTCTCGACGACTTACTTACTTACGGGTACTTTGTTAATTATTTTAAGCCTTTTCAAATCGCCTTATATTTTTCTTTTCCTCGTCCTCGCGCCACGATTTTGCATTAATATTTCATATAATTCTTAACAAGTTGTAATCGTTGTTCAAATAAATTACGTAGAGTAAATGAGCTTAAGCTTACTCTGTTGTTCAATTGATTAAAGTTTATTTCTGTTTTGTTACATTTTCTAAGTATAATTTATATAAAACTAGCTATAAATAGTTTAGTTTTAAAAGTCACTCAAAGTGTTGACCGCATAGATGAGTATCCACACAAGTGTCAGTGCAGATAAATTTTAATTATTAAAATAAATATATTTTATGAAAGATGTTAAATATAACAGGAAAAGTATATTATCATTATTTTTCTTACTCTTCATTATTCATCCTCGAAATTAGTTAATTTTCGTAAAGCAGTGGCACAGCCTCTACGCGTTCGTACGTCAGTTCGTGACAGTTCGAGTCACTCAATAAGCGCGGCGTTGAGTTCCGTCTCAATATATAATGTATCTGAAATTGAAGGAAAGCGGCGAACAGTTCGGCGTACGGAACGACTAGGTTCCTTTTAACTAGTCTGCGGGATACAGTGCGAAGCTATTTATTTATTTATTTTTGTCGCGATGCATAACAGCTTTCCCGATAGTTGAAATAACTAGGTCTTTTATCATGGCAGTTGAAAATTGATACAATTTTTGAAATACCTATATTTTCATTGTTTGCCACAAAATTTTAATATACCTGATACTGGAATCTTTTAAACTATGACATAGAGTTATAGAGTCAGTCCCTCAGAACACTACTTGATTGTTAGTGATGACTAGTTGCTCTATGACTTAATGTGAACTGTAACGTACGAAAATATATCTATGATGACAAGGTTTCATACTAACTAATCTGTTTAGTGAATTTATTTAATTTTTACAGAATGAAGTCAGTATTTTAAATTTTACCTACTTGTTTTTATTTTATTTATTTCTTTTTTCTAATTAGAATGTAACTTGACGTTACCTGTACATTTTTTCCTTTTTATTTCATGGTTAAAACTGGTATAGAGAAGGAATCTATAGTTAAGACTCCTTTTTTTCTTATACAATAATATTTAATACCCTTTTGGTAACTGAGTATCGAATTCACAATGTCTAGTCTATAGATGTTCCACTGTACCACGAGGGGTACAACAGGTCTTCATTTCTTTTTCATTACTTTGTCTTTTTACAGACGAGCGCCGAAGACCGGCCTCGAGAGCAAATCGACTGAACAAATATTAGGTTAATCCGCGTCAAGAGATCAAGAACAAGCGACGTTCCATTCATCAGACACAGTCTAATTTATCGAGATATTATTATTTACAAAACGCTACACGATCTAAATATACATATTATATTTAAATAAAAACCGATTAATAAATGGATTAATAATGCCTTACTTAGCTAAGTATTTAAGTGTTAAAATTATTAATATTTTGATATTTTTAAGATTGTATATACTATATAATATTTAAGTGTATGGAAAATAAATTAATTAAGTACTAATTCTGCTGCTGACTGTTAGCGCGGTTGTTATAGATGAGAGAGAGCGAGAGAAAAAAAGATTAAAAAAGATAACAATTCTAAATATCTTTGAAGTATTAGATTAATGTACGGTTAGGTATTAAGGGTCGACTTGAATAAACAAAAATTGCACACGAACGAGTACAAATGAGCGAGGTAATAAATGTCAAGCTCTGGACATAATTTACATTACACCAAAATATGTATATGTAATCAAATAAATATTTTACCTTTTCCTCGTTCATTATTCAGGCACAGAAACTCGAACCGTCCGTATATTTTCCGCCACAGTATAGTATAAAATCGGAAACCAGCAAAACCTTAATAACTTCGTAAGCCAAGCCTGATTTATGGGCTTGTTTATTAAAATGTTGTACAAAAATACATTTTAAAGGACACATTGGGATTACTTCGCAACTTATAACGTTGTATAAACAACTTAGGCAAAGCGCGGCGTTGAGTTCCGCCACTCAAAACGAAATGCCTCGAAAACGGCAGAAAGTGGGGACGGAGTAAGCAGGGACTAAGTAACAGAGTGTCTTAACACTATATTCTTATGGTTCCTGCAGTTCCCTCTGCCTACCCTGCCATATGCGGGATAAAGCGTGAAGCTAAAAAAAAAAAAAAAACAAAAAAAACAACTAAATGCTGCACATGAAGGGAAAGCAGAAACCGCAGTAACAAATAGAATAATTCATCTACCTCGAGTGGGAATTTACCCCACAAAGCGTCGCCTTAACAGGCAGCCCCGCGTCTCTCATGTAGTAAGTATTTATAACTGAATGACGTAATACGTGTCATTTTTACCTTTCTCTTTGTCTCTAGTTCGTAAAGACTACCTACATGTGGTCCAGCGTTTTTGTAAAAAACTAATATATACATGAGAGAAAATGGGGTTATCGGTTTAAGTTAAACAATAAATACACAGAATCCATTCTTGCTTTTGCGGACGATCTCGCGATACTTACTAGGAATCCAAAGCAATGTCAGCTGCTATTGGATGAAGTGAAAGAATTTTGTGCGTGGACGAAGGGAATGAGGACAAAACCTAGTAAGTGTCACTGCTTATGTCTGGGTAGACGAAACACTAAGTATACCTCATACGATCCGGGACTTAAAATAGATGGTAAAAGCATTTCTATAGTTTCCGAAGCGGCACCTTTTAAATTTCTCGGCAAGAAAATAGATTATAAAGGCCGTACTCCATCTTTAGATGTACTAGTCGACAGCTTTTTGACAGATCTTGAAAAGGTAGAACATCAACCTATAAGTAATGTCAAAAAAGTTTGAATATACGACAATTTTCTAACATCACGTCTGAATTGGCCTTTCCTCGTATATGATTTTAATAAAACCCTCTTGGCTAAGTTAGATGCAAGCGTCATAAAGATACTGAAGTTTTGGCTTGGGCTAGCGCATTCGGCAGACACCTCAACCTTATTTAGGGAAAAAAATAACTTTGGGTTGAGATTAAAGAAACCATCGGAGCTCTATAAACATCTAAGAGTTGCCAAAACACATATTCTGGGAAAATCACGAGATGAGATTGTTACCTCACTTCCAAAAGACAGAAGTGTCCCAGAGCTCGAGTCAAGACTTCAGTTCCACAAACAATTTATGATAGGAGCACAATCAAGTAGAGTAGGGTTAGGATCAAAGAGGAAAGTTCAAGATATAGACATAATAAAATCTTTTATTCGGCAAGATGAGAATGATAGGTATAAAGTGCACGCAATGGGCTTAGAAATGCAAAACGAGTGGCTAACTCTGGGAGAATTCTGTATCCCTCTAGCTTTAAAATGGCGCACCCTAATTCATGACTGGTCTCCAGCACTATTAAAATTCTATCTGAATGCGTTCCAAATGACTCTTCCAGATCAAAGTAATTTAGTAAGATGGGGTAAAGCTACCTATAAATCTTGCTACATCTGTAAAGAGGCAGTGGGGACAGCTAAACATATGCTGGTGGGGTTTAGGGTACTCCTGGAAAGTGGTCAATACTCGCGGCGCCATGACAAGGTACTAGAAATTATACGTGAAGCCGTTAGTCTTTCAGTAGCAAGAGCACAGAGAAACATTACAACCAGCAAACGTTCAACAGAGTTTGTGAAAGAAGGTTCTGTTAAAAAACACACGCAAAAACCTTTCTCAATATTAGATCCAGCTCCTGATTGGACTCTTTTGATGGACACGTATGAGAAACAGTATAAAATCCCTGAGGACATTGGTGTTTCGTCATCCAGACCTGATATTTTTCTTTATTCTCGAAACCTAAAACGCGTAGTACTGGTAGAACTTACAGTTCCGTGGGAGACTAATATACGTAAAAGTCATAGCTTCAAACTTAATAAATATTTCGAGCGTACTAACGAACTGACCAGGAATAGGTTTAGAGTAAATTCATACGCGGTAGAAGTAGGAGCGAGAGGTATAACAGCGAAATCTCTCTTTAGCTTGCTAAAAGATCTCGGCCTGTCTAGAACTATTACTAATACATTTCTAGAACGTACTTCAAAGGCGGCATTAGCAGAATCTTTTCGAATTTGGTTAGGTAGTGGGAGGAGCTCGGACAGTGAAGGTGAGCGTTAATGCATTTTAAAGGGGCCCCTTTAAACCTACACTTGGGTCGCAAGTCTCAAGCGCTGATCGGAGCTCCTCTTCCTACAACGCGATGGGCCCGGCACCCGCACGGTGAATCCATGGAATGCTAAGCAGTTTCTTCTCTCTCATTACTGGACAAACTAGATTTATGATATTCATATATCTTAGTAACTGTACATGTTCCTGAGTAATCACAATAACAGAGATCCCTTGCTCTTACTTTACACAAAATATTTTTCTTTAGAATCCATTCAACGATGAGAAATAATAAAAATAAATAACTCGGAAGAAACAATAATAAGAAGCTAGTTTTAAACAAACAAAACAAAAGGCATTGTCGTTTAAATAAACAATAAACGACTGTAATGAATGACTGAAGGAAGCTTGCAGATGACGAGTAGAGTGAAAATATTACTTAAAGAAAAAGTCACAGATGTAAGAGATTCTTTGGTGTTGATGCATACTAACTATGACATATCCAGAGTATTACTTTTTCCTCTTTACTCCCTCTAAGTAATCTAATTATACTTCTCCATACTTTATGTTCTTGATGAGAAATTACAGCTTATCCCGTGTAGTAGAGTAGGCTGAGAAAATATAAGGTGAAGGAAGACACTCCGTTTTTTATACAATAGAACTTTTTTTGACTATTTTTTATCTTGTGATCCATTCTATTTGGACATTGAGCTAGTGGTAATAGGTAGCCTAACGTCATCCACTGGGTAGTGGCATTGCAATATAATTGAAAGGAAAAAATATTTCTGCAGTTGAATTGAACCAGCGACTATCTCATCATATCATAGTTAAATACTTATGAAGATACGGTAATAGTGAATATATATACGTCATAACATGATTTTCAAGGGAATTCAATTGTATAGAACTGTTTCCTTCTTCTGTGTTATTATAAAATATAAATAGAGCCCTCATTATATTATCCTAAGAAAATACGAGATAACTAAAGTGAAGCAATCGCACGATATCTGTAAGGTTGGGATTAATTAAAGACGTCTTGTTGTCACCAGGTTCTGATTTATTCTAATTCATACACTTAAGTAATGCCGCAGGCTACCACACTACATATCAAAACACACTCGTTCGTCTAAACTTAACACAAATTTCAATGAAAATTATTTCTTCATAAAGATCAGAAGAGTTGAGATACAATTATTATTTATATTGACGTAAACTACCTACTATATTAATTATATCCTATATATATTATTTACTTATTATAAGTATATCTTATCTTTCTTCTGGAAGGAGAACTAAGAGTATTTTTTAATATAGATATTCTTTATTTGAAACAGTTCTGAAAAATGTTATCTCGATTATATTTAAATATGTATGTACAAAACAGAAATTCAAAATGGGCAATTACGATCTTGACTAAGAGCTTTCTTAACCGAGCTCATGGACTTATTTGTACAACCACTTCGTCCTGAAGAAACACTCCAGCATGTGAGGAATTGTGAATTAATCTTAAGATCAAACAAGCGCTAAGATGTAAGTGAAGATTATGTTGACTCGTCGCCAACAATACTTACTCAAGACAATTCTCTTTAACAAAATGCACCTAGTCCATTGCGTGCTAAGTATAGCAAAGCGTATATTACACGTTACACTTTAAGTTATTTGGCGTCGTTGTATACAACACAAGTCTATATGGTCTATATGGGGATGGTCACGTCAGATATAAAGGTAGATGGCTATACTCGGGTCATGTAATGGGTCTTGGCTCGGTACAAACTCGTAAAACGATATTGACCACAGCGACTGCCCGACACCTCTAACTGCGTGTAGCTTGTATGGGAATTGTGAACTGATTTAAATAATTTTATTATGTGGTATGAAGACACAATGGTTGTTTATGAAAATAGTAATTATTACGTTTAATTTATTTTCATTTCTTCACTCAAAGCGAAGAAACAAGAAACAAGTGTCAGACAGTAAATTTATTTATAAATATACGCGGTGTTGGGTTCTACATTTTTGAACGTAATATCTTCTCGTTCATATAAAGTGATAAACGAGAGGCAATAACACTTCCCTAATCTGCCATGCTACTGAAGTCGTATCGTCAGATATAAACGCGCTCCACAAATCGTTATCTCGTTGTATTGAAACGATCCGATTGCAGTTTCACAAATTCGTATAATTCGCGTTCACTTCACTCCTCTGATTCTGCGACGATTCCGATAGACTGTTGATGAATAAGCGTTTTTGTCGTTTGCATTGAAAAATATCAAATGGACTATATTAAAATTACGTAAAATGTTGAAAAATAGACGGACTATATATAAAATATACTGGAAAATGGACTGTATGTATATGTTATATATAAATGTCTTCTTAATAATAACATGGGATATGCTAGTTTAAAGAAATAATGAGACTCAATAAATGATGTTATTTCCCATAGTAATATATACGTACATACATTTATTCAATAGTTCCTCCCATCGACTATTTCGCAGTGAGGTTACGTTCCTCCGTTATTCCGCAGAGCTAGTTGTTTTTCCGGAATATTAAGTATCTCTAATGCTGAGCGAAGCATGAACTTGCTCTTTTCAAACTTTACAAATGTAGTCAAAGAAAACATTGGAAAATCACTTTTATTCTATTTTTCATTAAAAAACTGAACTGCGCTGATTTCAGACATCTCTACAGTATTCAAATAACCGATGGAGGTTTTTCTTTGCTTTTTCGTTATTTTTACATAAATTTATTATTTTGTAAGTATAAGTGAGATAAATTCTACCAACTCATAACGAAGTGCCTTAAAAGGGGGAAAGTAGTGATCTCGCGGTTCCTGCCATTTCCTCTGCTTACTTTGCTATTTGCGGGATAAGGCGTGAAATGGTTCCTTCAGTAATATAAGTACATACAATAGTCTACCTGCCTGCATTCGCTGTTTTCTTCGTATCGGTATATGAGCAGGAAATCATAAACATACCTTATCACCACTTGTTGTCTTCCAAATTCACACATATTTTCGTCCAATTATGACTTTATACTATTACATATCAATTTCTTTGACTCCATGTAAATAATTACTCAATACTAAATGCATTCTGAGAATTCAATTCAACATCGTTCGTTTATTGCATACTCACATGCATTCATGTATGTATACATACACAATAAACTAACAATGGCATTGCTTTAGTATCGAGGCCGAGGAGGCTTTACACTACTTGTGTAATTCGCCCGAGGGCCCTACACCACACACTACACACTACACACTACTGTACTACACCACTAGTACCAGTTACTTACTTGCATTCTATACAATGTACCATAAACATGAGTCCCCCACAGTCCATATTGTCTTAATCGTGTCGATGATTATGAAATAAATGACCTTTCAATGATTAAAATGTTGATGTTTTTACGTAAAGAGACGGTTTTCAATATTTATTTGCCAATATTGAAGTAATAAAATGGATATGAAAATAAACGTTTATGACATCAACAGTCATAGACCGTAGTAGAGGGCAGTTTTTATTGAAACAGCGAGTTGAGATGTAACCGTAATAAAGTTTAAAGCTTGGTTAAAATTGTGACATACTTATATAGTATTTTTAATTATAGAATGATAAATAAAAAAAAAAATTTACAGTATTAAGAACTAATTTTACGGCTAATGCATTAGTAAAGGATTTCATGGATTTGACAAATCTATTCCAGGTGAACGGTATTAAAAATAACTATGGGAAAATATTGGATTTGGTTTTTACTAATATGATGAACGTTAATGTACAAGACAGTGATACATTTATATGTTCTATTGACAAATATCACCCTCCCTTGGAATTGAATATTGAAATTGACGATACGACTGAAATTTTAATAACACCTAAGAACAACATTAAATATGCTTATTTTGATGCTGACTATGAAGTTATTAAAGAAAAACTAGGTCACATGGATTGGGAAAGAATATTTTTTAATTGTAACAATATCGATGATATGGTCATAATATTCTATGAGGAATTAAGAAAAATTATAGAACTTTATGTTCCAAAAAAGGTTGTTAAAAATCAATCTAAATATCCAGTGTGGTATTCACGTCAACTTATAAGGAGACTAAAAGAAAAAATAAATATAGAATATTAAGTAAGAAATATTGTAACCCACTAGATGAAATTGAATTTAAATTACTTAGGGACAGGTGTAGGGACATTATTGATACGGACTATAAGAGATATATTGAAAATATAGAAAACAACATTAAAATAAATCCAAAGTTCTTTTACTCTTATCAAAAGGATCTTCGAAACCAAAAATGTGACTACCCAGCCATGATGACAATGGATAATTGTAATTATAATGATGGGAAAAGTATTTGTGATCAATTTGCCAAACACTTTTCAAGTATTTATAGTAATTACGATTCTACACATAGCGATATTTCAACTGCGATTAATAATTCAAGTCAATATTCACAAATAAATAAAATAATTATTAATAAGAATGAAATATTAAATAAACTAAAATCAGTAAATGTCAATAAAGGTACAGGTCCAGATAATGTTCCTCCAATTTTTGTTAAACAGTGTGCATCAGCTTTGGTAGATCCACTTTCAATAATTTATCAAAATTCAATAGATGAAGGCAAATTTCCAAGTTTGTGGAAGAAGGCGCGGGTAGTCCCAATTTTTAAAAATGGGGACAGGAAAGATATAAAAAATTACAGACCTATATCAATTCTATCTATATTTTCCAAAGTATTTGAGTCATTACTATCTCCTTTTTTAACTTGGCCAATGAAATCACTGATAACACATCATCAACACGGCTTTGTTAAAAACAGGTCCACAATGAGTAACTTGGCCACATTTGTCAACAATATTTCAAATTCTATGGATAATAATTATCAGGTTGACTGCATCTATACCGATTTGGCTAAAGCGTTTGATGTCGTAGATCACAACATTTTAATAAACAAACTTCAAGGATATGGAATTAATGAAAACTTGCTTAAACTGTTGCATAATTACCTACAACAAAGGGAAATGAATGTGGTCATGGGTGGATATGAATCATATACGTTTTCGGCAACCTCTGGAGTTCCACAAGGTTCTTGTCTGGGTCCCATATTATTTGGTATTTTTATAAATGATGTAGTAAATTGTTTTCATCACAGTAAAATTCAACTTTATGCAGATGACCTAAAAATGTATAGGAATATAAATAGTTTACAGGATTCGGAATTGCTACAGTTAGACTTAGACAGATTTGCAAAGTGGTGTAGGGAAAATCATATGAATTTAAATCAAAACAAATGTTACATTTTAACCTTCAGCAGAAAAACATCTAATATTATTTATGACTACAAGATAAATGAATTTATTTTAAATAGAGTTAACCAAACAAAAGATTTAGGTATAACCGTTGACTCTAAAATGAGCTTTATTCCACATATAGACGAACTGGTCAGTAAATCATTAAAAATATTAGGATTTATAAAAAGAAGTACAAAAGCCTTTAAAAAATCTAATTCTATAATAACATTATTTAATTCATAAGAAGTAAATTAGAATACTGCTCCGTAGCATGGAGTCCCTTTTATCAAGTTCATATAGACAGGATAGAGAGAATTCAAAAGAGATTGCTAAAATTTGTAAGATTCAAAGATAGAAACACGATTATGGTTAATAATTATGGCGCTTTATTAAAACATTACAATATGATAGCGCTTAAAACTCGTAGAGATATGCTGGACTTATGCTTTTTACATAAAATAATATCAGGTAACATTGACTGTCCTCAATTACTTAAAGAAATTAAAATAGTAGTACCGAGACCTAACGCAAGGCATACAAATACACCAATTTTCAAATGTCGTTTCGCAAGAACAAATTTAGGAGTAACGGCGCCTTTAAATAGAGCTTGTAGAACTTATAATAATATTTAAAATATTTGGTGTTGATATATATAACGACAGTTTGAAATCTTATAAAACAAAAATAAAAGATAATTTTAAGCTTTTAACTTAATATACTTGTTGTAAAAATATCTGTGGAATAATCCATATATTTTTTACGAAAGAGTTCTATTTTACTCTATATTTTATATTGTTTTTATTATGTTTTTTTTTTTATTTAGGTTTTTAAACTACCTATTTAGTTGTTTCATTTTTTGTCTACTTACTTTTTTAATTTGAATTTTAGATTGGTTTAGACTTTATTAGACAAGCATAGTGTTGTTGTATTTTTTTTTTTATTGTTTTTATTTAGCTTAAGTGATCGTTTTGTTTTTATTTTTGAGTATTTTTTTATATACAAATTTTAATAACTTTAATTTATACATATAATAGTTTTTTAATGAATTTTTGAGGTTAAATTCCTTTGTTATATTTTTTTTAGCAGGTTGTTTAGTGAAAAGTTTATTTTTTATATTCGCTTTTACTTTTACTTTTAACATGTTTCTATATAATGCGAGTAGAATAATTTAAATTTATATATTTGTAAACATGGAGTAAGTGTGAAAAAGTTTATTTTTTTTATGTTTTTTACAGTGCATGCTGAAGTCTAGCTTAATTGTAAATGTACTTGTAGTACATATATTGTACCCAAACGTTTAATGTTAAGAAAAAAAATTTTAATCATTGTACGTTATGTTGGATTCTATTGTTAAAACGAATAAAAAAAAAAAAAAACAGGTAAAGGTGAACAAGGAAAATAAATTACTTGATGTAATAGTAATACAGACATTCTAAATGTAGCAACTTGCACGCGTGATATTCATACGTGGGTCGTTATTTGGACAACATTGGATTGACTGTAGGGGATAGCAGAGTCTGAGATAGATTAATTCTTAAGGACAAAAAACTTGTACAAAAACGACCATTTACATATAAATTAAAAGCTATCAGCCATCTTAAAGCGACAAATATTTTGTGTCCGCTTATCTACTAAAGTGGATAGTGAAGGTAGTAGACGTAGTTAGTGGAAAGTCGAGGGCGGGATATACTAGTAATAAATAATAATTTCCATATTAATTAAAAACTGAGCACAATAACATTCCGAGAAATTGTGATTGCGCTAAAAATTAGATATTAATACTACAAATTGTATCAAAGACCATTGTACCATAAGCCGCTCTTGGTCTACAATACAAAATGGTTTTAATTTAAAAAATATTTCACGTTTTCTTGAAATAAAATTCCTAAAAGTAATACTGAATTAATTTTTTAAAGCTTTATTACGAAGTTCTGTAAACCTGAAGTACGCTTACAAGTTACTTACAAAGTAAATGTTGTAAGTGCCACTATTTTAATTTTTAAGGCAACTTTAATATTCAAACGTTTATTTTATAATAATACAGTATATATTACGTACAAAACACATGTAATATACGTAAACATAACAAGGATCCCTTAATTTGGAAGCGATGGGGATTCATTGATTAGTTGTTATAGTTTGTGAGCCAAACTAAAGAGCTAAAGTTCGTAATTTTAATCGAATTTCACATTAAACTGTAGTCTCGCCGATTGTACGTACTAATAATATATAAACCTTGCTGTATAGAGATCTTCTTCTTGTGTTCTTTTGCAGCAAGACTGCCTTTGAGCGGATGATTGTAACTTCAGTCAAAAGTACTTGTAAAAGTCTACTTGAATAAAGAATATTTAGAGTTTGCTTTCTTAAATTTAATTTACAAATATCTGAAAACAAATAGAATTTACAATAATACACAGAACGTGACGCATATATTATATATATGCGTCACGTTCTTACAAATAGCTTCGTTAATGTCACTGAATAGGAAAAAATACGAAGGAGATTGCTCGGTGAAGGTAAAGTGAGCTAAATATGTGTCGTTATAATTATTGTATACTGTCAATGACTTCCGCCTCAAGTCCCACATTCTTCTCTTCAATCCGCGCGGGAACATCCACGTCGTAGCTCAACAAACGTTGAGCTTACAAAGTTTGTTCGAGTAAATATTTTTAACGTGATTCTATATAAATATTTGGCGCGCTTACAGAATAGATTTATGAGAATAGCTTTCATTTATTTGTTTGATAAAAATCATAATTATAATTTTTTTAATTTCTTTATTGTATTCGAATGAGTGCGTTAATGTACTAAGTGCAAGAAATTAAATTCAAACGCCCCAACGGGAATTAATCCCACGACCCCGCGTTACGTCATAGACACTACGCCCTTAGCAAAAATTCTTTTACACATTTAAATTTAAAAATGCATAATAAAGTAGAAACGGTAAATTCCTACATAAAAAACAAACCCCATAAAAACATAAAATGTTCTGACCTATTTGACAAACCTAAGTCTACGTCGTATACAAGGTGTAATGTGTGTGTGTGTGTGTGTGTGTGTGTGTGTTGTGCGTGTGGTGTGGTGCCTCACGAGTACCTCACGAGGTAGGACCCGTTTTATACAGAGTTAGCTGCGGGCGTCGCCAGGATGTCCTCTCGTACTTTTAATAGCTTCAGTTTACTGCAACCGCTCATTGTCCTTTCATATGCGGGGGGCGGATTTTACGTGTTGGTGAGATTTTTGGAAAATCTACACACAAAATAAAGGCTCCACATTTATCATGCATACAAGAAAATATATACATATAATTGGATACATACATAGAGAATTGAGAGTCAAAATTTACTAAGAGGAATAATAATTTCTATAATGACTACATGAACTTTTACTGAACAAAAGTAAATCGCCATCTAATTACTGGATCTTTATTTTTTGTATCTGTAATTATTTTTGTTTTTAATAATTTTAATAAACTAAAAGCACATTTCCACGTAACGTCAATTACGAGGACTAAATTAATATATTTTTGTAGGTTTAATTTCGCGGCCGTCGTGTTCTGTATAGTTGAAGTCGCCATAAATATTTCAGTTCACAAACGCATCACAAAGTCACGTCTTGTTGCTTTCGTTTGCAAGAGATTGAGGTTTGAACTCTGGATATCATATTGCGATACGATAAGAGAAATAGTAGATGCGACATTGAACTGACGTCATCCCATGTTCATAGTATTAAGAGAAAGTAATAACATATAAAATGTGACATGTAAAAAAGTTATAACGACTTTACAGGATTGGATTATATTTTTTTAACTTCCCGCGCTAATCCCGACGTCAACATGACGGAGGGAACCTCTTACCTAATGTTAAGATTCCTTGGTTTTCCCTCCGCGTGTTTGGCTTAATCTTAGACATTGCATTTACTGTTACTGTATAACCCCCCATCAAGTGATTCTACTTTATTGTATCATTTCCTTGGTAGTCCCTAGCCTTGGTTCAAGTATAATAAAATCTAAAAACTGTAAATAAGAAGTCATTGGTGATTAATATTAATTCTATATGTTATGTAGTACAATCCATATTTGTAATACTAACATATAGTATAAGTTAAAAAGGTACGAATCGCGAGTGTCTGTACGGTTAACGATTAACGTTAACGATTAACGATTAACTCTACTTAATTACATTGCAATGAAAACAAAAATAGACATTAGTTGAAAAAATACATTTGTGTGTATAGTATTATAAACAAAATAGTGGTTTACTTTTCTCTTTCAGGAAACCTTTAATATTTAATAACACTAATATTGATACGAGGTAACGTATACCGTATACACAATTATCGAAGGGTAATTTTTTTTACATGACGTATTTTGTCCTCAGTACGTTCTCGCGCCCCGGCACTTCGTCGATCAACATCGGTTTTGTGAGAAAGAAAACTCCCTCATCAAAATATAATATCTACGATTTGTTAACAACTGGATAGAACTACTGTCTTACATAACCTAAGGTAATTTTGACATAACTTTATTCGTTTCGTCATATACATTGTTTCATTTTATTAGTTATGGGAACATGTAGGTACATGGGCTATGTAGGAACGTGTTGTAACTGGTTTCATTATTTGGTGTGTGTACGAACTCTTCTTAGATAGCCATTGGTCCTCTATTCTGTTTGTAATTTTGTTTTCCAAGCTGGTTTAAAATAAATAACATAAATAGCCAGTCATTTGCATTTTTATCTTTTGACGTTTGGTCCAAGAATCATTTGCTTTTTAACCACTTTCTTGGCTTAATATATCTAAGTTTAGTTGTCGTATACTAATGAAACAAGAAACGAAACACCACCCAAGCTTTTAAGACTATTCATTCTACAAGACGCACTTGTCAAATCCATATATGTCTCTATGAGAATGCGGGTTTGAGTCCCGGGGTATTCAAATTTTTATATGCTTTCCTTTAGTATTTTTTTCTATACTTTAGTAGGATGTAGCATTACTTATCATAGGTAGTTGTTGTGTCATAGGCTTCATTTTAGAGCTTGCAATAAAATTAAACTACTCTACAAGCTTGGTATTCTTAACATTACGTGAAAGTGAACTTATAGTGTGGTATGACTCTTTGGTATATACAAAATTGGGTCAGTTATTAATATAACATTTTAATTTTAAGAAATAATAGAAAAATAATAGCGGAAACAGGAAAATTGAAAAATGATTTCATTTGAAATCCGTTTATATAAAAATGTGTGGTTCTTCTGCAAACCGTTTCCATATGGTACTAGTGTATAAATCTATAATATATTTTAGGACAATCTTATCTCTCATTATTTATTATTTCCGTTATATAGCTAACGGAATAATAAATGAATGAGAGTATAGATGAATGCGAGGTCTAGACTCGGCCTGAGTGAAACTTTAGACCAAAAGTCCGTATTTGACCATAATTTCATAGATATAATGGACTATAACATATGAATTTTCCTATAAGATATTATTATTAGCCTCACGCTCTATCCCGCAAGTAAGTAGTCTGATGGAACGGCTGAAATCTTTAAGACACTCCATTCCCGCGTTCTGTCTGCCGTTTGAGTCCTTGGTCTTGAATGGCGGCACTCAACAGTCCGCTTGAAAATGGAAATGATAAATCTGTCTCCCCGACTGGCATCGAACCCACACACCGTCGGTCTACAGCTAGACGTTGCTCCTGATAGGGGGGGGGGGGGGGGGGGGGGGCGACGTCCCTGTTAGAATATCTCTGTTGGTATTATCCTTCCTTCATAAAACGTTCCTAAAAACACGATTTCACTTCTATGACGTATGTAAATTCTTTACAGCGGCCACTATTTACGAGTCCACGAGTGTCTAACTTCCTAAACGCATACCGCATCCTATGATGATAAATTTTTGAACCGAGTATCGTACACTGAAAGTATTACGACTTACTTACTTTAAATTTACTCACTCTTTATAAGTAATTTTGTTTAGTCCTGCTTTAAAATTCCCTTCTTCCTACCTTCTTTTTTGCTTTTCCGCAGAGTAATAATTGTACAGCACATCTCGTTCTTCCACGGTCGAGTTGTCTCACAATCTTAATGCGCGACTCACCAACGCCGCACTTATACATACGCGTCCATCCGGTGACGCCAGTCAGAGAGAACAGAGCGCACAACCATGCACCATGCAGTCTCGCTCCACTTTCCTCATCGTCCCTGTCATAAACCTCCCAAGAGAATCGTGCTTTCTCATATTTGTTTTTATAGCTTGCAGCAAATTGTTTTCCCCACAATAATCCTCTGGATGATATGCTTAACAAATATTACATAATAATTTCCACAATATATCTTAGTATGGTACTATAATAACACATTCTTAGACACATATGCCATGTACATATACAGACTGTCGCGGTATCGATTTTATAATTAGAAATATAATTTATTAATAAGTAGGCGTACTTTTACTAAACATGCCTCGGTATCAAAACATCGACTTTATCCTCTACGCTACACACGCTCATTAAATAGGACCTTGAAACAAACTTGTAAGCAAAGCTAAGCTGCGACATCTTCATATTGCTTTTACGTTTAGAATAATTTGTTGAATGTGTAAAGTATTACTTCTTCACATTTTTAAAATATAAAGGTTAGTAAGTCCTCTGCTCTCCACACTCCACAATTTTATTCCAAGTTACGTTAACTATCATAGTAGGTTAATCAAATACGTACAAAAAATGATTATAGAAAAGCCAAAATATTGTTTAGTTATTAATATATTTTTCCCCGTAATACGTTATAACTGTCGACTTGAAGTATCAACCAACGGCCTTAACAATAATCGATAAGCATTTAAAGGCAAAGCGAAATCAAGCCGTTTATAATGATCCTCAATCACAAACTACATTCCGTTCGCATTCACTAAGTCCCTCTGTTATAACAAAAGATACTTGTCCATCAATTACAACGTTTGTCTGAAAAACGACCTTTTTTAGCTTCCGCTTTCTGAAACCATCTTCAGGCCTTTAAAACGCGAAAGACTTGTCGAGTGCGTAAGGTAAATAAACTTTATCTTTTAGTCTTAGACGCGTCCTGACCGTCTGACGATCCGACCTTTCGTCTTTCGGGTTTATATACTTAATATCCATTAGCGCCCCCTCCCCCTGCTGCCCCTGCTCACCCTCCCCCTCCGCCGCCCGCCAGCGTCGAAGTCTCCGCTTGTTTTTAATGTTTTCCGAAATGAAAGATTCCATTCAATTCGTGACATAATGTAAATTAAGTCAAGAATAAGCCTCTTCCAGAGCACGTACGTACATACGAACCACCTACGTGGTTGTATGTATGTCCCGTATGTACGTACGTGTATATGGTGCACGACTGTTTCTGTGGAAAAGTGATGCGAGTCATAATATTGTAACCAGGTTTAAGAACATAAATGTACTAATTTCTTGACATCTTCTTACGGTGATCTAGTTAGTTCTTGTATTGTATAAATAGACACAATTTATTTTTTATATTTTTACTGTATTTTCACGAAGAATTTGAGTATCGCCCATATTCCTACTAAGCTACCTTAAAATTCACACTATATTTTTAATAAGAAAATTAGACGAATTTAACTTCAATCTACGACCTTCCTTCGATCCCTCAGATCCTCGAGCGCTGGAAGACCACTACCGCCGGACACTCACGCAACGAAACAAAGCGCAGGCCCTCGGTGTACGAGCAGCCCAATCTTATCGGGAATATTTTTCCGAGTAATGTCCCTTTATCTCTTTACTTTTGCGCGTCGAAATGAATCTGATGAAGCGATTTGACAAATAAGAGATAAATACAAAGAACATTTGTTTTTTAAGTATATTCCCGTTTGATTTCCCTGGAATATTTAAGGTTAGAATTATATTTATTTTAGACTCATTTGTTAACTTTTAATTGTATTTCTTTTAATTTTTTTCTTGTCCTTATTCGTATATATCATGGCTAAAATTTAGTTTCTTATAGCACTTCTGTACTGGTACTGTTATATAGCGCTGTGTCCACAATGCCACGATGGTCGCATCTACATTGATTGAGCTAATATGGTCCAGGTATTCTCTGGGTGACGTTCACGCCAGGAGGCGCTGGTTTACTTCGACAGTGCCATTATTATACTTTACTATATGTTGTTTAGGGAATCTCTTTATAGAGAACGAGCTATTTTCTTTAGTTATATGTGTTTATTTACTTTCCAACTTTATCTTCGCACTTGACAGGATAGCGGAGGGAACACGGACCTAATTTTTAAGACACTCCTTTTCTGCTTTCTTTCCGCATAACATGGTTTGAGGTGGCGGACACAACGCTGCTCTTTGCCTAGTGGGCCAACGACACACAACAAGGTGGAATGGAAAATCCATTTTTCCCATTTAGCTTGAACCCTCTGCGCTACGCTGTCAGTATTTATTTATAAATAGAACTGTAAATTGACGCACTTTGATATTTGTAAGAATTAGAACAATTTCAACCAATTTAAGAAAATCAGATATAGACCAATATTTCCAATATAACAGCAAAGAGTTTTGTATCATTACCTTTTTTTTTTTACTTTTTAAAAATGTCAAAAGAAGTACACTACGTAAAGTGGTCTTGCATTTGCCTTTGCTACTTGCATTAGAATTTCAGTACATTAAAACATTACATCTTGCTTATTTTCCATTAAAAGCTGGCTAAAGTAAAATTTCTACAAAGAAGAATAGATGATGGATATCGGTAACGTAATAGCTTGAATAACACTTCGTTTTTCAATGACATTTTCTGCCTCAAGTTGACATACTGCCTTCGATAGCGTCGCGCGTCCTTCTCTGTACTGAGCTTAATATATACTTTAAAACGCTGTTATGTGATTAAAATAAATTAGTCTTTAAATTCCATAGTATTAGTTTACAAGGTAAATGGATTAATATAGTCATTAGTAAACAAATTTTGTTAAATTTTTTATGTTATATTGATTAACATTATTATCAATAGAACTTAACATATTTAACAAAAAATGCTTTTGTATTTCTCATTGTCGATATATTTGTAGGTACACAATATCTAGAATGACGGAAGTACGCAATTCCTAGAAATTACAAATAAATTTACTATTCATAACATTGGCTTCTTAAATATCCATACTTATATTAATGGCGAATATATCTATTTTGTTTGTTCGCTTTCAACGAGAACTACTAAACGACATTATCTAACTTTGCACACATTCTATTAAATGTATTAGACAAACATCAGGATACCGTTTTACTATTTTTAACAGCAAGTTTTAGCAGCAAGCACGTTTTCAAATATTTTTCACTTGGTCATTGCGTTAATTATTTAAAAAATACACTCTCAGCCAAGCAACAAATTATTTTGTATTGAGTATGTCTTATTGCTTGAGTGAATGACTAATATGAGCTAGTCGCGGCAAAAATTAATTTCCTTTTATTTTTAGAAAAAATATTTGAGAGGTTCTACATATCTAAAAGGTCTCTAAACCAATATTTACTCGCGTTCTCGTGAAAACTACTTGCTTTAAACCGACAATTTCATATTTAAAAGGTTATCTTGTTGTGAAACTTGTTAGATACTGACTGGTAAACGATATAATATACGGTATTATTATATTTTAAATGTTATTATACCTAAAAGTGGAAGAAATATCATTGTAAAATCTGACAATACATTTTGCATGGTAAGTTTCTTTAGCAATTTTTAAAAACGATCTTGATACAAGGCCGGAAAAGGAGTGCCTTAACAGCTATTTTTGCCATACAGGTACCGTACAGGTTTTCCAAGCATTTCGGTGTAATGACATGAAAGGTTTATATGAAAATTGATCTACTGACATACTCGTAATACAAATTACACGTCTTATTACAACAGCATCTATGTTCTGCGACTTAAATTGCAGCGTGCATTTAATTTAATAACTAGCTTCACGTTTAAAAAGCTCTGATAAATTGAGTGGATAACCGTTGTTAAACATTATGCTTTGTAAGAAAAGAAGAAAAGGAAGATTAACATTTTACTTCCAAATAGTCTCGCTTAGTTTCGCTTTTTTTACAAGAAGTGAAATATATATACTGTATTTTATAGATTTTTTTTAAGCTTGGCGGCTACCTGGACGTGAAGTTTAGTGGTTCAATTCCCATGAGGGGAAGATGATCTTTTTCATTTCATTTCTTGAAGACGGAAATCGAGAGTGGAGCGTCTTAAACCTAAGTTCCGAGGTTCCTTGTTGACCATGTGCCTATCCTTGCTATGAGCGAGATTAAGCCTTACGCTATAAAAATAAATATTGACTAAAAGACAAAAATATAAAGCAATATTTTCTCATATTTTATCCAATGTGTCAACTGTTCGAAAGTCAAATCGAACTATTTTTTTATTGTATACATTGTAAAGCTTTTTTTTGCGTCATTCCGCCACGACTGCCGCAGCCCGCTATCACCGTGACTGTTTAAAAACTGTGAGCGCTTTACTTTTTGGACCGTTCATTCGTACCAAATCTTCTTCTACATAGTACAACTCTTTATAGTGATAATAATTTCACTAGACTAGAATATCTTTATGACATATCTAATATCAATTTACTTAAATTGAATTATTTTAACAAAATTTTGAAGTGCCGTCGTACGCGTGAGGCCACGCTCATCCTAACGTGACGGTCGGGGGTTGCAATTTCCACGCGGGGGGGATGGATTATTTCATTTTCTATTTTTCTTCGCTCTGGGCAAAGAATAAACGCGGCGTTGAGGCTTCCGCCATTTACTCAAACGTCAGAAAGGCGGAAAGCGGCGCAGAAAAGTGATCTGATAATATATACATTAAATGGGATAAAGTGTGCAGATTAAATACGTTAAAACATAACCATAACATATTGTACAAAAATAAAAACAATTTTACAAAATCTTTTTATTGTTAGTCTATCTGTCACTAAGGCTAGTGCGCGAATTTAACTTGCACTTAATATATTAAGATAAGTATTTAAACTTTTTTAAGCTTTGAACCAAAGAGAAACTAACTAATAAGAAACTTACCAACTTCATTCTTTATTTAAGATATTGCTTGTAAAGCGGCGAAACACAACGCCGTGCTTTACTTTACTAAAGTATCAAACTGAAGATAGTTCGTGTCGACTGAAATGGTGGAGATCGAACTCACAACTATCACAATACCATCTTATTCAACCTGTTTTAATATGAAGATAATAGAATTATTTTACTCAGAAAATATGCAATAAGAAAACAAACTATTTATAAAAACACTCTTAGATTCATTAAACTTTTTAAAGCTTTAAGAATCTCTTACATTTTTAGTTACAAAAACGCGTACCACTAAAAGGGCGTACTTAAAGTAAACAATTTAATAATCTCGGAGAAAGCGCTTGTTCCCGCAACGTGAGGAAAAATTAACTTTTATAACCCTTCAAAAAGTTTTATATATAATGAAAGACGTTGGCTAAAGCTGTTCTGAAACGCTTTCAGAACATTTACAAGTTTACAAGCATTACTTATGAAGAGGAGCTTTGTGATGCAGCTTTATAATGAAAACTCTCTATATATAATCTTTATTTTTAAACATTTCTTATATTTTTAAATTCCCACTACCCCAAATGGGATTCGAATTAACTAAAATAACTATTGAAATCGTCTCAAGTCGCAAAAAGCTTTCTTTCTGAAACGAATATGAGAAGATACAAAGATATTTATTTCAAAAAGAAAACCGAGCTAACCATGTAGCGGGAACTTGGAGTACACTCAATGGAGCAACAGAACTATTGTAGGAAAGCTTAAATGCAAGTACTTTAAGCTCAACGGGCGTTCTAATGACCAATGTAGGTTAAACACGAGGAACCTAGCAACGCGATAAGAATGAGAGATGAGCGCGTTCTTTACAGCTTATACTCGGATATTCTTGAAGGAATATTAATGTAGTTAACATTACACTACTAGTGGTTCACTATAAATCCTATCAACGCGTTGGTACTGGATTCAGATCTTACTCGAAATAAGACAAATTGTTGTTAATACTAAATAAAAAAGCACTTCTACTACACTACGTCGTAATCTCCGCATATCTACAGTTTATCTGAGGCTTTGAAACTTCTCATTGACGTCCCGAAAATAAAAGTAACAGTGTTCTATTTTATGTTCTGTATCGAAACGCTTTTTCAATATCATATTACATAGGATTTTCTTACGTTCGTTTTAATGATATATGGTTTTATTTGTGGGACAAGTCATATCATTCCTATTATTTATTAATTTCTTTTGGCAAAAGATCGTTCTATTTTTATATTAATTTTCCATATCAGCTGTGTCGTAGTATGTGTGTTATCTGAAATAATAACACGCACGTGTACGAAACACGTGACGTGACGTCACTTCCCGTTACGTCACGTGTTTAGACGTAACAACAAGTGACGTTACGACACATATTATAAGGTTCAATTTCATAACAAGGGTTTCTTCTTCTATATTCGATTTCAAACAAATAGCAGGGAACAGCTACTTTGCCATATCCAGAATATAAAGTGAAGCCGAAATATTTTTTCGGCTTATCAGTTTTTTATTGAAAATTACTAGGAGATTGGTTACAATAAAAGTTCACATTCGGGCAGATATCATAAGCAGTAGAATTAATTATATTTACATGTACAAGAAAAGACTATTTCACGTAGTAAAACATAATAAAATGTACTACGTATTTCAATGTAACACACATATGATATCATTTGAAGGCAAGACATATCCCGGTGTTTGGAAAAAGAACAGCGCATTTATAATTATAATTAGAAAACGTAATCCCAAGCTCGTTAAAATAAAAGAATTAACTTGAAACAAGAGCAACATTTTAATTAGTTTAGTTCTGTGATACAACTTTGTCACAGATGAAGCTTTGGAAAAGCTGCCGCTGATATACTGTGTTACTTAAAGCATTTTACTTGAGCTCGAAAATGAATATTTTTTCCAACACCTAATTTTAATACGAATATATAAAATATTTAAAATCAATATTCAAAGGCTTGTCAAAGATAAATGTTATTTTTGTTAGGTTTTATCTTAAATACTTAAATTGACATTTAGAATAATTTTTGTAAAAAAATAACGGCTTAAAGTTCAGTAAACTTTAACACAATTCCAAATTGGTAGCCAATTTCATATTCTGTGGTCAGTTGAGAAAAGAACAACATAATGTCCTTACTTAGACAGAGCTAAGTACAGAGCTCATAATGGTAAGTACTTTGAGAATGCGATATAACTTAACTGTAGTATATACATATAATCTATAACGACTGGAAATGGAAGAACTGTTTAGTATCTCTCACGATAAAGTTTTTAAAATTCATATATATAATTAAATTTGTCGTAAGTTGTTTTGTAAATAAAGAAAAACGAAACTTCTTTTTGGTAATAAATTGTAGAGACGGGATCTTATCTCTACATATAAAATCAGCTGTTATTTAACAAACTACTGTATTTTTCTAAGGAAGAATTTCTTTCCACGTAACATCACTTTACGTTACGTCATATTCAGATGTAATTAAACATTTACGTAGTAATTGCGTGTGAGGAAGTTACGTAACGAGGCGGTATTGTTTAGGCGCTCTAATTTACTTATGTTCACATCACACATATACTAGTTGATATGAATAGACTGTTAGGTAGGAAAGTGCTGGGTTCTATTCCTAGATCTTTTTGTTCTGCTCCTGTTTACATTTCATTAAAGAGTGTATTATCTTACAACGTTTTGAGCTTATTTACTTTGGTTATATAACTTATTTTATGCTTTTATTTTATAAATTAATAAAACGTTTTTATTTCGTATTTAAATTGAAATGAAAACTTTATATCACGTAGTTCATTTTACAATTACCAGCTTTATGAGCAAACAATGAACATTAGAACGTAGTAAATTCGGTATTTTTTTTAAATATATATAAAAATGTTAAAAGCTCTGACAAATAAGCTTTGTAGCCCATGGTGTACTCTCTGTTTAACTTAAAAGGCTTTTTAAAATTCATTCAAAACGTGGCGAAATTCAAAAATATACGCGTTCTCATAGCAAAAATATAACCTACATAAATGATTAAAATTTAAATGTGGTTTTCTACACAATAAGCTTTTTCCACAGCTTTAATATTTAATTGTAAAAATTTACCTTCCTTTTATTGGAAGGGAACTACCCTGAAGTATAGTCATTAATACGAAACATATCTATATTATCTAAGTGTGTTTCGATGTTTTTCTTCAAAGATTAACTCTAACCATTTCTGGTTTTCTAAATTTATATTTATACTAAAAACTCAAAAATAAAAAAAAAATAAAAATGAAAATATTTTGACTGTAAGTTCATTTATATATGTGTTCTTTATATCAAAATAAAGCAATAAAAATATTTATTAATTAAAACTTACTATCATACCTTATATCAATGATATAAATGATTTAAAAAAATCCTTACACTGAATTAAGTATTTATGTTGAAGTATGCAAGTCATCAACTGTACCGACAGATTCTCACATTTTATTACCATTTTTAACTCTTAACAGTCTTAGCGGAACAAATCTGAATTTATTAGTGAGAGCAACTGACGGGTGAAAGGTAAAAGCCCTTGAGAACAAAAATCTTCTAAAAATAATTTCTCTTAGGAATATTAAAACCTTTTTTAGCATTTTGAAGTATTATGACAAGGGCGGAACGGGCTGATTGTAGGAGTGGACACGTTTTTTTGTTTAGAGTGCAAACACTTTCACAATTATTGTTTATATTATGTTTAGATATCATGTTGTACTGGAATTTGGACGTGCATGCATTCGTTAAAATAATTACTGTCTCTTAAAGAATACGAAAATATGAGGACTGTCGTAGCGCTGAGGCCTGGCTCAAGGTAACGTTTTGTGGATACGATTCGGGGAAGAAGCTTTTAATTTCCATTTTCTTTGCTCTGGCAACTAGACAAGCGCGGCGTTGAGTTCTGCACGCAATGCCTCGAAAAGGCGGAAAGCGGGGAATGGAGTGTCTTAACAGTAGATTCCTGTGGTTCCCCCTGCCTACCTTGCTATAAGCGGGATAAAAGGTTTAAAAACAAAGAAAAATATAGAGTATGGAAAACCTAACCTGCTTAAAGCCTATACCTATAACTAACTAACTGTTACGTACGAACCTGTGACTTCGTATGAAATTCGAGGTTTTTATGTGTAAACATATATATACCATAAAAAACAAGTAAAAAATGTTTCTTTACATACAATGCAAATCACGTGTAGCCTCCGGAACAAAATCCAATGTGTAATCTTTGTTCAAATCTAAAATGAACCTACGATGACGTAACAGCAAAAATGACCCCTTGACGGAGAGTCATTAACATTAACGTTCTCATTCTTATAGTCTCTCAGTTAATTATCTTCCTATAACATCGAGATACAAGTCATATTAGAATTAAATCATTTCGTTAAAACGGAAACAGATAAAAAGTAAACCAATTTTGCTCTATATTATTGTTACTCATATTCCGACTCGTATCATGCATAATATTTTTGTATATAAATTTAGGCTGAGATAAACTAATTTAGCGTAAAACACCTGAAACGTTATGTTTAACTTGTTTGAGGAATTCAGGTTAGCACTAAGGAGTTTCTGGAAATTTCAACGAAACTTGAAAAAATGCGATTTCATAGTTCACGCAAATGAAGCATCCTATTACTTGTGTTAATATAAATTTCTAATGAGAGATAGACGTCCTATCTTAAATGACAACTCTCATAAAATATGTTTATAATAGAATTTTAAAAAATATTTTTGATGAAATATATTTAAATTATATAAGGGTAATATTTGTTCTTACTATTATTCTAACTCGTAATACCTATATATTTTTATTTTTACTCAGCTATATTTCCCTTTAACTTTTTAAAGTTAAAGATGCAAGTAGTTTTATTTAATAAATATTAATGGAGATCAAGATATGTATGAAAAAAGAAGAAACTGCATAGCATTCCATGGATTCATCGTTTTGTATGAAGAGGAGCTCCGAGCAGCGCTTGAGACTTGCGACCCAAGCGTAGATATAAAGGGGCCTTTTAAAATGCATTAACGCTCACCTTCACTGTCCGAGCTCCTCCCACTATCATGTCATACTCTCGCTTAAAACTAAATATTGCGGGTTAATTGGTGAAAGTCAACATCGCGTGAAAATGAAAATAAATTAGTCCCCCAAGTATCATTGGAACTCCTTTCTGCTTCACGATGCTCAGAGACGCCAATATCTTTGTAAAGTTTGCACTAAATTTGTTTTTGCAAAATACCTTATATCAAAATCAAATGTGAATCAATAATTGCCCTCCAATAATAAATCTTCACTCAAACCAAATCAGTTATTAGAAAATGAGAGAATAAATTACGTACAATCACATATTCTTTTTTACAAATGTTTCAAAACTTATTTCATAATATTGCGTTGTTTGAATTGGTTTTTATTTAGGTGATTCGATATTTTTATTTATTTTCTCACTGCTCTTCAGTCGTTGTAATCAAGACAGAGAGAAAGAGAACGACAAAGATAATAAGACGTCGGTTCTCCACTTTACAATAATATGAAAATCCTGATGCCACTCTTAGTTTTAGATAAATCTGTTTTATGGTTGATAAATTTTTAGTGACAATCCAACGCGTGTATGACATTGGTATGGATCAAACTGAGGGTCTTTGGGAATGTAAAGTTAACTAAGGAAATAGAAAATTAAGCTCAATCAATTTATATCGTTACACAATTAACATTTTTACGTCAAGAAATCCTTCACAACAGTGCCGTGTTATTTTTATAATATAACATTATTTTAATTGATTTTTAAGAGGTAATAAACAATAATATCGACTTACCTGAAGTAAGTCAATATTATTAACAGTCGTTATGAATCAAATAGAAAGAAAAAGAGACTTTATTATTTTAGATATCCTGTTGTCACTCTTACTTCTAAATAAACCTGTTCTTTAACAGATTGCTAGTGATTATCCAACGCTTGTATATATAAAGTTATGGATAAGTCACAACATCGATTATATAGAGTCATATCATGTGAATAATAAAAGAATATTTTTATCTTGATATTTCTATATTTATCTACTAGTTTATTTATTTAAACTACCCAGCCGTGGACAGCTTATCAATAAAATCCGGATTTTCATATGGAATATAAATGAAATTAAAGTATTATTATTTGTGTATAAAACATACACAACTTATTCGTGCAAGGCAAGTTATTATTTTTTCTAGTACGAGATGGTAATGTTCTTATACATTTTAAAATTATAGATGGTTTTAGATAATTTAGTGTCTAAGTAAACGTAAAAAAGTGAAATAAAAATTTAAGTTGTATAAGTTTATATCGTTACACAATTAACATATTCACGTCAGGAAATCCTTCACAACATTGCTGTGAGCTTGCACCCTCAGTGACAACCTATTACAGTTATGTCGGCTTAGTATTCCCGCTAAGAAGGATATAAGGCTTGAATATGCTTTAAGTAAAAGTACGTAAGTGAGTGAACGAGCGTTATTGTCGTTGAATTTTCTTTAGTAGCGAAAATGATTTATAAAGAAATATATTCACTCGAGATTGATTACAGTGTAGAGAACTCACACAGAACATCAGAAGCTTCAGCATATATATATATATATACATATATATATATATATATATATATATATATATATATATATATATATATATATATATATATATATATATATATATATATATATATATATATATATATATATATATATATATATATATATATATATATATATATATATATATATATATATATATATATATATATATATATATATATATATATATATATATACCAAGGTATCAAATATATTACGTCCTGACGTCTTTTGTTTGCTCGTAAGCTGGTAAATACCAGCTAAGTAAAGTAAATAAGTCACGTGATACAAAATTTTCATTTTAATTTAAATATTAAACAAAACACTTTTTGAAAATTATATTCGTATCAAAAATAGAAGCAGAAAATAAGTAATAAGAAGTTAAATAACCAACCAATAGAACCAAAGACTTTCTGATTTAACGACGTCAACCTACCAATAAAAATATGGTAAAATTTTATAATTAAATATTAAAGCTGAGGAAAAAGCTTATTGTGTAGAAAACCACATTTAAATTTTACGCATTTATGTAGGTTATATTTTTGCCATGAAAACGCGTATATTTTTGAATTTCGTTACATTTTGAATGAACTTTTTTAAAAGCCTTTAAAGATAAACAGAGCTTACACTTTGTCCTACGCATTTGTAGCCCACTACAAATGCGTAGGCCAAAGCTTATTTGTCAGAGCTTTTAACATTTTTATATATATTTAACTAAAAATTCATTAATTTAAATACGAAATAAAAACGTTTTGAAAATTTTATTAATTTATAAAATAGAAGCAGATTATAACTTATATAACCAAAGTAAATAAGCTCAAAGCGCTGTAAAATAATACACTCTTTAATCAAATGTAAACTTTTCAAATAAGCATTTGAATTGTTAATAACAAAATTTTGGAGCAGAACAAAAAAATCAATATAATTCTAGGAATAGAACCCAAGACTTTATGACCTAAAGATCTATTCCACATCAACGAGTATTTGTGATGTGAACATAAGTAAATTAGAGCGCCTAAACAATACCGCCTCGTTACGTAACTTCCTCACACGCAATTACTACGTAAATGCTTAATTACATCTGAATATGACGTAACGTAAAGTGATGTTACGTGGAAAGAAATTCTTCCTCATAAAAATACAGTACTTTGTTAAATAACAGCTGAGTTTTATATGTAGAGATAAGATCCCGTCAAAAAAAGTTTCGTTTTTCTTTATTTGCTTACGACAAATTTAATTATATATATATGAACTTTAAAAACTTTATCGTGAGAGATACTAAACAGTTCCTCCATTTCCAGTCGTTATAGATTATATATACTACAGTTAAGTTATATCTGTAAGTATTTATAAAGAAAACATTCCTCCCATCGCATTCTCAAAGTGTAACTACTTTGAGCTGTCTAAGTAAGGACATAATGTTGTTCTTTTCTCGACTGACCACAGAATATGAAATTGGCTGCCAATTTGGAATTGTGTTAAAGTTTACTGAACTTTAAGCCGTTATTTTTTTATAAAAATTATTCTAAATGTCAATTTAAGTATTTAAGATAAAACCTAACCTAAAAAAATAACATTTATCTTTCACAAGCCTTTGAATATTGATTTTAAATATTTTATATATTCATATTATAATTAGGTGTTGGAAAAAATATTCATTTTTAAGTTCAAGTAAAATGCTTTAAGTAGCACAGTATATCAGCGGCAGCTTTTCCAAAGCTTCATCTGTGACAAAGTTGTATCACAGAACTAAACTAATTAAAATGTTGTTCTTGTTTCAAGTTAATTCTTTTATTTTAACGAGCTTGGGATTACGTTTTCTAATTATATTTATAAATGCGCTGTTCCTTTTCCAAACACGGGATATGTCTTGCCTTCAAATGATGTCATATGTGTGTTACTTTACATTGAAATACGTAGTACATTTAATTGTTACATTTAACTAACTGAGTTTTTTCTTGGTACACGTAAATATGATTTATTCTATAGTTTAGTTTCGAACTTTTACAATAATCAGTCTCGTAGTAAGTTCCAATAAAAAACTGATAATATTTTTTCGACTTCACTTTATATTCTGCATATTGCAAAATAGCTTTTCTTTGCTATTTGTTCGAAATCGAATAAAGCAAAAGAAGAAATACTTTTGGAATTGAACCCACACGTGACGTAACCTCACTTTACGTGACGTGACGTAACGGGGAGTGATTTCACGTCACGTGTTCCGTACACGTGCGTGTATGAAAATTAATGATAAATAATTTATATGTTTATTATTAATATTTTTGTTTACCTACATAGATACTATACAGCTGATGTGGAGAATATATACAAAAATAGTACGAAGTTTTGCCAAAAGAATTAAATAAATAATACGAATGAGATGACTTGTCCCATAAATAAAACCATATATTATTGAAGCGAACGTAAAGAAAATACTATGTAATATGATATTGAAAAAGCGTTTCGATGCAGAACATAAAATAGAACACTGTTACTTTTATTTTCGGGACGTCAATGAGAAGTTCCAAAGCCTCAGATAAACTGTAGATATGTGGAGATTACGACGTAGTGTAGTAGAAGTGCTTTTAACGAAGCAGAACTAACGTGCATGGGAGTATTCTGTTTATAAGCAATATACAATATATGATAGTGTGCTATTTTCTGGACATCATCAATTCATTACAAATATATAACGCTTCTGATTGGTTCTCTCGCTCTGTGATCTTGACTTCTATTTAATTAAATAACATGAAATAAGTGCATACGTACAGGTTGGCCTACGGTGTTCAAAAATTAAATTAATAAATACAACTCAGAATCTTAGCGACAATATGATATATAAAGAAATTCCAACGACATTAGCGCTCGTTCACTTACTTACCTACTTTTACTTAGAGCATATTCAAACATTATATCCTTCTTAGCGGGAATTCTAAGCCGACATAACTGTAAGAAGTTGTCAGTGAGGGTGTAAGCTCACTGTTGTGAAGGATTTCCTGAAGTGAATATGCTAATTGTTTAGCGATATAAAAAAATACAGTTTAAATTACTAGTTTCTTTGTAGTAATTGCAACTTTTATGTCTGTATTTTAATGATCTATCCGCTTACAGCCTTTCTATTATCTTAAAAACGTCTGTAGTTATAAAATATATATTAATATTATCATAATATACTTCAATTAACAATAATTGAGCCTTGTATGACAAAATTATGTAGGTTTTTTTATATACACAAACAATAATGCCTTTTTCATCCAATTTCAATGCAAAAATCCGGAGGTTGTCGACGCTCTGTCCAGAACGTGTGTAGTTTAAATAAATAAACTATATGAATATAGAAATCTTACAATATTTTGTATAGCAAATATACTATTGTTTTATTTACATGATATGACTTTATATGATCGATGTTGTAATTGATCTATATCTTTGTATTACTATACATACACGTGTTGGATAATTACTAATTCTGTTAAAGAACAGGTTTATTTAGAAGTAAGAGTGACAACAGGATATCTAAAGTAATGGAAAGTTGAGAGCCAAGAGACTTATCACTATATCTCTCTCTCTCTCTCTCTTTGTGTTTTGTTCGCAAGAAATGGACCAGCGAGTAACGAAATATCGATTCATCTAAATAAAAACCAATTAAAATAAAGCCATATTATGAAAGAAATTATGAAACGTTAGTAGAAAAAAAAAAAAAAATATATATATATATATATATATATATATATATATATATATATATATATATATATATATATATATATATATATATATATATATATATATATATATATATATATATATATATATATATATATATATATATATATATATATATATATATATATATATATATTACCAAGATATTGGTATGTCTGAGCATCGTGAAGCAAAAGGGAATTCGAATCACACTAGGGAGATTAATTTGTTTTTATTTTTATGCGATATTGAATACCACAAATTAAAAAAGTATGCAATAATATGTAGTTTAAAGCGAAAAACATAAGAATACGTGTTTTGATCTCTCTTAATATTTATTAGATAATGATCTTTTAAAGTTTAACTTTAAGAAGACAAAGGACAGTGTAGCTAAATAAATACACCAATAAATACTGAAAGTTACATTTAAGCTTAGACGAACGTGTTGGACGTTCAATCGGATACGTAAACGATACATACATACATATCTTCACGCTCTATCCCTAGCGGGGTAGTCAGAGAGAACGGAGCGCCAAACGCTGCGGTCCCTTCATACCTCTTTCGCCTCGTCCACTGTCATTAACCTCTTCATGCATGCTCTCCGGGGAGTCCTCTTGCTTTTTACGTGACCTTCCTTCAGTATCTTCGATACTGTGTTTTCGAAAGTCAACTGAGGTCTCTCCTTACCTCTCTTACCACTCACTTTTCCATCATATATCTTTTTTACCATTCTTTCGTCACTCATTTTTTCGACGTGCCCAAACCATTTGAGCACGTTCCTCTTCATTATTACTGTGACATCCTTGCTGGTACCTACCATCCTGTGTACCTATTCGTTGCGGATTCAGTCAGCTAAGCTGACTCCGCATATCCTTCGAAGAGATCACATCTCCACAGCATTCATCTTTCTTTCATTTTTCTTCTGTAATACCCACGTTTCACTGCCATATAACAGCGTCGGAACCAGAACTGCATTGTGTACGGCCAAACGTGCAGCGACGCTGACGTTCTGCCGTCTCAACAACGCAGCTAAGGCACCGTTCATTCTGTTACCGGCAGCAATACGTCTTTCAACATCCATTTCGTATCTACCATCTCTACTTAACATACTTCCCAATTATACTACTTCGTTCACTTGTTCTAATAATTTTCCATTCACAAAAATCTTGCATTCTGTCCTTTCCTCGTCTCTTTCAAATACCAGAACCTTTGTCTTACTTGCATTCAGGCTTAGACCATTAGTTTCACACCCGTCTTTCAGAATGGTGACCAATGCCTGCAACTCGCTTTCTGATGATGCAATAAGCACTGCATCATCTGCGTACAACAAGCAATTTACCTTCAAGTCACCCACTTTTACACCCATGTCACTTTCTTTCAGTCCTTGGAGACAGCTATCAAAATACAAATTGAGCAACCAAGCCGACATGGCACAACCCAGTTTAACACCCGATTGGATGCCAAACCGAGGCGACATGTCGGCTCCTATTCGCACACAGGCTGAGTGATCTCTATAAAGAGATTTTACAGCCTGCAGCAAGGGTCCGTTCACATTGTACCGGGGTAGTATCTCCCACAACTTCTTTCTCACAACCCTGTCAAACGCCTTCTCCCAAGTCCACAAAAGCACAGAAAACTTTTTGGTTTACAACCAAAAACCTCTCTGTGATCATATGGATGGAAAAGATCTGATCCATGCATCCTCTTCCAGGTCTAAAACCTCCTTGGGCCTCCCACAGTAGCCTTTAGGATCTTTCTTGCATTCTTCTCGCTAAAATTTTACTTTACCACTTAAGCTAATCAAACTGATAGCCCTATAGCTTGCACAGTCTATCTGTGAACCTTTACCTTTATACAAAGGCACGATGACTGCACTTTGCCAATCATCTGGGACCTCCCCCGATTTCCAGCATAAATTGCACAGAAACCAGAACAAGTCCACCATATTTGATCATCTCGGCAGTAACTCCATCCGCTCCCGCTGACTTACCATATTTCAAGCTTCTTATTGCACTCTCAACTTCTTTTATACTGATTTTGCCATCTGCTACATCAAGACTCAGCTTGTCACTGTCACTTGAGGCAGAAGCGTCATCACATTCATACATCTCCTTGTAGAATTCCGCCCATTGCTGCAAAACGTGTGATCTGTTTGTATATATCTCACCGTCCTTCGAAAGCACCCCTTTCATTTTAAAAGTTGACGAACAACACCGTGAATTACTAACTTCTCGCCAGAAAAGCTTCGTATTATCCCGGAAGTTGCTCGTCAACCTTTCATCTCTTTTACTCTCGGTTCTTTCACGCTTCATCTTTATCAGTGCTTTCGTTTGGTGCTTTTGCAGCTTATACTCTTTCTTTTTAATCTCTCTCATACTTTTATTCTTAGTCGAGGCTTTATAATCCTGCCATGCCTTCTTCTTTCTTTCTACAGCATCTTTCACTTCATCATCCCACCATTCGTCACGCTTTTTTCTAAAGCCTCTTTTCTTTGTACCACATACCTCTGTCGCAGCTTCCACCATGCAGCTCCTAAGGTTCTGCCAGCATACTTCAAAACTTTCATTTCCTATTTCACAACTGTCAAATATATATATAAGTATTTCTATTCCATCACTAGCTTGTATTATTGCGTGAACTGTAGAACCGCATTTTTTCCAGGTCTCCTTGCAATTTCTAAAAACTCCTTAGTGCTAACCTGCATTCCTCAAAGAATTTATATATAACATTTCTGGTTTTTCACTACATACTCAGGTTATTTCGGCCTAACTTTATATAAAAAAAATATGCATGACACAATATGATTATGAAAATACTTATTTTAGAAGCAATCCCGAGGGTGAGTCACATTATGAGTAACATTGATATAGAGGAAAATTGTTTTACTTTTTGTCCATTTTCATTTTAACAATACGACATAATTCTAATATGACCCGTCCCTGGAAGTTGTGGGAAGGCAATTAACTTACAGACAACAAGATGGATATCTTTAACGTACGACAGGGAATTTTGTTTCTACTATGTCATCATAAGTTTAATTCTCATATTTTCCAATCCAAATATACTTTAAGAGACAAATACTAACTAAACGAAGGTAACTAAAGTATTCACGTCAAAATTATAGTACAATATGATATCTAAACATAATATAAACAATAATTGTGAAAGTGTTTGTACTCTAAACAAAAAAACGTGTCCACTCCTACAATCAGCCCGTTCCGCCCTTGTTATAATACTTCAAAATGCTAAAAAAGATTTTAATATTCCTAAGAGAAATTATTTTTAGAAAATTTTTGTTCTCAAGGGCTTTTACCTTTCACCCGTCAGTTGCTCTCACTAATAAATCAGATTTGTTCCGCTAAGACTGTTAAGAGTTAAAAATGGTAATAAAATGTGAGAATCTGTCGGTACAGTTGATGATTTGCATACTTCGAAATAAATGCTTTTATTTGTATTAGTTATTATTTAGTCTAAGGAAACTTTATTTTGTTGAAACTATTTATGGGATTGATACAATGTCTGATCCTAAGTTTTAATAGTAAATAATTTTATTGCATTTTCTTATAGCTATAGGCAAAAAAGCCTTAAGTCAAAATATTTTCATTTTTTATTTTTTACCCAAACCTGAGAGGTATTTGTTGTAAATATATATTTAGAAAACCAGAAATGGTTAAAGTTATTTAAAAAAAAACATCGAAACACACGCAGATCGTATGTTTTGATACGTAGATCGTATTCGTACAGAGATTCTAAGTAATTGCATTTAATGATATATATATAACTCAATAACTATACTTCAGGGTTGTTCTTTTCCAATAACAGTCGTTACTTGGTTGCTTATTTGCAACCACTTCAATTGACATAAATTCATAGCTTGTAGATGTCTTTATTATCTAGGATTATCTTACTCTTTTTAAAAGAAATTCCTGTCTATAACGCATGGAAATAAAAATATGATTAATTTTTTCTATTAAATATTAAAGCTGTGTAAAAAGCCTATTATGTATGTCGTATTTTTGCCATGCAACCGCGTATATTTTTTGAATTTCACCACACTTTGAGTGAACTTTATAAAAAGCCTTTAAAGTTAAACAGAGCTTACAACATGCGTACTGCTACCAATGCGTAGGACAAAGCTTATTTGTCAGAGCTTTTAACATTTTTAAATATATTTAAAAGGTACCGAATTCATTATGTTCTGATGTCAATTGTTTGCTCATAAAGCTGGTAATTGTAAAATAAACAACGTGATATAAAGTTTTCATTCTAATTAAAATGTTAAACAAAACAGTTTTAAAAAATAAATTCATTAAAAGAATAGAAGTAAAAAATAAGTTCAATAACCGAACTAAAAAAGCGTTGTAAATTAATATTTAATAAAATGTAAATTCTTTTTAATAAGCATTTGAAATGTTAAATAATAAAATTTCGGAGCAGAATAACAACATAGATTTATATCTATGTTGTTTCTAGGAATAGAACCAAAGACCTAGAATTATTTCTAGGAATAGAACCAAAGACTTTCTGACCTAAAGATCTATTCCACATCATTGTGTAATGTGAACATAAGTAAATTAGAGCGCCTAAACAATACCGCCTCGTTACGTAACTTCCTCACACGCAATTACTACGTAAATGCTTAATTACATCTGAATATGACGTAACGTAAAGTGATGTAAAGTGGTAAGTAATTCCTCGTTAAAACTAAACAACTATAAACATTTTGACTTATTACATAAGAGCTCCGTCGTGGCGCAGAGGCCCCCAGTCGGGGAAATTGGATTTTTCTATTTTCATTTTCTTCGCTTTGGTAAACTAGGTAAACCGCGGCGTAGAGTTCCGCCACTCAACACGCAATGCCTCAAAAAAGGCGGAACGTGGGGACGGAGAAAGCAGGGACTGAGCAACGGAGTATATTATCACTAGATTGCCACGGTTCCTGCGATTCCCTCTGCCTGCCATTTGCGGGATAAAGCGTGAAACTAAAAAACAAAAAAGCATAATATTGTTTCTTTTCTCAACTGACCACAAAATATGCCATTGGCTGCCAAATTGGAATTGTATCAAATTTTACTCTACTGTGAGGTATTATTTGTTTTAAAATAAATAAGTGTAACTTAAGTCTTTAGAATTAAATATATTAATAATAATATTTTGTTTTGAATCCATTAAAAGTATATTTTAAATATTTTTCCAAATATTAAAACGAAAATAAGATGCTGGAAAAAATAATTATTTTCTATGCGTAAGTAAAATGCTTTAAGTAACACAGTTCATCAGCGGCAGCTTCTCCAAAGCTTCATCTTCATTCAAAGTTGTATCACAGAACCAAACGTTCTGTACACGCGCGTATTTCAAAATTAATAATAAATAATTTATATGTTTATTATTTATATTTTTGTTTTCCAACATAGATACTATACAGCTGCGTTGGAGAATGTATATAAAAAGAGTACGAAGTTTTGCCAAAAGAATTAAATAAATAATACGAATGAGATGACTTGTCCCATAAATAAAACCGTATATCATTGAAGTGAACGCAAAGAAAATACTATGTAATATGCTATTGAAAAAGCATTTCGATACAAAACATAAGATATATAGAACAGTATTATTTTATTTTCGGGACGTGAATGAGAAGTTCTAAAGTCTCAGATAAACTGTAGATATGCGGAGATTACGACGTAGTGTATGGGAGGAAATTAGTTATTCATCTTACAAATAAATATTAATGTTTTATTTTTATTTTTTTTTATTAATATGTTCTTTTTATTTTTTTTAGCTTCGCTTTATTCTGCACATGGCAGGGTAGGCAGAGGGAACCGTAATATGTAAGAGAGTAATTTATTTAATAAAACGAGACGGAACTTGGGAAGTCTTTTATATATTAAAATATGGTGCCCCCCGCCTTCGTTAATTTTACTTAAGGGTATTTGGGATTGTACAAGAATTTTTTATTTATTATTTATCCCCACCCTTTGAAATACCACATATTTAAGTAATACATTGTTTCCTTAAGAACCCGAGGGAAACTTAAAAAATGGTTCCCCCCACGGGCGGGGTTTAAAAAGGAAGAACGGGGAGTAAACAGAAAGTTTTAAATAGCGGCCCCGAGGCCCAACCCCCAAGGTTTGGGGTTTTTAAAGAAATAGTACTATTTCCAATTGAAAAAAAGGGAAAAAGTAAAGGGGATTTTTTTTTGGATTTTAAAGGGATTTGCGAATTATTTTTGGGGGAAAAGGAAAAAAAAAAGGAAAGAAAAAAAGGTTTTCAAATTGCAAAAAAAGTCCTTCAAAATAATGTTAAAAGAAAACTAAAAGGTTTAGAAAGACCAAAGCTTTCCATTTTATAAAAATTTCTGAAGGGGGATTTAAAAAAAGGGGGAAAAAGGGAGAAAAAGAAAGGCCCAGGGACGGGAAAAAAAGAAAAAGGACGAGCAAAAAAAGGAATCTTGGTTTTTTTAAAAAATTTTTGTATTCTTTTCATAACTAAAAAAAAATAATTCAAATATTCATTTTAAAAAATTTAAATAAAGCCAATTGGGTATTCTTTAATGGGAAGTTTGAACTCCTTATTTTGATTACAAAAAAACCGGCTTTGTTACCCCCTTAAAAAATCTGAATTAACTAAAATTAAGAGTGTTTTAAATTTTTTGCTAGTGTTACATCATTGAAAAGCTTTAAGTATAATTTAGGCCGTTGTTTTCCGATGGTTTATCCGAAAATTACAATCTGCCTTCAAAAATTTCCGTTTTTTAGTAGGGTTTAAAGGGGACTTTACAATCAAATTTAAGTTAAATTGTTCGTTTTACTTCTTTTGGGTTCTGCTTTATAGAGACATTTCTTAAATAAAATCGCTTTGTTTCCTTTTTTTTAATTCCCCTTTTTATCCCGATTAGAGTGTGGCTGAGGGGCCGAAAACCCTTGGACGTTGTCAGGAACCCCGTTCCCCGGTTCGCCTTTAGGAGGGGGGGTAAACCCCCCCTTGCTTAGGCCAAATCGAAAAAAATGGGAAAAAATTAAAAATTTTCCCAAAAAAGAAATTAACCCTGCTTACGTTAGCCCCTCAAAAATTTTTGAAAGAATAAATTATACTTAATTTTGTTTGTTAAATGTATAAAGTGTGTTAAATTAAACAATTTTAAAAAAGAAGGGGGAAGATTTAAAACTTTGTTCATTTTTCCCAAATCAACAGTACGGTTGAAAAGGGCCCGGCGGCCGTGGCAAATGGAGCAAAAACCTTTACAATGAACAATAAAAAATATTCGAGATTTTTGGACAGGACCCCAAATTGGGAAAAAAACAAAAAAATTTCTTTTAATTTTGTTTTTTAGTTAAATTTCTTTTTATAGTTTAAGGCCTTTTTCCGTTTAAAATTTTACTTTTTGAAAAAAAAAAAAAAAAACAATTTTTAAAAAGTAATCTTCTTTTTTAAGCGTTTTTTAAAAAAGGCCCTTAAAAAAATGAAAAAAATTTCTTTAATTTCCAAATTTAAAGTTTTAAAATTTTAAATATTTTTTTAAGCATTTTGTTGGTTATTTTTTTTTTTGGTTTTTTTTTCTTTAACTAAAATTTCAAAACTTTAAAATTGACATTTTCTTTTCCCTGAAAAATTGTTAACCAAGACAATAAAAATGCTTCAAATTTTTAAAAAAACCCCCCCCGCAAAAATACATCCCTTTTCACAAAAAGCCTTTCATAAATTTCCAAAAAAATAATAGTAAATTTTTAAACTTTTTTTTAAAATGTTTTTGGGTAAATTTGTATTTGTATTTCTTTTGGGGAATCTGAGAACTAAACCACTGGTTAGTTAACCCCTTTGTCTTTAATCAAAAACCCCCAAAAAATACTTTTTTTCAAAAAGCGGTATAAATCGCCCTTTTATATTTTTAGGGTTGTGTTTTTTTAAAAATTTTTAGGGGGAAATTTGTTTTTTTTTTTTTTTGTTTTTAAATTTTTTTTTTTTGGTTTTTGCAGGGTGGGAAATGAAGTTTTTTTAAAAAAAAAAAATGTTTGTTTTTTTTGAAATTTTTTTATAGGAAACCAATTTTTTTTTTGTTTGGGTTATTTAATAAATTAATTTTTTGCGAGAAAAGCAGGAAAAGGAGTATCTTAACACTATGTTTCCACAGGTACAGTTACAGTTTCCTGCAGCTTCCTCTGCCTGCCAAAATAAAACACAACTCCTTAGTGAAATCATTTTCGAGTCACATATGAAAATTGTTCATCTGACGCATATTATATCTTCTACCAGTCAAGTGGTAAGTCTAGGAAACAATAGCGCCCTAACAATAGTCATTTTAATTGACGAGAAAACTCGTCTAAAATTGAGGCGAGCCTAGTTCAATGTGGTGAAACAAACCGTATAGCTAACTTTCCTCACTTAAACAATTTTTAATTTATTTTATAAATTAAAAGAAGGAGATTTTGACTACTTTTTGAAATTTCCAATTCACAAACAAAGCTTCGGGCGGCAACTAGTATATATAACAAGTTTCACAACAAGATAACCTTTTAAATATGAAATTGCGGGTTAAAGGCAAGTAGTTTTCACGATACACGAGTAAATATTGGTTTTACCGACCTTTCATGTAGAATCTCTCAAGTATTTCTAATAAACAGTAACTACTAGCTTTTTCCCGCGATTACGCTCGCATTTAAATCATTAAATAAGTATTAGAGATCAATGTGACAGAAATTAATTAATATAAATTACATTTTATTGCTTGGCTGAGATTGTCAATTTTTAAAAACTACTACTAAATATTTTTATGATTTTTAAAGTGTTAATCCACACTGAGGATAGAAAAATACTTAAAGAAAATATATAAAAAATTGAACGCAACGGGACTCGAATCCACTTTCCTGCGAAACGTGCAGGCGCTCTCACCACTGAGCCATGCGATGCAAATAATGCTTAAATTTGTTGCTGCAAATTTAATTTTAATTTTTACAAAAAGAAGTGCTCTGAATTTACACATTTGTAAGTAAAGAGGATTGTCGTTGCTGAGGCGTAGCGTCTGCCTGTAAATGCGACTGTTTATAGGTTGTTGATAGATTTCTTAAGTTGATAGATTTTTCCATTTCAATTTTCTTTGCTCTGGCAACTAGGCAAAACGCGACGTTGAGTTACGCCAGTGAACACGCAACTCCTCGAAAAAGGCGGAAAGCAGCGAACAGAATATCTTGACATTACGTTCCTATGGTTCCTGGGGTTCCCTCTGCGTACCCTTCTATTTGCGGGATAAAGCGTAAATGTAAATTAAAAAAAATATAAGTAACGAAATATGTACTCGTTTCTCTCTAAAGGAGATTCCCTAAATAACAATAATAGTAAAGTATAAAATAATGACACTGTCGAAGTAACCCGCGCCTCCTGAGCGTGACGTCACTCCAGAGAATACCTTGACATATTAGCTCAATCAAGTAGATGAGGCCATACGTTGGCAACTTGTGGACACAGACGCTATATACCATGTACCAGTACAGAAGTGCTTAAGAAATAAATTTAGCAATTATATAATAGAATACTAAAAAGAAAAACTAAAAAAAAAATAGAACTTAAAAGTAAACACATGAGTCTAAAATAAAATTAATTCCTAAAACATAAATATCCAAGGAAACATCAAACGGGAAGTTATATTAAAAAACAAATGTTTTCTTTGTATTATCTCTTATTTGTCAAATCGCTTCATCAGATTCATTCGACGGAAGAAAGAGATAAAGGGACATTACTCGGAAATTCCCGATTAAGATTGTGCGCTCGTACACACGAGGCTGCGCTTTGTTTCGGTGCCGTGACGTTTCCCCGGCGGTAGTGGTCTTCCAGCTCGAGGATCTGAAGGGATCAAAGGAAGGTGTAGATTTGAATTTAATTTCGTAGTACTATTCATTCTTTAAAAATATGGAATTTGGTAGCCTCTGGAGTGTAATTATGGGTCGATATTCACATTATCGGTTGTAATTACAGTTAGAGTAATCAAAAATAAATGTGTATATTTATACATACAAGAAATAATAGATCACCGTAAGAAGATGTCAAGAAATTAGGGCATTGATGTCATTAAACCTGTTACAATTATATGTCTCGCATCCTGTTCCACAGGAAACATCGTGCACTCATATACACATAGTAGGTACCATACGGACCACATACATGCACGTATGTGGGTGTATGTACGTACGTGCTCGACGAATGGACATTCTTGAATAATTACATTATGTCAACGAATGAGGAATATTCATTTTCGGAAAACGTGTAACAGCGGAGACGTCGAAGTCTGGCGGCGGAGGGGGGGAGGGCGTGAGCGGGGGCAGAGGGGGGAGGGGCGCTAATGGATATTAATTAGATAACCGAAAAGACGAAAGGTCGGATCGTCAGAACGTCAGAACGCGTCTAAGACTAAAAGATAAATTTTTAGTACTCTACGAACTTCCGCAATTCTTTCGACGAATAAGCGTTTAAAGGCCTGAAGGACTGGTTTCAGTTTAAATGCGAAGCTAAAAAGGTCGTGTAGACAACGTTGTAAATTGTGACATCGTCTCTTTTGTTTATTACAGATTACTCTTGTGAAGGTGAACGGAATGTAGGGTTCTGATTGAGACATTATAAAGGGCTTGATTTCGCTTTGTCTTTAAATGCTATATAGGTTATGTTAAGGGCCAACCGCTTTGATACTCAAGTCGCAGTTCTACGTATATAGGGAAAAAATATAATAAACTAAACAATATTTAGGCTTTTCTCATCATTTTTTTGTTATGTATGTGCTTAACCTACCTATGATTACTCGTAGTAACAGTAAATTGTAAATAAAATTGTAGGACGTGTGGAGCAGCCGAGTGACTTAACTAAACTGATAATTTAAATGAAAAAAAAAGTTAATATCGTCCACTGCAACCAATTATTTAAAGGTCACGCAATTGGACAGATGTCGCGCTTAGCTTGGATTACAAGTTTAGTTTCAAGTATATTGATAAATTGAAGAGTGTGTTAGCGTTGAGGATAAAAGTCCCCCGATGTTTTTGGATTTACGAGCTGTTTATAAAAAGCTACGCTACTATTAATAAATTATATTATAATTATAAAACGATACACGCCAGACAGCTGTATATGTACATGGAATTATGTGTTATACAGAAGGTGTTCATATAGTAACATTACTAAAGATATATTGTGGAATTTATGTAATATTTGTAAGCATATAATCCAAGAGGATTATGTGGGAAAAAAAATGCTGCAAAGCTATAAAAAAAAATAATAGAAAGCACGAATCTTCCTGGAGGTTAATGACAGTGGAAGATATTGAAAGGCGTGCGAGACTGCATGTGCATGGTGTGGCGCTTCTGTTCTCCCGGACTACGTTTCACCGGATGAAGAGTAGGGGTAAAAGTGCGGCGTTGTGTGCGTCGCGCATTCAAGATTGTGTGAAGACAAGTAGACAGTGGAGGACGAGATGTTGATGTACAACCATATACTTCTGTGGAAGAAGAAGAGCAAAAAAAGAAGGAATGTGGGAGCAAAAAAAATTAATAATTTTTATTTTTTAATCTCTTAAAGCAGGATAAATAGTTATTTATAAAAGACGTGAGGTAAATTTAAAGATAAGTAAGTCGTAATACTTTCGTGTTCCGATACTCTTTCAAAATTTAAATCATAGGGACTGGTATGCGTTATAGGAAGTTTACGACACGGGACTCGTAAATAGTGCCGCTGTAAAAGAGTACATTACGTCATAGAAGTGAATAGGTTTTTATGGAAATGTTTATTAAAGGAGAATGCGACAGATATATTCTATACACGGCCAGTCGTGTCAGGCGCAGCGTCTAGCTGTAGACACGACGGTTTGTGGTTCGTCCCAGTCGGGGGGGGAAAGACGGATTATAATTTCCATTTCAAGAGGGCTGTTGATTCCGCCATTCAAGACGCAATGCCTAAAAAGGCGGAAGCGGGGAATGGAGTGTCTTTAACGATTCCTGCGGTTCCATCAACTACCTTGCGATGCGCGGGATTAGAGCGTGCAAGCTGATTTATATGTTTATAGGAATTTCATTATGTTATTTATTTTAGGAGGAATATATAGGAAGCCAACATAATTAAAATGATCTAAACTTTTCTTACATTAAAAGTTTTACAATATAGATATGTACATTACAATTCTAGGCAACTCAGCCAGGCACGGTATAAAACATAAAAAAAAAAACTTTTTCCACTCACTCCTGTTACGAATACATAAAATTTAAAAGATTCTACATGTTTAGTCTAGGACATGTTAAAAATATAAGTAAAAAGCGAATATAAAAATACAACCGGGACTCAAACCCGCATATCATAGAGACATATGAATAGACTTGACCGTAGCGTCTGGTAGAAGAATAGTCTTTAAAAGGTTGGATGGTTGGTCCTAGGTTTTCATTAAGTATAAGAAAAACTAACTTAGATAAGCAAGACTCTGGTAAGTAAAGAGCAAAATATCTCTTGGACAACGTTAAACAATAAACATGCAAAGAATGTATATTAATGTATCTCTAAAAACCATCGTTTAAAAAAATACAAACAGAATATGAGACCAATGCTATCTAAGAAGAGTTTTAACCACAAAACACTAAAACCAGTACAACACGTTCTACCATATTCCCAGGTCCTACATGTTCAATAAATAAGAAAGAAACATTATTACGGAACAGAATAAATTATTTCAACATTACAGTAGTTATTTTACTACAATATTTATATATTTTGAGGAGGATGTTTTCTTTCTCGACAAACCGAGTTGCTCGAAGAAGTGCCAGTGGGCGAGAACGTATGAGGACAAAATACGTCATGGTTTAAAAAAATAAACTCCCTAGGAATAAGTGTGTACCATGTATAACGAGGTAACCTCGTTATCAATATTTAGGTCTTAAATATATAGGTTTCTGGAAGAGAAAAGTAACCCACTATTGTTATAATTACTTACACACAATGTTTATCAACGTCAGTCTATTGTTTTTTATTTGAATGTAATTAACGTAGAGTTAATCGTGAACGTTAATCGTTAACGTACAGACCACTCGGTTCGTACCTTTTTAACTGTATATATGTTATTATAAAAAATATGTTGTAATACATCACATATAGAATTAAAATAATTCCCAATGATCTAATATTTCAATTTTATATATTTATTTTATTTAGAGTTAGGCTATGGCTGATAAACGAATTAAATAAATTTACTACTTTAACAAATAAAAGAAATGATAAAATAAGTAGAGGCACTTGATGGTGGGGTTATACAGAACGGTAAAGGCCATTGTCTCGATAAAGACAAAACGGAAACCACGTAATTCTTAACATTAGTTAATAGGTTCCCTCCGTCATGTTGAACGCGGGATAGAGCGGGAAGTTAAAAAAACTATAATCCAATTCATGAAAATACGTACAACTTTTTTACTATGTCACGTTTATGTGATACTTTCCTCTTTGCTACTAGGAACCTGGAAGACGTCATTTCAATATAGTAATATTTAAAAATAGTAGATATTTCTCTATCGTATTTCGCAATATATATCCAGAGTAAACCTCATTCACTGCAAACGGAATCAAGACGTGACTTTGTGACACGTTGTGAAACTGAAATATTTATGGAGACTTCAAACTCTACAGAACACGACAGCCGGATAAAAAACAAATACAAAAAATATATATTTAGTCTTAATTTGACGAGTACGTGGAAATGTGCTTAATGTATTGAAATTATTTAAAACACAAAATAATTAACAGATACTGAAGTAATAAAATAGTCGATGAATACTTTTAGTTCTTATAATGCGGATAAAGTGGAGCCTTAGTTTGTGTCGCTTTCCAAAAATATCAACATACGTCAATAATACCGCCGCATGAAAGGACAAGAGTGTTGCAGTAAACAAAAACATGTTCAAAGTACGAGAGCCATTCTGCGACGCCCGCAGCTACACCTGTCTAAAAAAGTGTCTACTCGTGTGCTGTGTACTCGTGAGGAACACACACAACACACTCACGCACACACACGCAACACAGTAGACGTGGTTTTCCAAATATGTTCTCAGACATTTTTATAGTTTTATGCGGGTTTTTTTTTTATGTAGGATTACGTTTCTCTTGATTTAGCATTTTAAATTAATGTGTAAAATAAGTGTTGCAAAGTGGCGTAGTGCTATGACTACTATATAAACGCGTGGGTGTTAGGAGCAATTCCCGTTTGGGAGTGTAAATTGTACTTGTCTGCCTTAGTATATCATACGCATTACGCACTATTCGAATCAATAAAGAAATAAAACCTATATAATATGTTTTAGAGAAACAAATCAATCTAAAAGCTATTCTCATAAAATCTATTAGTAAGGCGCGGCAATATTTATATAGAATCACGTCAAAAATATTTACTCGAACAAACTTTGTAAGCTCAACGTTTGCTTGAGCTACGACGTGGTTTCCCGCGCGGATTGAAGGAAGAATGTGGGCTTGAGGCGGACGTCATTGACAGTATAAAATAATTAAAGACCCTATTTAGTCAAATGTACATCACGAGAATCTTTTTGTATTTTTTCCTATCAGTGAAATTAACGAAGCTATTGTAAGAAACGTGACGCATATATAAAATATGGGCACGTTCTGGGTATTATTGTAAATTCTATTGTTTTCGATATTTGTAAATTACATTGAAGAAAGCAACTTAAATATTCGTTATTCAAGTAGAATTTGACAAGTACTTTTGAATGAAGTACAAAATCCGCTCCAAAGGCATCTTGCTGCAAAAGAACACAAGCAGAAGTCTCTATACAGCCAGGTTTATTATATTAGTGACGTACAATCGGCGGAGACACAGTTTATGTGAAATTCGATTAAAATTACGAAACCCTTTACTCTTAGTTGGCTCCAAACTATAACAACTAATCAATGGAATTCCCCAATCCGCTTTCAAATTAAGGATCCTTGTTATGTTTACGTATTACTTGTGTTTTGTAAGAATATATACTGTAGTATTATAAATAACAGTTTGAATAGTAAAGTTGCCTTAAAATTTAAATAGTGGCACGTACAACATTTACTTTGTACGAACTTGTAAGCGTACTTCAGGTTTACAGAAACTTCGTAATAAGCTTTAAAATAATTTCCAGTATTACTTTTAGGAATTTTATTTTCAGAAACGTAAATTATTTTTTAAATGAAAACCATTTTGTAGTGTCCAGAGCGGCTTGATTACAATGTTCTTTGATTACAAATGTATATTAATATTAATTTTTAGCGAAATCACAATTCTGAAATGTTATGTGCTTCATTTAACTTAAATGAATGATTATTATTACATAGTAGTATCCCGCCCGCGACTCCACTACTACATTCTACTACATTCCTATCCACTTTAGTAGATAAGCGCACACAAAATATTTGTAGCTTTAAGATGGCGTCGATAGCTTTTAATTTATATGTAAATGGTCGTTTTTGTACATTTTTCCTTAAGAATTTAATCTATCTCAGACTTCTGCTATCTCCCTACAGTCAATCCAATGTTGTCCAAATAACGACCAACGTATGAATATCACGCGTGCAAGTTGCTAAAGTAAATGTCTGTATTTACATATTACATACAAGTAATTTATTTTCTTTGTTAACATTTACCTATTTTTTTTTTTTATTATTTTTACAATAGGAAGCCAACATAACGTACAATGATGTAAAATTTTTTCTTAACATTAAAAGTTTTACAATATAATGTAGCTACAAAGTACATTACAATTATAGGCTAACTCAGCATGCACTGTAATAAAACATAAAAAAAATAAACTTTTTCACACTTACTCCATGTTTACAAATATATAAATTTAAATTATTCTACTCGCATTATATAGAAACATGTTAAAAGTAAAAGTAAAAGCGAATATAAAAAATAAACTTTTCACTAAACAACCTGCTAAAAAAAATATAACAAAGGAATTTAACCTCAAAAATTCATTAAAAAACTATTATATGTATAAATTAAAGTTATTAAAATTTGTATATAAAAAAATACTCAAAAATAAAAACAAAACGATCACTTAAGCTAAATAAAAACAATAAAAAAAAAAATACAACAACACTATGCTTGTCTAATAAAGTCTAAACCAATCTAAAATTCAAATTAAAAAAGTAAGTAGACAAAAAATGAAACAACTAAATAGGTAGTTTAAAAACCTAAATAAAAAAAAAAACATAATAAAAACAATATAAAATATAGAGTAAAATAGAACTCTTTCGTAAAAAATATATGGATTATTCCACAGATATTTTTACAACAAGTATATTAAGTTAAAAGCTTAAAATTATCTTTTATTTTTGTTTTATAAGATTTCAAACTGTCGTTATATATATCAACACCAAATATTTTAAATATTATTATAAGTTCTACAAGCTCTATTTAAAGGCGCCGTTACTCCTAAATTTGTTCTTGCGAAACGACATTTGAAAATTGGTGTATTTGTATGCCTTGCGTTAGGTCTCGGTACTACTATTTTAATTTCTTTAAGTAATTGAGGACAGTCAATGTTACCTGATATTATTTTATGTAAAAAGCATAAGTCCAGCATATCTCTACGAGTTTTAAGCGCTATCATATTGTAATGTTTTAATAAAGCGCCATAATTATTAACCATAATCGTGTTTCTATCTTTGAATCTTACAAATTTTAGCAATCTCTTTTGAATTCTCTCTATCCTGTCTATATGAACTTGATAAAAGGGACTCCATGCTACGGAGCAGTATTCTAATTTACTTCTTATGAATTAAATAATGTTATTATAGAATTAGATTTTTTAAAGGCTTTTGTACTTCTTTTTATAAATCCTAATATTTTTAATGATTTACTGACCAGTTCGTCTATATGTGGAATAAAGCTCATTTTAGAGTCAACGGTTATACCTAAATCTTTTGTTTGGTTAACTCTATTTAAAATAAATTCATTTATCTTGTAGTCATAAATAATATTAGATGTTTTTCTGCTGAAGGTTAAAATGTAACATTTGTTTTGATTTAAATTCATATGATTTTCCCTACACCACTTTGCAAATCTGTCTAAGTCTAACTGTAGCAATTCCGAATCCTGTAAACTATTTATATTCCTATACATTTTTAGGTCATCTGCATAAAGTTGAATTTTACTGTGATGAAAACAATTTACTACATCATTTATAAAAATACCAAATAATATGGGACCCAGACAAGAACCTTGTGGAACTCCAGAGGTTGCCGAAAACGTATATGATTCATATCCACCCATGACCACATTCATTTCCCTTTGTTGTAGGTAATTATGCAACAGTTTAAGCAAGTTTTCATTAATTCCATATCCTTGAAGTTTGTTTATTAAAATGTTGTGATCTACGACATCAAACGCTTTAGCCAAATCGGTATAGATGCAGTCAACCTGATAATTATTATCCATAGAATTTGAAATATTGTTGACAAATGTGGCCAAGTTACTCATTGTGGACCTGTTTTTAACAAAGCCGTGTTGATGATGTGTTATCAGTGATTTCATTGGCCAAGTTAAAAAAGGAGATAGTAATGACTCAAATACTTTGGAAAATATAGATAGAATTGATATAGGTCTGTAATTTTTTATATCTTTCCTGTCCCCATTTTTAAAAATTGGGACTACCCGCGCCTTCTTCCACAAACTTGGAAATTTGCCTTCATCTATTGAATTTTGATAAATTATTGAAAGTGGATCTACCAAAGCTGATGCACACTGTTTAACAAAAATTGGAGGAACATTATCTGGACCTGTACCTTTATTGACATTTACTGATTTTAGTTTATTTAATATTTCATTCTTATTAATAATTATTTTATTTATTTGTGAATATTGACTTGAATTATTAATCGCAGTTGAAATATCGCTATGTGTAGAATCGTAATTACTATAAATACTTGAAAAGTGTTTGGCAAATTGATCACAAATACTTTTCCCATCATTATAATTACAATTATCCATTGTCATCATGGCTGGGTAGTCACATTTTTGGTTTCGAAGATCCTTTTGATAAGAGTAAAAGAACTTTGGATTTATTTTAATGTTGTTTTCTATATTTTCAATATATCTCTTATAGTCCGTATCAATAATGTCCCTACACCTGTCCCTAAGTAATTTAAATTCAATTTCATCTAGTGGGTTACAATATTTCTTACTTAATATTCTATATTTATTTTTTCTTTTAGTCTCCTTATAAGTTGACGTGAATACCACACTGGATATTTAGATTGATTTTTAACAACCTTTTTTGGAACATAAAGTTCTATAATTTTTCTTAATTCCTCATAGAATATTATGACCATATCATCGATATTGTTACAATTAAAAAATATTCTTTCCCAATCCATGTGACCTAGTTTTTCTTTAATAACTTCATAGTCAGCATCAAAATAAGCATATTTAATGTTGTTCTTAGGTGTTATTAAAATTTCAGTCGTATCGTCAATTTCAATATTCAATTCCAAGGGAGGGTGATATTTGTCAATAGAACATATAAATGTATCACTGTCTTGTACATTAACGTTCATCATATTAGTAAAAACCAAATCCAATATTTTCCCATAGTTATTTTTAATACCGTTCACCTGGAATAGATTTGTCAAATCCATGAAATCCTTTACTAATGCATTAGCCGTAAAATTAGTTCTTAATACTGTAAATTTTTTTTTTTATTTATCATTCTATAATTAAAAATACTATATAAGTATGTCACAATTTTAACCAAGCTTTAAACTTTATTACGGTTACATCTCAACTCGCTGTTTCAATAAAAACTGCCCTCTACTACGGTCTATGACTGTTGATGTCATAAACGTTTATTTTCATATCCATTTTATTACTTCAATATTGGCAAATAAATATTGAAAACCGTCTCTTTACGTAAAAACATCAAAATTTTAATCATTGAAAGGTCATTTTTTTCATAATCATAGCCAAGATTTAGACAATATAGACTGTGGGGAACTCATGTTTATGGTACATTGTATAGAATGCAAGTAAGTAACTGGTACTAGTGGTGTAGTACAGTAGTGTGTAGTGTAGTGTGTAGTGTAGGGCCCTCGGGCGAATTACACGAGTAGTGTAAAGCCTCCTCGGCCTCGATACTAAAGCAATGCCATTGTTAGTTTATTGTGTATGTATACATACATGAATGCATGTGAGTATGCAATAAACGAACGATGTTGAATTGAATTCTCAGAATGCATTCAGTATTGAGTAATTATTAACATAGAGTCAAAGATATTGATATTTAATAGTATAAAATTTATAATTGGACGAAAATATGTGTGAATTTGGAAGACAACAAGTGGTGATAAGGTATGTTTATGATTTCCTGCTCATATGCCGATACAAAGAAAACAGCGAATGCAGGCAGGTAGACTATTGTATGTACTTATATTACTGAAGGAACCATTTCACGCCTTATCCCGCAAATAGCAAAGTAAGCAGAGGAAATGGCAGGAACCGCGAGATCACTACTTTCCCCCTTTTAAGACACTTCGTTATGAGTTGGTAGAATTTATCTCACTTATACTTACAAAATAATAAATTTATGTAAAAATAACGAAAAAGCAAAGAAAAACCTCCATCGGTTATTTGAATGCTGTAGAGATGTCTGAAATCAGCGCAGTTCAGTTTTTTAATGAAAAATAAAATAAAAGTGATTTTCCAATGTTTTCTTTGACTACATTTGTAAAGTTTGAAAAGAGCAAGTTCATGCTTCGCTCAGCATTAGAGATACTTAATATTCCGGAAAAACAACTAGCTCTGCGGAATAACGGAGGAACGGAACCTCACTGCGAAATAGTCGATGGAAGGAACTATTGAATAAATGTATGTACGTATATATTACTATGGGAAATAGCATCATTTATTAAGTCTCATTATTTTTTTAAACTAGCATATCCCATGTTAGTATTAAGAAGATCTTTATATATAACATACACATACAGTCCATTTTCCAGTATATTTTAAATTTAGTCCGTCTATTTTTCAACATTTTACGTAATTTTAATATAGTCCATTTGATATTTTTCAATGCAAATGACAAAAACGCTTATTCATCAACAGTCTATCGGAATCGTCGCAGAATCAGAGGAGTGAAGTGAACGCGAATTATACGAATTTGTGAAACTGCAATCGGATCGTTTCAATACAACGAGATAACGATTTGTGGAGCGCGTTTATATCTGACGATACGACTTCAGTAGCATGGCAGATTAGGGAAGTGTTATTGCCTCTCGTTTATCACTTTATATGAACGTGAAGATAATACGTTCAAAAATGTAGAACCCAACACCGCGTATATTTATAAATAAATTTACTGTCTGACACTTATTTCTTGTTTCTTCGCTTTGAGTGAAGAAATGAAAATAAATTAAATATAATAATTACTATTTTCATAAACAACCATTGTGTCTTCATATCATATAATAAAATTATTTAAATCAGTTCACAATTCCCATACAAACTACACGCAGTTAGAGGTGTCGGGCAGTCGCTGTGGTCAATATCGTTTTACGAGTTTGTACCGAGCCAAGACCCATTACATGACCCGAGTATAGCCATCTACCTTTATATCTGACGTGACCATCGCCATATAGACCATATAGACTTGTGTTGTATACAACGACGCCAAATAACTTAAAGTGTAACGTGTAATATACGCTTTGCTATACTTAGCACGCAATGGACTAGGTGCATTTTGTTAAAGAGAATTGTCTTGAGTAAGTATTGTTGGCGACGAGTCAACATAATCTTCACTTACATCTTAGCGCTTGTTTGATCTTAAGATAAATTCACAATTCCTCACACGCTGGAGTGTTTCTTCAGGGCGAAGTGGTTTTACAAATAAGTCATGAGCTCGGTTAAGAAAGCTCTTAGTCAAGATCGTAATTGTCCATTTTGAATTTCTGTCTGTTACGTACATATTTAAATATAATCGAGATAACATTTTTCAGAACTGTTTCAAATAAAGAATATCTATATTAAAAAATACTCTTAGTTCTCCTTCCAGAAGAAAGATAAGATATACTTATAATAAGTAAATAATATATATAGGATATACTTATATTAGTAGGTAGTTTACGTCAATGTACATAATAATTGTATCTCAACTCTTCTGATCTTTATAAAGAAATAATTTTCATTGAAATTTCTGTTAAGTTTAGACGAACGAGTGTGTTTTGATATGTAGTGTGGTAGCCTGCGGCATTACTTAAGTGTATGAATTAGAATAAATCAGAACCTGGTGACAACAAGACGTCTTTAATTAATCCCAACCTTACAGATATCGTGCGATTGCTTCACTTTAGTTATATAGTATTTTCTTAGGATAATATAATAAGGGCTCTATTTATATTTTATAATAACACAGAAGAAGGAAACAGTTCTATACAATTAAATTCCCTTGAAAATCATGTTATGACGTATATATATTCACTATCACCTTATCTTCATAAGTATTTAACTATGATATGATCAAGATAGTCGCTGGTTCAATTCAACTCCAAAAACATTTTTTCCTTTCAATTATATTGCAATGCCACTACCCAGTGGATGACGTTAGGCTACCTATTACCACTAGCTCAATGTCCAAATAGAATGGATCACAAGATAAAAAATAGTCAAAAAAAGTTCTATTGTATAAAAAACGGAGTGTCTTCCTTCACCTTATATTTTCTCAGCCTACTCTACTACACGGGATAAGCTGTAATTTCTCATCAAGAACATAAAGTATGGAGAAGTATAATTAGATCACTTAGAGGGAGTAAAGAGGAACAAGTAATACTATATATATATGTCATAGTAAGTATGCATCAACACCAAAGAATCTCTTACGTCTGTGATTTTTTCTTTGAGTAATATTTTCACTCTACTCGTCATCTGCAAGCCTCCTTCAGTCATTCATTACAGTCGTTTATTGTTTATTTAAACGACAATGCCTTTTGTTTTGTTTGTTTAAAACTAGCTTCTTATTATTGTTTCTTCCGAGTTATTTATTTTTATTATTTCTCATCGTTGAATGAATTCTAAAGAAAAATATTTTGTGTAAAGTAAGAGCAAGGGATCTCTGTTATTGTGATTACTCAGGAACATGTACAGTTACTAAGATATATGAATATCATAAATCTAGTTTGTCCAGTAATGAGAGAGAAGAAACTGCTTAGCATTCCATGGATTCACCGTGCGGGTGCCGGGCCCATCGCGTTGTAGGAAGAGGAGCTCCGATCAGCGCTTGAGACTTGCGACCCAAGTGTAGGTTTAAAGGGGCCCCTTTAAAATGCATTAACGCTCACCTTCACTGTCCGAGCTCCTCCCACTACCTAACCAAATTCGAAAAGATTCTGCTAATGCCGCCTTTGAAGTACGTTCTAGAAATGTATTAGTAATAGTTCTAGACAGGCCGAGATCTTTTAGCAAGCTAAAGAGAGATTTCGCTGTTATACCTCTCGCTCCTACTTCTACCGCGTATGAATTTACTCTAAACCTATTCCTGGTCAGTTCGTTAGTAAGCTCGAAATATTTATTAAGCTTGAAGCTATGACTTTTAGGTATATTAGTCTCCCACGGAACTGTTAGTTCTACCAGTACTACGCGTTTTAGGTTTCGAGAATAAAGAAAAATATCAGGTCTGGATGACGAAACACCAATGTCCTCAGGGATTTTATACTGTTTCTCATACGTGTCCATCAAAAGAGTCCAATCAGGAGCGGGATCTAATATTGAGAAAGGTTTTTGCGTGTGTTTTTTAACAGAACCTTCTTTCACAAACTCTGTTGAACGTTTGCTGGTTGTAATGTTTCTCTGTGCTCTTGCTACTGAAAGACTAACGGCTTCACGTATAATTTCTAGTACCTTGTCATGGCGCCGCGAGTATTGACCACTTTCCAGGAGTACCCTAAACCCCACCAGCATATGTTTAGCTGTCCCCACTGCCTCTTTACAGATGTAGCAAGATTTATAGGTAGCTTTACCCCATCTTACTAAATTACTTTGATCTGGAAGAGTCATTTGGAACGCATTCAGGTAGAATTTTAATAGTGCTGGAGACCAGTCATGAATTAGGGTGCGCCATTTTAAAGCTAAAGGGATACAAAATTCTCCCAGAGTTAGCCACTCGTTTTGCATTTCTAACCCCATTGCGTGCATCTTATACCTATCATTCTCGTCTTGCCGTATAAAAGATTTTATTATGTCCATATCTTGAACTTTCCTCTTTGATCCTAACCCTACTTTACTTGATTGTGCTCCTATCATAAATTGTTTATGGAACTTAAGTCTTGACTCGAGCTCTGGGACACTTCTGTCTTTTGGAAGTGAGGTAACAATCTCATCTCGTGATTTTCCCAGAATATGTGTTTTGGCAACTCTTAGATGTTTATAGAGCTCCGATGGTTTCTTTAATCTCAACCCAAAGTTATTTTTTTCCCTAAATAAGGTTGAGGTGTCTGCCGAATGCGCTAGCCCAAGCCAAAACTTCAGTATCTTTATGACGCTTGCATCTAACTTAGCCAAGAGGGTTTTATTAAAATCATATACGAGGAAAGGCCAATTCAGACGTGATGTTAGAAAATTGTCGTATATCCAAACTTTTTTGACATTACTTATAGGTTGATGTTCTACCTTTTCAAGATCTGTCAAAAAGCTGTCGACTAGTACATCTAAAGATGGAGTACGGCCTTTATAATCTATTTTCTTGCCGAGAAATTTAAAAGGTGCCGCTTCGGAAACTATAGAAATGCTTTTACCATCTATTTTAAGTCCCGGATCGTATGAGGTATACTTAGTGTTTCGTCTACCCAGACATAAGCAGTGACACTTACTAGGTTTTGTCCTCATTCCCTTCGTCCACGCACAAAATTCTTTCACTTCATCCAATAGCAGCTGACATTGCTTTGGATTCCTAGTAAGTATCGCGAGATCGTCCGCAAAAGCAATAATGGATTCTGTGTATTTATTGTTTAACTTAAACCGATAACCCCATTTTCGCTCATGTATATATTATGTTTTTACAAAACCACTGAACCACATGTAGGTAGTCTTTACGAACTAGAGACAAAGAGAAAGGTAAAAATGACACGTATTACGTCATTCAGTTATAAATACTTACTACATGAGAGGTGCGGGGTCTGCCTGTAAAGGCGACGCTTTGTGGGTTTAATTCCCACTCGAGGTAGATGGTTTTTTATATTTGTTACTGCGGTTTCTGCTTTCCCTTCATGTGCAGCATTTAGTTGTTTTTTTTGTTTTTTTTTTTTTTTTAGCTTCACGCTTTATCCCGCATATGGCAGGGTAGGCAGAGGGAACTGCAGGAACCATAAGAATATAGTGTTAAGACACTCTGTTACTTAGTCCCTGCTTACTCCGTCCCCACTTTCTGCCGTTTTCGAGGCATTGCGTTTTGAGTGGCGGAACTCAACGCCGCGCTTTGCCTAAGTTGTTTATACAACGTTATAAATTGCGAAGTAATCCCAACGTGTCCTTTAAAATGTATTTTTGTACAACATTTTAATAAACAAGCCGTAAATCAGGGAGTGGCTTACGAAGTTATTAAGGTTTTGCTGGTTTCCGATTTTATACTTTACTGTGGCGGAAAATATACGGACGGTTCGAGTATCTGTGCCTGAATAATGAACGGGGAAAAGGTAAAATATTTATTTAATTACATATACATATTTTGGTGTGATGTAAATTATGTCCGGAGCTTGACATTTATTACCTCGCTCATTTGTACTCGTTCGTGTGCAATTTTTGTTTATTCAAGTCCACCCTTAATACCTAACCGTACATTAATCTAATACTTCAAAGATATTTACCATTGTTATCTTTTTTAATCTTTTTTTCTCTCGCTCTCTCTCATCTATAACAACCGCGCTAACAGTCAGCAGCAGAATTAGTACTTAATTAATTTATTTTCCATACACTTAAATATTATATAGTATATACAATCTTAAAAATATCAAAATATTAATAATTTTAACACTTAAATACTTAGCTAAGTAAGGCATTATTAATCCATTTATTAATCGGTTTTTATTTAAATATAATATGTATATTTAGATCGTGTAGCGTTTTGTAAATAATAATATCTCGATAAATTAGACTGTGTCTGATGAATCGAACGTCGCTTGTTCTTGATCTCTTGACGCGGATTAACCTAATATTTGTTCAGTCGATTTGCTCTCGAGGCCGGTCTTCGGCGCTCGTCTGTAAAAAGACAAAGTAATGAAAAAGAAATGAAGACCTGTTGTACCCCTCGTGGTACAGTGGAACATCTATAGACTAGACATTGTGAATTCGATACTCAGTTACCAAAAGGGTATTAAATATTATTGTATAAGAAAAAAAGGAGTCTTAACTATAGATTCCTTCTCTATACCAGTTTTAACCATGAAATAAAAAGGAAAAAATGTACAGGTAACGTCAAGTTACATTCTAATTAGAAAAAAGAAATAAATAAAATAAAAACAAGTAGGTAAAATTTAAAATACTGACTTCATTCTGTAAAAATTAAATAAATTCACTAAACAGATTAGTTAGTATGAAACCTTGTCATCATAGATATATTTTCGTACGTTACAGTTCACATTAAGTCATAGAGCAACTAGTCATCACTAACAATCAAGTAGTGTTCTGAGGGACTGACTCTATAACTCTATGTCATAGTTTAAAAGATTCCAGTATCAGGTATATTAAAATTTTGTGGCAAACAATGAAAATATAGGTATTTCAAAAATTGTATCAATTTTCAACTGCCATGATAAAAGACCTAGTTATTTCAACTATCGGGAAAGCTGTTATGCATCGCGACAAAAATAAATAAATAAATAGCTTCGCACTGTATCCCGCAGACTAGTTAAAAGGAACCTAGTCGTTCCGTACGCCGAACTGTTCGCCGCTTTCCTTCAATTTCAGATACATTATATATTGAGACGGAACTCAACGCCGCGCTTATTGAGTGACTCGAACTGTCACGAACTGACGTACGAACGCGTAGAGGCTGTGCCACTGCTTTACGAAAATTAACTAATTTCGAGGATGAATAATGAAGAGTAAGAAAAATAATGATAATATACTTTTCCTGTTATATTTAACATCTTTCATAAAATATATTTATTTTAATAATTAAAATTTATCTGCACTGACACTTGTGTGGATACTCATCTATGCGGTCAACATTTTGAGTGACTTTTAAAACTAAACTATTTATAGCTAGTTTTATATAAATTATACTTAGAAAATTTAACAAAACAGAAATAAACTATAATCAATTGAACAACAGAGTAAGCTTAAGCTCATTCACTCTACGTAATTTATTTGAACAACGATTACAACTTGTCAAGAATTATATAAAATATTAATGCAAAATCGTGGCGCGAGGACGAGAAAAAATAAAACATAAGGCGATTTGTAAGGCTTAAAATAATTAACAAAGTACCGGTAAGTAAGTAAGTCGTCGAGAGAAAAATTAAAATTTTCATTAATTGTTGTATTTTTATAAAGCAGATTAAAATTACTAGAAATTTAAAAATAGCATTTAACTAACTAACTTTTACTTTAACTACTCACTTATATTATTCTAATACTAAGAATATAATAGAAAAGTTATATCAACTAAATCAATTTACTACAAAGTAAGACGACATTACAAAGCAACAAACTTTTATCAAATTCTGACCATTAAAAGCTTCGAAAGCTCAACTAGTGTGACACGAGTCGTCTCTCGTTGCCTCCCACTACTGGGGTAGAACCCAAGTCGGTTCTAGATATTGTTGAACCTTTTTAGTAACTGGCAGCCGTTTTGTTCAAAGTTCAAAAAGTTTTTCAATCTACATAATAGTGAAAGATACTAAAACAAAATGGTTTCAACCTAAATTGGAGGAAAGTTTTCATTGTGAAATGTTACTATTGTAATTACAAAGTATGCTTACTCTGAAAGTTAAATGGAAATTATAACTTTTCTATTTCCAAAGTCAATACTTTGTTATTTATTAGTAAATTGAAACATCCAAATAGTAATTACTAAGACAATTAGGTATTTAATTTGTAATGTAATAATTCATACAAATGCAGTAACAGCGGATTATAAGCGTTCCTATGTTTCGATCTGGATACAATATATATATGCATTAGCTCGAGTGTCTTTTTTCTAAGAAAAGTCTTGACAGACCTACAGATGGTAGAGTGATCCGTTTCTAATATTTAATGTCAGTATTTTGTACTATATCATATTATTAAAACTTATTTTGTTTAGAGATTTCATTTTTTTTAATTAATAACAATATAAACAGAACAGACTGTAGTCGGAATATTTAACTTTAGTGACCGCCGCTGGAACGTTGCGTCCAAAGTTAATTAAAAATCGAAATGGTTTCTTATTTACATTCATTGCTTAAGAAAGTTTCTCTCGTACTTGTATCGGTTTCTTCGTTTTGTTCAAACCGAGATGATTTGAGTCTCAAGTTTCAAACTTGCACCTGAGCTTTTTATGAGTTCATGAAACTATTCCCAACTTGTATATTTTTTACAAAACTTTCTTCCATTATTATATTTGTTTTTAATGTAAAAAATAATGCAACAGTAGTGAATAGGAATCTCCTTGTAGAAACAAATATATTAAACTGTTATACTTACTTTATAACATTTGGTATTTACTTTTTAGAAAGTTAAAATTTCGAAGTTGTTTGGAAGTTTAGTCATTTTAATATTTTACATGAAGATAGAAACTGAATTGTTACAAAATGTGTTACAAAATGTTACTACATTAAAATATTAATAATTAATAAAAAAAATGACAAGAGTGTGGAATAAAAATTTAATAGGTAATAAAATATTGAGTATATAGCGTTATCGTTGAAGCAAGACTCGAAAATTCGCCAAGCACCGTCTATATGGTGATCTAGGATCAGCGCGTGACCATATGTGACATAACTGCCAAGTCCCTGCAATTACCAACTTTAAATAGAAAATGTTTTGATATAGGTGTCCTTGTAGTAAGACAACCAGGAGGATGTCGTGATGTAGGATATGTGAGTCAATGGTCTATCAACTGTGAAAAATCTATCTATAATGATGTTAGTAACATTTGTAGAAGTTTATAACACTAACTAACTATCGTATAAGGTTTTCATATCTTTATGAGAATTTATATTAAAATAGGTAAACGTCATCATTCATCATCATCATCAAGTGAACTTTGAGTTATAGATCCTTTGATAATGCGGGTTTTCGATTGTATGCCATGTATGTATATTTTCGGAAAAATAGATCTTTAAAAATTTGGACGAAACAAAAATTTTAATTCTAACAAAACTTAGAACAAACCTAAGAAAGTTCGTAAAGGTAATCAATTAACTAGACTGTTTAAATAATGCGCAGGAAACAAAGCTTTAGATTTCATTTTCTTTATTTTCTCTTATTAATTTTTCTGCAAATATGAAACTAAGTTTCATAACGGAAGTGCGAACTGTGATTATCCATTTAACATAATTACGGGAGCGGACACTTGGTTAATTGTTTAAGCGCTTTATGAAGGAGAAGTCGGAGCCGGCTCCAGAAGCGGTTATATTTCATAACGAATATAGAACGCGGACCGTTCTGAATGTATACATTATTTGTAAAATCAGGTAAAATTCAGTTCAGAAAGTTATTGTGTTCTTAAAATTATAACTATTTATTCAGTAGTAATATAGATATTTAAAAATGTTGTGAATCAGCAGTCCAACTTGTGATTAATCGATAAAGTCCTAAATAATTTGTGATAGTAAATATTAAGGAAAAAGTGACTGATTTTGTTAAAAATTAAGTTAAGTTTAGTTATTTGGCACCCAGTGTATCTAAAATAAGTGAAAATTAGTAAATGAACGTAAGATACCGCAGTAGAGTAATATGAATAGGGTAATATGAAGAAAAACTAATGTTATTCAAAAACTAAACTCTTCATGTAATTAATTTTATTTTCCTCGAAAACCTCTCCAGTGTAATGTTTTGAATGTACTAAATTAGCATATTTTGCAAATGGAAAAGTTCTCTAGATTTTTGTACGTTGTATGTTTATAGTTTACTTGGAGTCGCAGTCACAGCGACCCAATTACGTAGTCTTCCTGCTGCGCTTTGAGAAATTGCATCAGAGCTAATTCTGATATTTTTTTTTTATAATTCAATTTTCTTTTCAACACCGACAAGGTATTTTTTGCCGTAAATTTCATAATATTTTGATCTAATTAACTTTAAATTAGGGCTTTTGATAAGAAAGGTCGACCGTCAAACGGTCGATGTGTTTGATTTTGAATAGGAGAATTAATGTTTATATTTTATTTATTATATTTATACTTGATTTTTTTTGGTTTCATGAACTCATTGAAGAGAAATATGATGTTGTCTTCGATTTCTTTTACTATTGAAGACTACCTTACCTTAAACCCAGAAAAAATTAAAACCCCCCCTGTTAAATTTCACCACCAGGTAAATTATAAAAAAAATCATATATGTCAAATATATCGTAGAAAAACCAAGTTATGAATACTTTACTTAAATATGATCTATATTCAATTAAAACCATTAAAATAAAGATGTGTAATATATACAAGTATACAATCCAAATAATCGCACTATAAAGACTCTTTAAAGAAAACAATGTGAAATAAAAGGCTGAGAACTTCTGCGATTGACCTTACTTTAAGCGGCCATTTGCAATGTTTCTGAACATATTTTTCTATTTCGAAACAGATAAAATTTCATTTGATACTTGTTACTACAAAATATTGAAGGGTCAATGAGTGTCGAGACTTTGTCAGGAGATACATCATAGCTTAGAGATGGATCTCGGATATATAATCGAGTTCTTTTTTGCCACAGCAGTGTAAGCAGAGGGAGCTTGGAAATAAGAGAGAGTGTTAAGACAATCTACAGTTTGAGGCATTGCGTGTTTAATGGAGTTTGTATTGTTACCAGAACCAACCTCCGATCTCCAAGCCTTCGCGTTTACTGGGAAATACTATGCCTCTGCGTCACGACGATCTTCATATTTAAGATATTTTTACTTTCTTCTCGCTGCGAAAAAAAAATTATAAATGCAATATGTTTGAATATAATAAGTAAAATTAAAAAACTGACTTCTCCTCAATTCATGGGGGAGAGATTAGCGGCATCTCTCTGTCTACTCTCCACGTGGGTTGGTTTGAAACTAAAAAATCAACTTAACGTGAACAACAACGACATTCAGTACATGCAACACGCAGAGCCGGCTCGCCAGCGTCGTTGTAAACAAGTCAGTATAACTGAAGCGTGCCGCTTCTGATAATATTTTTCTTCGGTCACGTCGAAGGCAAATATTTACCGATCATACTCTTTATTAAGTGTCTCGATCCGACTCACTTTTACACTCGATTACACGCAATACAGTTGTTTACACGTAATTGGTAAATGAATATTTATTGGTGTTTATTATTTATAAATATAAGTTATATCTTTGTTTTTCTTTATTAAATACCAGCTGTTGCCCGCGTCTCCGCTCGTGGATTTTAAACGTATTACGTGCATAAATTTTTTAGTGGTACACCCGAGTTAAAGTATCTTAGTAATTTTCGTAACATTTACTTACACAGTCTTGATAATATTTGGTTTGGACCAACGTTACTCATTTAAATTATTATGATTAAGGAATTATTATGATGTAAGTGTTTTTTAAACCTGAAATAAATGATTTTTATATATTTTTCTTTTCATTTTGATTTTCATATTTTTTAATAAAGTGTATTTTATCTGCTACAACACAATCAAGTAAGATTTTGATTATCTAATAATGTAACTGACATTCTTCTTGTTATGTTTCTTTAAACAGGTAACCGTCACAAAACGAAGGGTGGATTAGCTTAGTATTCACGTAAACAACTTTAATTTTGATTGATTTAGCTTTAAAACTGACAGAGTTTCATAGAAACTTACCCCTACTTTTTCACCCCCTTTAAGGCAAAGTTTCTAAAAATCATTATGACATCATTCTTAATTTCTAACCAAACAGTCAAATATTAGTGTTAGTCGAATTAGCTTCAAACGAAAAACAAAAACTTCTTGACGGAGTTTTGTACAAATTTACCTCCTCCCTTTTGCCCCCTTAAAGAGCGGACTTCCAAAAAAAGATAGCCTATATGTTAGTCAGAACTAATAGCTATATAACAAAAAAGTTTCATCAAAATCTGTCCAGTGCTTCCTGAGATTAGCGTGTGCAAACAGACAGACATCCAAACATACGGACAAAACTTTTTTATAGAATTCTTACTCTTTCACCTCTTAATAACTCTACATATTTTGTTTTGTAAAAAAATTTAATGTAATGTATGACAAGATATTAAGAAATAGAGGGAAAAGTAAAAAAAAACGTTTCACAGTAGTGGTGTTGTAATCTAGTTGTTTCTGCGTACGTTGCATATTCAGGAGTTTTAGTAAAACTGCAATAGGACAGCGTTTGACTTTTAATATAATATCGATAGAAAAAATTATGTATATTTTTCTACTTTAGTAAGATGATAAAGAGAGTTGAGTGAGTCCCATGAGCAAGCACTGAGCATCTCTTATTTTTACCTTCATACCTATTTGAATTGTGTAATTATATTACAACTATAAAATACCGTTTGGGTATTTTTCTTTAAGTAAGTTATAGGATATCTTTATCGATTGATTCAGAAAAATGTTTTAAATATATTTGATATTTTACGCTGGATGCTTCAACAATCGCCTCTCGACTACACTTCGGGGACGTTAACTTTTTTAATAATCGCTTTTTTGTCGGGAACGAAAAAGCTTTGAAATCCATACAAGAATGAAGGGTTAAAGGGGAACAATTCGGGTAGAATTTAGAAGTGAAATTCGGGAAAATTAAATAATATAGAAACTCTGCGAATAATACACAAAGGATAAATAAATCTACGCTTCACTTCTTGGTTAAGAGTTGGGTTCCGCTTTTTAGGGTTTCTTGTACCTTATTAAAAAAAACTTTATATGATCTTTGCCTATTTGTCTATCTAACGGATCAGATCATTTTTTCTTAATTACTTGTACTTATACTACCACGTAGAAATTGATACAAAATCAATAATCTCTAAAAATCACAAGATAGTAACGCAATAAAAAGATATAAACAACTTTTCTGCATTTTGTACAAAAATCAACGCAATGTCGGTGACTTGAACTTATAGTATAAATAAAAGAAAATTTTGCAAGTACCATTACAATCATCGAGGACCGTCGTGGCGCGGAAGCATAAGCGGCTGCTTGTAAACACGACGGTTTAACGGTTCGATTCCCACTCGGGGAAGATGGATTTTTCCATTTCCATTTTCATCGCTCTGGAAACTAAGCAAAACGCGGCGATGAGTTCAGCCACTCAACACGTAACGTAACTCAAAAAAGGCGCGGACGGAGGAAGCAGAAACCAAGCAACGGAGTGTCTTATTGGAGTGTCTTGTCTAGGTTCATATGGTTCCTGCAGTTCCCTCTGCCTATCCTGCAATATGCGGGATAAAGCGTGAAGCTAAAAAAAACCATTACAAACTTATAACTATAATTCATTCCATACATACGAAGTAGAGACGACCACAAATTTAAGTTAGTCAATTTAACATGTTTTATTGGAATACAGTCATGAATCGATACGAAACCTGCGGCGCAACAATACTCCTCGCGCTCTAACTTTTTCGTTTAGGTTGTTACACAAAATTAAGTGACTACGACAGACAACTCGTTTATATTTCACAAAAATACACCTCAACTTTACCAAATTCAATAATTAGTTACACGACCATCTCGTTTCTTCAATTTCACGCAGTTTTGACTTTACGTTACGCATAGCAGAGTTGACAGAAGACAGGTTGTAATAAGATATTTCGATTCGAATGAAAATTATTAATTCACCTGTTTGAAATTTGAACTTAAACCATCGCGTTTAGTCAAACGATGTGCCGCTGAGTCACGACAACCTCAAATAGACATTAAATCGTATAAATATTCTCCATATCTCTATAGTAATATATTTGCAAGTATAAACTACACTAACTACTAACTACGCACATAAGAACAAAAGAAAGGAACTTTTAAGTTCTTTCATACATGAGCTTTTTCAAGTCGCCCTCACCTGCTCCCTACTTACTGCTAACATAAAGTAGAACATTTCCCATTTGACATTTTTAAGCAAGTCGTTTTCACTGGATTCTAGAGCACTAGTCTCAGCGAGTGTCTGCGAGTTCACGACTTTAGCACCCGTTTAGTAGTTTACTACACCATTCCTACTGATTTGATTAATTTAGAAAAAAAATAATATTTTGCTAGTTTTCTCTTTAAAAGTGGTTTGTTATATTGTTTTACAATATAAAAATTAAAATTTAAGAATTAACGTTGCGGAATTTGAAGCCAAGTCTTTTGCGCATATATGTTACTAACGTGAACTATACTCGTATATATTTTTTACTTAAGTTATATCATCCTTCAAAGACAGAATGTAAATATATAATAAAATTATATAGATATCGTACGAGAAAGATATAAAAGTATGTTAGTAAAATTTGTGCACATGGCGCAGAAACTATTCAGAAAAATTTAATTTTGGTATGAAGCACTTTGAGTTGGGACCAACGTAATAAATTATTTTTATTTCAATATTTAACGTAACTGTAGAAATAGTAAGTAACTTTGAATACTGGTAAGGTACAAGTGAATGAATTTTTAAATGGTAATATTGGTGTCCCGAAACCAGCAAACACGAAAAACTACGCTTAGCGCGCTATACATTTTTCTATATAAATATATTTATAATTATTTTTCTTAGATGGAGTAATGTGATAGAAAAAATATCTATTTTAAGTACATGCATATAATAGTACTAAAATTGTATATCTGTTTACAGATTGGCGAATGATGGGACTGGAATGTCAAAAGATGATGAACATTTTCAAGAAAATCAAGCCACATTAGTTCAGCTAAATTATACGAAGTAAGAAAGTGGTGACTCTTTGGTAAATGTAATTTACAGCGAGGCATCTTTTTCGTCGACATATGAAAATTCAGGAACTAGAAAAGCTTAAGAAGAATTTCCATAAAGAACGAAAGTCTAAGCAAACTAATCTAAATTTATATTATATAATTATAATTGCTTAGACATTGCTTATATGAGATCAACAAGAAATTGTAATCTCAGTGAAAGAAATTATATCAAAAATGGCTATACATGTAAAATAATAGCCAAAACGTATTGTATAACAATAGTAAAATGTTGTCAATGTCTTGCAACACATTCTAGTGAAGGTGGCTCCTTAAAGTTACACTTGAGTCGGAAATCCCAGGCACTGCTCTGATCTCCTCTCCCTGCGACACGTAGTTGTAACGATAGTAGTAATACCAAGTAGTTTCTTCTCTTCTTTACCAAACCTAGAAAATATTAAATGAAACAGATACAAGACAAGAACCTCAAAAACGTTTGAATTCTAAGAAACTTCAATAAAAGATTTTAGGCATCGTCTGTCGAAGTAACACTGTTCTATTTAATGAAGCGAGTTAGTGTTAACTGAGGCGGTGATTGTAGTACGTGTGAATTTAGAAGATGATCTGCTAATTACATCACAACATTTGAATCACATTCGTATTATATGTGTTAGATAAATTAAATGAGGACCGTCGTGGCGCAGAGGCGCAATGTCTGCCTGTAACGCGACGGTTACTGGGTTCGATCCCCAGTCGGAGAAGATGGATTTTTCTATTTCCATTTTCTTCGCTCTGGCATCTAAGGCAAAGCGCGGCGTTGAGTTCCGCCACTCAACACGCAATGCCTCGTAAACGGCGGAAAGTAGGGATGGAGTAAGCAGGGACTAAGTAACGGAGTGTCTTAACACTAGGTTCTTATGCTTCCTGCAGTTCCCTCTGCCTACCCTGCCATGTGCGGGATAAAGCGTGAAGCTATCACATCACAGATAAATTAAATTCCATTACCTCCTATGTTACCGTAAAGTATACTTTAGATTACAGAATTCCAACAAAATAGTCGTCATAAGCTCTCTCTCTATATAAATGGCCTAACTTCTCTCTCTATATATATTATTATTATTATGTAATCAAACCAGCAGTATATATGTATATCTACATATAACAGTGTAAAGTACCCTCGAGTAAAGTTAAGCTCACAACTATCGGTAACCGTGCTCACTCATGCGTGTAACCGAACTGCGCTGCAATGATGCGTACAATATGCGCTCGCGGTCAAACAGCAAAACACTCGTCGGTACTCGGAGGGCGCATTATTACTTGTATTATAGTATTTATTAAGGTCATATGGCTCATAGTATTTTAATTTGCTAATTAGATTATTTTAATTCACTAATTAAAACAGTAAATGACTCTTTTCTTAAATGCTTATCAGTTTGATATTTCATATTTGACACATTGCAATATTTTTACATACAAAGAGAAGTATCGATGTTGAGAATGAAGGATGAAGGAACACATCGCAGGTGTCAAGGATGGGAGTGTACGAAACCTGTGTCAGCTTATACAACGGGATTCACTGCAGTACACGAGACAACCAAAATACTTTTGGCGGTAGTTGCATATAAAATTTGTTCCAATTAAAAGCAAAGTGTCCGGTTGTCCCAAAGTCGATTTTCCTCAAAATTAAATCTAAATCAATAATCACAATTATTCCGTTCAAATGGTATCATTTAAGATTTATTAAAATTGTGAAAATTAATAATGTTACTATATTTAGAAAAAATATAAAAAATCAATCGTTGCGGGATTCAATCTACGACTTAGATACCGTCCAAGTACATCCAATCTGTCAAAATTAGTAAGCTTTACGGCTTCGTGAAGTTGACGGTAAAATGTAGAAGTAAATATAATAGAAGTTTTCCTCTTTAAATAAAAAAATGATCAGCGAAGAATTTTTGTAAATAAAACATAAGTACCATACATATATTTATATAAAAAACTTAGGTAACAGAATAGGAACGTTGCACACTCACACACAGGGTAGTCTAAGCATATACTGAAAAGAACTTAAATAAATTACATGTAATATAAAGTTATAAAGTACACATATACTAGGTGAAATTTGAAAAATGCCATACAATACTTAAAGAAAATCATTTTGACCGTACAACTGTTCGCAAGAGAGTTGTTCAAATTCCACTGCGACAATCAGTGTGGATTACCTCTTTAAAAATCATAAAAATAAGTACCATGCAAGATACTTCTATTAGAATACCCGCTGGGGATATGAATACGCTGAAGGTGGCTTATCTAATATTGAGAAAGAAATACAACTTTTAAGTTAAGAAGTACATCGGAGACAAGCAGAGGTGTCACTCAAGACGATAGACTACGTGCTCCTCTAATGTCGAGAGAGGAAGATAATTTTTTTCCAGTAGACCAATCATCACCCAGTGCGACGGACTAACTGACTGGTTTTAATTATTGTTATAAATTTTCATAACATTAGTAAAACAGCTAAATATTTTTGTGTATATTTGCTATGAATTATTAAAAAGAAATAAAAAATTGGCCGCAAATACAAACATAATAAGAAAATTAAAAATAAAGAACCGAAGTCAATGACAAATACTATAACTACTGTATGGTTTTATTCTTATATATGTATATATGTATGTACATGCATACATATATATTTATATTGGATACACACACTTTGAATATTAAAATAAATTTTAAAAACGTCCCATATTGAGTATGAATTTCGAGAAGCAGTTCCAGTAAATCTGGGCCTTTAGAGATTAACCCAGTTTAGTATCGATTCGTCCGTTTCACTTAAGCCCGAACTTTACTCTTTCTATCCTAAAACCGTTAACGGACCGCTAAAGTTCCTTTTATTATTTCATATACACGTTAATTTGTAAATTTGCTCGAATTTTATTAACAAATGATTTTGGTATAATTTTAAAACAAACGGCTTCTAATTGAGCATATTTGCTTGTCAAGATGAATTATACTATTTTGTTGTAACTAAACTAACTAAATTATTATTATTTCATTCATTATGAATTGCTAAGCCTTATTTAAGTGTTATTGACAAATATCAAAGAATTTTTTCTCATTTTTTCTAACTCCTTCGACTGGTGGCAAATTGGTTTCGAATCTCACTCAGAATGATTGAAATATAAAATTAAGAACGGAGTAACCTTTAATAGGTTGCACTATTAAAAGATCGCGCTAAAAATATTTTGCTCGCTTCGTTCGAACATGCAGCTCCTGCACCAGCTCTTAAACTACTACTGATGAGATTTCTTTGAATAAAATTTCAATCGTGAGGTTCTTCCTTATATAAAGATTTGAAAAGTTGTTATTGTTATGTTAAGAAAACAGTAACTGTAATATTACAGAAAATATAAACTAACACAATTCTACTCTAAAGTACTCTATAGCTTCTAGATTAAGTTCTGGCAAAACTTTTCGTTGCGCTGCGGTTGAAGAGCTAGTTCGATCTGAACGTTGAATCAATTAAGTCGTCGTCAACCTCGCGACTCCCATCCTGCTCTTACGTTACGTAACGTATGTCTTTATTCTGCAGTTTCAATGCTTTAGGATCTTCGAGGTGTTCACGGCCTTAAAGTAATATATCAACTTGTACCAAAATATGTTATAAATATAATTATATGAAATATTTTATTTTTAAAATTGAATCACCAATAAACCAATAAAATGTGTTATATCAAGAATAATGTTTATTTTGATCTTAACGACGAATTTTGCGTTGTAAACGTTTAAATGATAACGTTTTAATGATGTTTACATGACTTGTTTAAATTTTACTGTAGATTAAATGAGTCGTTTGCTATAAAAACCCTTTTTTTCCTAAATAACTTGAAGCTACTTCAAAATATAAATTATATATTTTAGCTTTACTCGAGCACTTTATGTATATTTAATGATGCGTATTTTATATGAGAGATACATGACAGAAAAGTAACAACTACCAACTGCATCATAATATAATTATTTTTAATGAGATGAAGTATATCAAATATGATTAATTACTATATGACATGTAAGTAAGTTTCTAATTGATATTGTCATGCACCAGTCGCATATGATTCCGTGCCGCGCTAACATTTAAGCGGCTTTAACGGTTGCTATGTGAATGGCACGAATTTCCAAGTTGGCGTATTTTGTGTGGAGCGACCGAGGCTAATACAATCCTACATAGGTCACATACTTTGCAAACGTTCCACATACAATTCTGTTCGATGAATGAATCGTTCAACCAAATTTGGATTTAGCTCGTTCTAGTTTTTGTTTACAATTGTTTATACATTTCATTTAATTCTTTGGTCACATGGCGATTCGAAATATTACGTATTTCGTATTATGTAGAATGAATAATAAGAGTTGTATTTAGTGTATATGTCTATTTTAACATTTCATTAAATAATATTTTTTAATATATTTAAGTGAAGGTTCACTCACAATTGCTTCAAATATACATAATGTAAAAATATATACAAAACTACATATTTAAAATGTATGAATGTGATTTAAACTATACTTAGGTAGAAATATATATTTTTTATAAATCAGCAGCAGCTATCTCTTTGATAAATCTATTTAATTTTCAAATTTTATTTTAAAAAGTAATAACTATAACATCCATTTCAAATGTTAAAGCTTAAAAAATGAGCGTACCATAATATTTTTATTGTGATCACTCAAAAGCAACTTGATATATTTCAAAAGTATTACATTACTATAGGAAGTAGAGATAGCAAATTATGTACGTAACATAAACTCGTAATAAGTTTGTGATAGTTTGTTGTTGCGATAAAAACAAAAGTTTTCACGTTCCTCGATCCTTATACATTATTGTAGTGGGAAGAAGTAGAACAATGCGGGAACTTCTCACGGCGATACTGCGTGAATCATTTATACGGTAGAGCTTTACTGCATACAAAAAAACAGTAACTTTACGTAGAGTACTCCGTATTAGAACAGTAATTAAAACTTTTCATCGTTACTTATCGTTATATCATATGTATAAGTATCGTACTAACCATTATCTCAGTCATTGTCTAACATTACTGTGGTTATCTTGTCATAACGTACGTAGTACGTTGGATTCCCACTCGTAGAGTCAACTATTTTCATTTCCTCGCTCAAGGTTTCCGGTAAGACGACAAAAGTTTAATTTAGCCACTCAATATGCAATGTTTAAAAAAATGACTGAAAAGTGGAGTTGAGTGGAGTGAAGTGAATATCTTATCACTAGATGTCCTTTTTCTTTACCTACACTGTTACATGAGGCAAAAGTGAAAATAAACACCTGTTACTGCTTATTTACATATTAAATTAATAATAATAGTTATACACACTTTAAAATATAAATCAAATCAACATATAAATTAAACAAACTTAAGCTCACATTGCCTTCACGTTATTTTTATTTTATTTCTCTAAAAATAGTACGTAAACAGTTAAATATTATAATTGATTGCCAATTACTGATACATTTATATTTAATCTGGTCAGTCATATGATACAGAGTGTACTGAATGATAGGTTTGCTTAAGTGTAGACGACCGTAGCCTCCGCCTCCGCCACCTCCTCTGCCTCCGCCACCTCCTCTGTCTCCGCCACCTCCGCCGCTGTCCTATTTACGGCTGATCCTCCAATTACGCGCCCTCTGCCCGCAACTGATTAATATCGCTAGTCGACTGCAAATTGCATTACAACCTATTTGTATACATCGACCTTGATCCGTCCGTTCTAATAGGTTGAGAAACTGTGCTTTAATTGTGTTATCCCTTATAAAGCTGGGCGGCATTTTATAGGATTAGCGTTATGGTGTCTGACATTGAAGGACATATGAAGGTCAAATAATTGTTATTATTAAATTGACGTAAAAATTTTTTGGAAAGTTATTTATTTGAATAACTACAGCTATAATTACTAACATGTAAATTTAAACACTATAGAAAATTTTAATTTCGTAATTTAATAAATATTTTACTAGAAATATCTTCAAAAACTGACTCAAGTCGCACTTTGTCTTTCTTCTTTTATAAAACTATTGTCATTAAATAAAACAAACAGGTATTTATAAAATGTTAAGTTTATTATTAGTTAAGTAACAAATGTTGTCCGAACCAACAAACCTATACACCCCGAGTGTCACATGAAGACGTCATCAGCGAACGCCCTCTCCGCCGACACTCCCGCGCTCTCGTCCTCGAACGTCACCATCTTGTCTCGTCGCGCTCTTGCGCGGTCTCCAAGCGCGTTAATCCCGACGGCAACGAGCTCGCTCACGCCGACTCCCGCGCCGCTCAGATTAAACTCACTCAAGCTACGAGGCACGAAGTACTCCACGCACCTCTCAGCGTGTCCCGCCGAGCGACGCGCTGGAGTATTTCTCTGGAAACTCTCTTCCCCATACGCAGTGGATTTCCGTCTCGGCAAGCTGTTGAACTTTGTCGGGTTCGAGCTATCTATCTTGAAGCTCACCTGCGCTCGCTTTTCATGACAGCTAACTGACGGCCCTTCAGCCGCCTCCCTATGTCAGGAAACTACGGCCATTGAAATCTTCTCGTCACATTTCTCCACACTGTGCACAGCGCGCGCTTTCGAGCTTCCTGTACAAAGTGCAGTGAATCCGCGTAGCGCGGAACTTAAGTCCTCTTGGATCAGATTAAAACACATAGCTACGACTACTATTCCCACTAGTATATATATACAGCACACGCCGACAGCGATGTCCTCCGCCTTCGCCGACACCGTACTCGCGTGTAACCCTGGCTTTAAATTTCCAAAACCTATCGTCGCGAGACTGGAAAAAGAAAAGTAACACCCGTCCACAAAGTTCCATCTTTCCGTCGTGTGAAATACAAATGTACCTAATGCTATATACAGTATGATTAATAGTAAACTAAGTACGATCGGCACTCGCGTGTGGTCCCGGCACGTCCAATGATAACCTCCACTAAAACTGTCTAGATTTAACGCGGCTTGGAACGGTGTCCGTTTTTGTCGATCATAAAGCTCTTTCCTATCACACTCCACGAACTGCTTGCATTCGGCGCCGGCCAGCGAGTATCGACTCAGGCAATCTTCTTTCGAGTGGAAGTCTCCACTCTTGAGGCGCGATGGGCACAGCTTTGCGTAGAGAGTGCGGAAGCTCCTCGACAACGCTTCACCGATAGTAGAAAGGTACAGCATTATGAGAGGGATGCCGACGCATGCGTACGCTATGGCTACTAGCTTGCCCATAGACGACTTTGGGGTCACACTCCCGTGACCTGCAATGAAATGTTAAATATTAAACAAAATAGAGCTAAATTAACTAAACTTAATTAATTAGATAACACATAAATATAAGTACGGTAATTGTGAGTTTGATTCCTACTTCGATGAATATATTATTTTCTCCAATTTAAGTAAAAACTCGTTACACATAGTGTCTTGGCACAAAATACTCTATATCTTATTCCTTATATTTCATATCTCTTACATCGAGAGTAAAATTGTGCAACTGAAAATTACTTAAAATAAAATTGGTTTACAAATAAGTCATTAATATATTCGTCAATAATTTTATACTGCTCTCGAGAAGTGTGTAGTGTAAATGATTAATAATTGCGATAAAATTATTATTTCATATTTATTCTTCCGAAAAATTGTAAAATTACAACGATACATATATTTTCCTTTTCCTTTTTTAAATATTGTTCAGATATGAGATTTTTAAAAGACAATTTAATAGTTTAATTATGTTCGATTTGGTTTATGTTTCACCTTTTATATTGTATGTAGATTCATATTTTTTTTATTATTTGTGATCATCCGAAAACCTGTAATGTATTCAAAAATTTCCTTTAGAAGTATAGGATGTTATTATTCCTAAGGGCAACATATGAATACGTTATTGCGATAAAATGCTAAGTTTGGCAAAAAGTCAAGCAATAATTCACTTCTGGAAGCGAGTCACGTTGTAGAAACAAACGAGAATTACTTAAGTTTTTCTGGTGTAAATATAACACATAAAATACAAAAAACTTTACCGATTGTAGTTATAAGAGTGAGCGCGTACAGAAAGCTTCCGGCAAACGTCCAGCGATAGTCGAGGGCGTCGTATTGCGTGGACATGCTTGGTGCGTCTCCAGATTGCATTGATTTCATCAAAACTCTTTGAAAATCCATCAGTTCCTTCGCGGCTAGCTTTGTCCAGTTCTCTTTGTAAAGTATGTTAAGATCCTCGGTTATAGACCAGAGCCTCTCAACTGTTCTAGAACGTAGGTCACCGCTTTGCGTCTGACTTAAATTCGGCTTAGATGCTGCAACGGACGTCTCTTCCGGGAGTGAGTTGCCCTCTATAGCGAGGAATAGGAACCCTCCAATGAGATTGTATGTGAGAACAAGAAAGCATATCGCTAAACACGTGAGCGGAGAGGCTCGTCGCTTGTGAGCGCACCTGCAACAGAACAGTCTGGTGTCCTCACGTTGAGATATGAAACAGCAGCTAGAGTCTTCTATCAAAGGTTCGTTTTTCCTCAGAGCGCGCTTGGACGGGTCTCTACTGCCGTCCTCTATCATGGTGATCATTGCCTCATACTTTACCGCACCTTGTACTTCTTGTGGTGTCTCTTTTTCTTTGTTCTTTTCAACATTCTAGATTACAGTTTTAGTTCTTGTAAAAGTAGAGTGGAGATAATCTGAAACAAAATATGTTTTATTAATATCTTTAGTAATTATATCAAGTTACATTTACATTTTACATTATTTGTGAGCCACATATTTAAAAACAGATATATTATATTTACTGACTCTAGAATATATATAGTAAATTTTTATAAAATACTCATTAAAAGAAAGAAGGAGACCCCTCTGGAACTAAATATTAGTAGTTAAAAAGCTTTATAATATAACGTTTCCGGTCATATATTAATTAGACTTGTACATATCCAATAAACGTATGCGATGACTAAATACATATGTATCTCATGCAAACATAAACATAAATTTACGAAAAACCTTTGAAAATATTTGTAAAAAATTATTTCAAAACAAAACTCAAATTGGAAACCGTTGATGCAAAAAGTTATATCTCCGAGGACGCTCTTGACGTACTCTCAATACGTACGAGAGTAAATCAAAAGTTGCAATATAACATGTTATTGTTCTACATGAACTCACCTTCGGAACAAGATAAATCAAATTAAGTTTATATTTCAATCTCATTCAGAATCAAAATTTTCTTCGAAGAAATAATAAAATATTGCTATAGCTTATTAATAAAATTTGGTTTTTATTTACATAGGTTTTAATATACAATAATTACTTATGAAGAGTAGCGAATGAATACATTTTATGTTTTATAAAACATATGTAAAAATTTTTCCGTATTCAGATCTGAGAATGCCTTAATTTAAGTGTTTCCAAACAGCTCTCTGCGAAATGATCTTCTGCCTAAAAAAATATTATTCAAATTTAATTCTAATTTGCATCTATATTCTAACATATATTTATAAGGAAATTGATGAAAATCGTCTTTAACATCTTCTACTAATATTTTATACCGAAAATAATAAAGATTCCATTCGTTTCATAAAGACAGAATCGCTGAGGCCTTTGCTTACATTTCACAATCAAGTTACAGTTCTGATCGCCGTCTAAATAAATTTGTGATGCTTAAGATCACGAATCAAAGACACTCAAAGTGAATTCACAATGAGACTCGAGTGAAAATTCTAATAACAACCCCCGTTGTAAGGCTGTTCTGTGTTTATTAAATATTTGATACAATTACTAAGAAGATTTCATATTAAAACTCGTTTGTGAAGATTTCTTCAATCCTTATTTTATTAGATGATTGTAAATAAAAGCAGGCAGGTACTTTAATTCGGTCACGTTTAATATTTCTTTTGTAATTTATATTCCATGTTGAAAGGAATATCAGTAAATTTTACTAGTATATATTGTCATACTTAACAAAGGGCTTGCAGAAATATAAACTAGTAGATGAAAACTGGGTGTTTACTCTGAATAAATACATATTCTTGTAACTTACTTAAAAACTTTAATATTTTGCTCCGGAAGTATAAGAACATTAAAGAGACTTCAACTACTTGTCCATAAATATTTCTAGTTGAGCTTTCAAATGCAAATCTGTATTGAAAGTTTTGGTCAATGAAATGTACGAAACAAAAGATATCATATAAAAGCTTAAAATATTACCCCAAGACATCTTCATCATTCTTCAAACGAAATCAGTAATTAAACTTTAAACGACGACGATCTTAAAGCAACCTGCAAAAGGAGCTTTTGAGTACTTTACAGCAACTTTATCTAGTAGTAATGGTTATTGAACTGCGAACGCAATTAACGCAAATCTGTGGTCACCCGACTATGAAGGATTGCTTGTAACGAACTTACGGCGCGCCGACATCGATGACGGTATCTACCATATGTATGTATGTATATGTATGAGCACGTTTATAGTAAAACATATAAATTATGAAGTTATTATTATTTATGTCAAATAAAGCGTCAATACATAAAATAAAAAATAAATTAAAATATTTTTCCACTTCCCTGAGTATAATATAGCCTACAGTGTACGTATTTAAATATTGAACGAATCTTTATAAAATTAAATATTATCCTTCATTAATTCCTCGTACAGCTGTTGCTAGCGGTCGGGAATGGAAAGGTTTGTAAGACATTCAAAATAAAGGTTCTTTGACCTGAAGATCTTTATAGCTCTATGATATAAAAGAAGAAAAACTGGTAAAGCGTGTAGCACTTTTTCTTGTTATTTTTTAATGTACTAAAAGAAAATATCTAAAAAGTATATTTAGCATATTTGAAAGTGGGTCACCATTTTTAGCTAACAAGTTGCCGGACCGAGGGTGTGTGAGGAGACGCGCCGTATAATATTTATGAAGTATTCAAGCAATGTGGACTGCAGAATGCTAATGTATACTATGAAAACAGCAGATGTGGAAGTGTTTGGCTTTCAGCGCGTCTATTCAGGAAGGTATGTAAAGCCTGTGCCTTCGGCCAAATAATCAAAGATGAAAAGCTTCCCTTGACAGATAAGTCAAGCTGCCACTGATTTTAGTCTATAAATGAAATGTCAATTATGTAACCCGTTTAGCCTTGAGGTATGTGTGGGCTTATTATTACTTAGCCTTTTAATATCCATTACGAAACTTGTGAATATAATTTGTTCACGCAAATTATATTATATTGATATGCTTATAATTTAAGGATACTAACAAAATAAGGAGTGTCTCAACACTAAGCTACCTGTAATTACGCTGCTTTATATGTTTTTCAAAGTATTGTCCAGTTTTACTTTGTTATTTATTAAACAATGTACTATTTTTTTAATATACTAAAGCTTGTAAGAAAGAGTAATGTAGCAGAACTCAGATTTAAGCCAAGAAAAGTAACATTTATTCGGAGAATTTAATAAATGAACACGCCACTCGCTTATCGCCGCCCGCTGCCTTTATAATTCCGTGCTATAAAATATATTGTTTCCAGAAAAAACACTTTGTAGGTTGAGTTTGGATTTTAAGGCAAGACGTACAAAGCGAGGTGCACTCTCCCATACAACGCGCAAACAGATTGAATACAACATCAATAATAATGGACACTTTCTTCTCCAGTTTTCGTGGAAAAAGCTGGATTTTTTATCGAATATTTGAGAATTAGGGCGTAACGATGTTCCTTTTATTTACTGTCGATCGTTTTCCGGAAGGCGGCTTCCTATTCTCTTTATAGGCTATTCGCGATTATTACGATTTGAAATATTCTTGGAGGAAAATTTTGTAAAATTCTGTTTACAAGCAACAGTTACTCTAGAGTTTATTGTATTGCGATAAAATCAATGTTGCTTACCGATATTTTTAAGTTATTTTTATGAATCTTTTTCTGCATCACTTTGTGACAGAGAGACAGACCCTCTCAAGAAAATCGAAAATATAAATAAGTATGTATTATATCAGTTACTCCTCGACTTTAGTAAGACAGTTTAGCAGTAATATATTTACGTAGAACGATAACAATATAGATGGATGCACTTTGTCTAAAATCATCCGAAAGTGATATTCTTAATTACGTAACTATAAGAGGTTGGTATTGCGGTTACGGTACATTTTGTGCTATTATTTCTTAAGCTTAGTTCCATTGTCAGTTGCGCGAGTCAGGAGTCCGGCGCTCGGGAGGCGAGCTGCACCGAAAATTATCTGTGTTTGTACTTACTCCTTTACGTAAAATGCAGAGTAGAAAAATAGATATTTGTGGAATTTTATAATCCAGTACAAATTAATGGAGTTCAAATTTTGAAGTATAGTGATTGAAATGATTCAACCATTGAAAAGTTGATAATTTTATTTATAAATAACTTACTAAAACAATTTTTGATATATAAAAAATGTAATAAGTGAAATTATTTTTAAACGTACTTCATATATTTCTTATCGTTGTAATGTCAGTCAGTCAATGAGTGTGTGACGCAGTGATGAGTGACGGCAGAGTTATTATATGTTGTAAGCCTGTGTGTGACAGCACGGTGTATACATTTTGACGTCCTCCTCTCATTATAGCTCTGATTTTTTTTCCTTAAATAAATCGTATCGTCTATAAATAGGATGTACAAACATTTTTATGCAAACAAATATTTACATAAAGTAAATATATTTATAACTGTTATTTGGACATTTCAAATATGTTTCGTGACGCAGAATTCTGTGACGGTTTGTGGGTTCGAATCTCACTCGAGGAAGATGGATTTTTCGTTTTCATTTTCTTCGATCTAGAAACTAGACAAAGCACGGCGTTGAAAGTCGCCACAATGCAACACGCAATGGTCTTCAAAAGGCAGAAAGTAGTAAACGAAATGTCTTAATACTAAGTGTCAATTTGTCACCTTTCTTTCAAAACAATAACGTATTGAGAAAGGGATATATCTCTTTCTCGCTCTCACAGGATAGTGTACGCTTGCGTCATACTTGAGAAATGGCGTTTTATTTTGGAACTATAATTTAATTATTTATTTTGTTTGAAAAAAATATTTTTTATTTTTGAAAAATTTACTTGTTTTATAATTTTACCAAATTTATGAAAGCTAGTTAATACTATGCTTTAAATGAAGGTCGCGGTAACATCCACACACTGTATAAAATCATTTTCTTATGAAATTAGCAATATAAGTATATTTATTCGTCATCATTATTATTGATTTATATTATACTACTATAAAACTAAATGTATGAAGTCAAAACGGAAGTAAAAGTGCAAAAGCAGGTAGCAGTAGATTCCTTGTTAAGTAAAGCTTGTCTCCGGAAATACGGAAGTACGTTGTAAAGTGATACCGTCGCACATCCTTTTGCTACAATAAATGACACACAGCAAAGTGACAGAGCAGCTGAATTCTTATTTAGTGAACTTTGTAGATAATATTCTTGAAACGACGTCATTATTTTTAACCATCTATACTGTTAGTGTAGGTTTCATTTTATTAATATAAATTGTATATGTATATGTATATGTACAAATATATAACTACCGAGTATACCCCTGGTCCCTGATGTTTCTACGCAGGTTGAAAAATCACGTGTCAATATACTCTATTCTCCAACTTTCGCCTGAATTTTCGGCGCATTGCTTAGTGGAAAATATGTATGTATGTTCTTTGTTTCATCAGAGCGTAGAAGTTAAGTCTATTCATTCTATTTCCGAGTGTCGATCGATCCCACAACTTTCGCCCGGAGCAGACGCTTTAAGAGAAAGTGAGAAACTGTACCAAATATTAACAAAGAAAATATAAGTAAAAATATGTCATAACATGCACATGTGTACATTTTGATAATTAACAAGTCATATAATATCATATCAGAGGACGTCCGGGCCCCAAAGGCGCAACGTCTGCCTATAACGCGACGCTTTCTGGGTTCGATCCCCAGTTTTCTTCGATCGGGTAAACTAGGCAAAGCACGGCGTTGAGTTCCGCCACTCAAAAAAGCGGAAAGCGGGGACGGAGAAAGCAGGGACTAAGCAACGGAGTGTCTTAACACTAGGTTCCCACGGTTCCTGCAGTTCCCTCTGCCTACCCTGCCATGTGCGGGATAAAGCGTGAAGCTAAAAAATTAAAAAGAAAATATAATATCATTAGTGCATACTGCATCCTAATAAATACATGTGATTAGAAAAACCGCACACGATTAATTGGCTACAAACTCGACAAAGGCTATCAATGTTGATAAATTATATACAAATGGAACTGAAATATATTAATTATATATGAAAATATTTTTGAATATACTATAGATGTATATATAACACGTATATACGAGTATGTATGTTAGTCATGTACATATTTTTTTCCGGTCAAATACCAGAGCTAAAAATATATGTTTTTATAAGACCAACTGTATACAATAAAATATGTACGACAATCACCGTCAGGAAGTGTAGGTGACCGTTTGACAGTAAATGGTATTGTGAATTCATTTCCCATGTGATATCCGGTACAAGTCAACAGCAAATCGAGTCGAGAGTCTTAAATTATTTTGTTTTATCCGCTTTGGTCAAACAAGTAGAGATGAAAAAAAAAATTGGCTTTTTGTACTGTATTTGGAATCATATAATAATAGATTTCAGTAGTTATACATGATTATAATATTGATAAAAATAGAAAAATATATAAATTCAACAAGTGCGTATCAGTCAACGTTGCGAAATATAAACATATAATTATATGTAATTGTAATAAATCCATATGTTTTATAATGAGTGTTATTTCTTTATGTCTTCACATATTTACGATCTTTATTTACAATGAAATTCGCATTCGAAGCTTGAAATGCTTGAGTAAACTTAATGTCTACAAAATGAGATATACTGGATTGTGCGTAATGGAACGAATGGCGCAAGCCTGACACCTCTTAGGGTGCGTGACACTACCCAGACACTGCGTAGAGACTTCGCACTCAACGCCCTGACACCACGCCCGCTATATTTATGGAGCTTTCCGCTTCCACAAAGGTATGCAAATAAAAGTGTACGACACAACAGTTTCCAGAGCGCAGTTTTAACGTACGAGTAGAATAACAAACATCGACTTACGAATTCTATGAATATTTTCACTTCCTGTTACTGCAAATATATATGGAATGATAATATTTGTATGAAACATCAGGATTCTCGTGAAAATCTGAAAGTTTTATCGTGTGGTGCTTTCAGGGAATAAATGAAAATATTGCAGGGAATATAGTACAATGAATCTGTCTGTTAGAAAGTATAGAATTTACTCTGTCTGTATAGAAAACCAATGGCCATTAGAATTATATAGGAAAAATGTAGAATTATCAACATCAAACTTCACTAATTTTTTATCATCATCAGAAATATTCTCTTTTTTTATCTCTTATAAAACAAATCTTCTCCCATTAATTTCTGAAACAATTAAATTTATCGTCTCTAATGTAGCTAGTGGCAGCGAACGAAGAAACTAAAGGTAGCTCTCTTATTATGAGTATATTTATTCTTCTTATAATACTAATTATGTAAACATTATATTTCATTGAAAGCGGTAATTACAAAAATTATTTGTTTAAATTGCAAGTAACAACTTGTATAGAATAGTCCACTTATCTAAATAGGCTATAAGCTATAGGCTGTACAATATATCACGTTAATCGTCCTGACGTAACCTACTATACCCTTATACCTGCGGTCGGAGTCCACCGGTACTTACGTAGAATGTTGACACATCTTTCATACACGACTCTCAGTTGTTTCGATTTGCCGCAGGGTGCAGAGTGATGACGTCACAAGATCTCATCTTTTGTAAAGGGTTTGTATTTAGAAGATTTATTTATTATCTTTTAAATGAACTACTTGATATAATAATTTATATTTTAATGTATATTTACATACATAGAGTGCTACTATATAACACACACAGTTTCACGCTTTATCCCGCTCATAGCAGGGTAGGCAGAAGGAACCGCGTAAACCGTAGAAATCTAGTGTTAAAACACTTCGTTTTCCACTTTCCCCAATGGGGAAACGAACCCAAACCCAACAAACCTTCGCGTTTGCAGGTAGACGCTGCGCCTCTGTGCTACGACGTTTCTCCATAGTAACGAGGTCAAATTAAAATACTATTAGGAAGAGTATTGGTGTATTCAATTAAAAACTGAAATATATACCAGCTAATATTTTTCAGTACAATAAATATGGCCAGTCAATTGCAGCGCCACGTCCCAGTGTGGGTACGAACGTATCTGTATTTATTTTGTTAAATACAATAATTGGACAACGGAGCGGAGCGGCAATTAAATATCGAAACAAAAACACGTTGATTAATAATTTTATAATATCATATTTCCTTATAAATATTTTATTAATTCGTTGCATAAATAACTACCTGCTATTTTCACTTTGGTCACATAAATACCCAAATAGCGTTATTCGTTCCATTATTTGAATTATATATTATTTAATGCACACTATATGTCAACTGAATGTAAGACTCTCACGTAGGACTGAACTGATCTCGCGGAAGTACACTATTGACAATGAGACGTTAGAAGAAGTGACTACTATCCGTAACTTAGGAGTTGTTAGTAGAATTAGATTCCACATTCACATCGACAAAATTACAATTAAGACATTTCAAATGCTCGGCTTTCTTATGCGAAATACTAAAGATTTCAAAAAGGCAAAGGTTCGATCTGGCCTTGAATATTGTCCTCAGGTTTGGTCCCCACACTATGCGGTATATATTCAGCGTATTGAAAAAATTCGTAAACGATTTCTATGGCATCTGTCCTATTGGTTTAAAAAAAGAAAGTGTTAAAAACGTATCAAAGTCGCTTAGATTATTTCCGGTTTTACCATCGGAGACAATTATAAGATCAGATTTGTCATTTAAAATAGTTAACGGTTACTTGGAATGCCCCTTTTTGCTAGAAAAAATAAATAAATATAAATACACCTCCAAAGTTACCTCGTGCAGGTAATTATAATATTTTTTCAATTAAAGCTTCAAAGTCCAAGTTAGATATAAATGCAACTTTGAGTAGATACCGAATCAGTATAACAGGATGGCAATAACTCCGGAGAATACTGTGGGTATCCTCTCAAATAGCATAGAAGAATATTTCTATGCTATTATACCCAAAAGGCACGTGATTAAATGTCTTCGCTCTGTTCCGTTCCCCTTAGTTAAGTTTTTGTGTTGTTTTTTTGTTTCTTCTATTATTATAATAAAATAAAATTAAAAATAATAGGCCTTTTTATTTCTCGCATATTAAGAGTAAAATTATAAAATGCTTTAAGTTATCTTTAAATAACGATTTAAATATCCTCTTTTAGTTTTATTTTTTTTCTTCTAAATTAATTACATTGTATTTTTTTTTTTTTATAATGATAACAGATAAAAAAAAAATAAGAGTAAATAATATTACTGAACAAAATTATGATTGAATTAATTGAATTTAAATTAAATTGATTAATATAATTCAATATTAAAATAATTAAAATAATAATGTATCATGCAGACACGCAAGGACCCCTCTTATGTGAGGGTAAAGGCGTCCTCCATACTTTTTCATTTCTCTCTATCTTTGGCAATTGCGTACCAGTTTTTACCAGCTATTTTTATTATATAGTTACCACAACGAGTTGGCGGTCTTCCTCTCTTTCTAATACCTGCAGGACCCCGCCATAACGTCAATCTGGAAGTCCAACGATCGTCGGTCATCCTGGCTACATGGCCAGCCCAGCGCCATTTTAACTTTTGTGAGAAATTTAATGTATATGTAATTTTATTTTGTTTTGTGCTGTTTGTCATAATTTTTGTTTTGCTTAGATTCATTACTACACCTACTTCATAGCTCATAGTTTTCAGTGAGAGTAACATTGATTCTATCTCTTTAGCACTTTCGAATACTAAAATAATATCATCGGCAAATCTCAGATGACTGATGAATTTACCGTTTATGTTCAGCCCTGTTATATCCCAAGTTAGTTTTTCTATTTATATAATCATAATTATAAAAAAATATTATCACAACATTTAATTACTTGAATGTCTCATTAGTTTATTAAGTTTGTAACTATTAAATTACACTGTCCCCAACCATGTCGTGGTGGCTTGCAATTGAAGCAGCACTAAGCTTATAGTTATAAGATATGTTGTTATATTAGAATAAGCGTGTGTTTTGTAAGCTGTCCTTAAATAAATAAATAAATAAATTGAATTTATTCAATAGTATAGCATATTACATGGAAAATTCTCTCTAAAAAGTTTTCTGGAAACGAAACTATTCCAAATTGTAAAGTAAAGAGTTTCCACTCCTGGGAATAAATTAGTTTCATGGCCCCAGAAACAAAATATGGTGTGGTGCTAAGCTCCTTATTTAACACACAATGCAGTTTGGCAAAAAATTGGAAACTGAGGGCCATAGCTCTAAGTTATTTCTGCCTACCCAGGTGCTTGCAAAAAAAGTCAGAAATTAAAAACTATATAATTCCAATCGACTATTTCTATTTCAATGTTACTTAGCACATTAGGTGCTTCTAATAAAGGTTGAAATATAAATGAGAACTTAAACAAGTCACATAGCAAGAAGAAGAACTTAAACTTAAGTCACATAGCAAGGACCGTCGTGGCGCAGAGGCGCAACGTCTTCCTGTAACGCGACTAACGCGACGACGACAGTCGGGGAAGATGGATTTTTCTATTTCCATTTTCTTCGCTCTGGCAACTAAGGCAAAGCGCGGCGTTGAGTTCCGCCACTCAACACGCAATGCCTCGAAAACGGCGGAAAGTGGGGACGGAGTAAGCAGGGACTAAGTAACGGAGTGTCTTAACACTAGGTTCTAATAGTTCCTGCAGTTCCCTCTGCCTACCCTGCCATGTGCGGGATAAAAGTGTGAAGCTAAAAAAAAAAACATAGCAAGAAATATCTAAATATGAATGGAGTCTCATATACGAGTATACTATAGTTCTAGTCCTCATTTATACGTAAATAGTTAATATAATGTATTCATAATATCTTAGAAATCTACACTTCCATGATTTCTAGACCTCCGCAGTCACGTAGAATAATTAATAATGATAGTAATACAAACTGTAAACAAATATCGACAGACCGACGAAGCCCGAGGCGGAGGACGGCAAGAGGTCGACGGTCAGTAGTTTCTAATTTAATCGATTACTCGTAGGTAATATCAGAAGTCGGTAGACCGTACGTTTCATACGTTACATACAGACGTACGTCAATAATCACTTTACTGATATGGTAATTAATGAGTTGATGTGTGTCTGAGATGATACACACAAGTACAATGCACACACACACATGCACAGTTCACACCATACACAGAGTATAGTAGTGTATTTTTCTGGATTTGCTGATAAGCATTGAACTTTCTGCATAATAAGCTTTTCTAATCCATTATGTAATGACTAAGTTGTCGACACAATTTTATTCCATTGCTTGCTATTCAAGACTAACTGTATTTATTATCGTCTTTTTTTGTACAATCAGAAGGCCGTATTTCATTCGTTCTCGTAGGCAAAAGTACTGATAAATTAATATTATAATAGCAGCAAACATGAAATAATATTCAAAATATACTTACATTAAATAGAAAAACAATTGCTTTAAAACCTTAGTAAAATGAAATACTGAAAATAATAATAATCCTCGAGCTCTCAATGTAATATAAATTTAATTATCGAAAATATACTTGTGACTTAACGTGACGATATAATGTAATGTGTATTTACACATACAGTGTAAAGAGCAAACCAACGGTGCGTTAAAATCATATCAAAATCAGTCAGGTTCACATATGACTTATACTCACAATATATATACATATCTACGTGTGTGTGTGTTTGGAATCATAACTATAAATACAATATGGCATGTCTTCATTGACAGTCGACTGACAATATGATATTCGACAGCTCAGCTAGTTTAGAAATCAATTTCTATGATAACTCTGCCGATACCAGCAGTACACTATACGTAGTGTACCTGTAGTACACGTACACACACGCGTACACGTACACGTAGACATGCTGGCTCAGATTCCGTCGACAGTTTATTAACATATTACATAAATTAGATTGGTTCAATGGTTCGTTATACAGAGTTCAGAAAACCTGATTTCGGAGTATACTCGTACTAAGTAATTGTGTTTTGAGATCAATCTCGTTCCACATATCTTCTATATATACTTCAACCGTGCACAGTGTCTGTACTATACTCTATGTTGACTCTACGTTGATATATCTAGTATAAGAAGTTACGTAGTGATGCGATATAAACACCTGTATACCATTACTGCACCTAATCATCAACCATTCATTCATTAGTACTAACGCGTTGCGTAGGTTTAAAGTGAAATTGATTAGTTTATAAGGTAATTAGTTCACATTTATATATCATTAATAACTCGTCAATGTAACGACACAGATTACTTGAATTAGATCGCAAGCTGCGTGAGGACTGAACGCTGGAACAGGTGTAATTGGGGGTCCCCTAAGGGAGATGCCCCGCCGGGTCGGGGTTAATCGGAATCACGGAATTAGTACACATTTTTTTTAACTTCACACTTTATCCCGCATATGGCAAGGTAGGCAGGAGCAGTATGAACACAGTGTTAAGACACTTCGTTGCTTAAACCTTGCTTTCTCCGTCACTGCTCTCCGCCTTTTTCAAGGCATTGCGTATTGAGTGGTGGAACTCAACGCCGCGCTTAGCCTAGTTTATAGTATTTTTAGTACACATATTTTATTTATTAATGTTAAAATGCTAGTAAAAAAGTAGAGACAGAAAGTAATACTATGATGTCTAAGGCACTTTGTCTATCCTTCAACATGTAGAGTAAAAAGAGAGTATAGTGAGTGAAAGATATAGTTTTCACAGACATAATAAAAGTCGTATGAAAATTTATAATGTATTTTGTATATAGTACAAGAATTGAGTAGGATTTCGAGAAGTAATTACCCTTTGGAAGTGTAAAATTTTCAAAGCAATAATCTTAATTATAATAGAGAAATTATTATATTCAGGCTTATTATTTAGTTACATCTCTTCATTTTACGATCAAATTGCAGAAGTTATTATTACAAATTATAAAGTAATTATTTATTATAAAACAATTATAACGTTAAATATATAACATATTTAAAAATTATGACCTACGCATATTGTCACTTTTCTAGTAATTCTCAACTTGACATTAGCGAAAGACTATTCATTTTGAGCGTTATACAGCAAAAAATGTATATAAATTAAACATTTGAAGCCGCGGTATAAAGAGACATAAGTTACAAATGTACCACAATAGATAGGCTTAGAATCACTTCCTTACATTGTTCATTGTTAGAGCAAACGTCGGAGTATGAAGAAACTATGTACAAACGTCTAATTACTCTAATCGTCTTGGTTTTGTTCTTCCTGAGCCCGTCGTAAGCCGAAAAATCCATTCCCGTGTGGAAATTGAACCCACCAACCGTCACGCTTACAGTCCACTAAAATTCTTTTTGTTTCTTGTATTTTAAAAGATAATGATCGCTAGCTTTACACAGAGGAACTTTCATTATAGAATGAATCTACATGTACAATACGTATATTTGGGCTTCCTCGACCCCTCATTACAAACTTTTCTCTCATTTCCATAAACATCGCTCAACCGACAGGCGCGGCGACAGCGCGGACACGCGGACACACGGACCCACGGACCCACACAAGTCCACTATAATTATGTATATTTCTAAATATTATGTAATAATAATAATTATTTTCTTCTTAACAACCTTACTTCTCCATATATTTCATTTCTGTGCTGCAGTGACACAAAGACACAATTTTTATTAATTTTTTTTGACAACGAGTAAAACAGTTACCTTAATTTTTCTTTACTTTGACACTGAAAGTGGAAAGTCCAATTTCAAAAGCACCTGCTTACAAGGAAACAATTTTAAATTTAATCAGCCAAGAAAAAGTAAATATTGTCTCAACAATTTTGTACGTGTTAGAGTCTTGCCTCTAGAATTATTATATATATTTAAGAAATTACACGAAATAGACCTAGAGGCAAAATATAAATAAACAGTAAAATGACTTCCAAGTTAAACTGCACTAATCCTTCATCTGCAACACTGACATAGATGACGATGTAATGAATTGGATTGTTACAGTTAGTTTCCTCAGAGTCATTTGCTGTAATTCGTAATTCCTTGCAAATTATTAATAAATTAAGTTTACAGTCATTGTGCAAATAATATTCAATACTTGTAGAACTGATCTATTTATGGAAAAAGAAAATTTTCCTTTTGTTTTTCTCATTTTTCAGTAAAATGTTGTTAAAATTGTTTTAGTCAACATCAGGCATTTCTTTTTTGAGCTTTTAAAAATACTATCTCTATAGGACTTTATGTTGCAGTACTTTATGAACTTTTATTGGCCGTCTCTGAACCTCAGAGATTACAATTTTTACTTCACACTATAAGTTGAAATAAATTTTAAAAATTACTATATTTAAGGCCTAACTTTAAGAATAATCTGAACTTAAGCAGTGTCATAATGTCAATGTGATCACGCATCACGTAATCTATTCTAAGTTTTAGCTAAAATGTTACAAAATCAATATAAATGATTACAACGCATAATACGTTGGCTATATACGTCCGCGTCCTATAAAAGGCGCACACGTCCGCTTTATACACCATAGTTATTGGCACAATATTCATAACAAATAATAACCAGAAAACCCCGAAATTTCCCATTCGAAAGTAAGAAAATCACTTGCAAACAACTCGGCGTGGACAAAACGTAGTTCGCAAACAATACGTGCAATTTGCTGATGATATCGTTATCGTTACGGAGACGGACGTAAAAATGAAAATAAAACGTCAGCACCTTTCCGTTGCGAAAGGAATGACCCAGTTCGTTTTTTACGTTTGCTCGTACTTACTTCTTTTCCTTATCGCAACTTATCGAAAGTAGATCTGATACATCTTCACGCACTCTGTTCGCGATTTAGTCAGAAAGAACTATATAAAGTGATAAGTCATTTATTATTAAAAATGACAAAAACGTTAAAGCAGACATAATCCAAAATAAATTGATTTTAAAATTCCACCTTTTGTGACGTAAAATAAAAATGTCTTTAGATAATGATATATAAAAGCCTATCTATATCTAAATGTTTTATAATGAAAAAAAAAATAACATCTCAGGAAGAGGAAAACTACATTTAACTTGTTAATAAATATTTTTATCAAGAAAATTTAGAATTTTGTGTAGGTACTTAGGAGATGCCAATTTATCAGAAACATATAAAATGAAACGAGGAGAGGCTCGACATATAAATAAAATATACATATACTATGCCGGTATACTATGCCGGTACATAGTCTTACAACAACAATAAAAAAAATTGTAACTCAAAACTGATAAAAATATATATCAATAAAACCTTTTTTGGAAATATTTAATATTATAAAATACATAATTTAATGTAAATATTCAAATTCAACTAGAAGAAGTAACTTGATAAAAAAGGAAGGAGAGTGATGAGAGAAAGAGAACGAGCAATCCGTTCGAAGACTCATAAAATTTAATACACAATTAGCAATAAAACAAATTATGATTGAGAATACAATTTCGAGGGACTTTTTTCTTCTTTTTCTTCGCTCGAGATTGAGTAAGAAACGTGTCTTAGCAAAAAACATTTTAAAGATATTGTTATGAACTATGTAAAATTTACTATTACAATGTAAATAATCTACTTAGCGTTTGTTTTCGTGATTGATAACAACTATAATGTAAATAATGACATTCCATAAATATGATGATATGTGAGATCACAATATAACACTACATTTGGTGACTGACGTCATACTACGTGTCGACGCCTGGTATGATATACGAAAGAGCTATGGTGTAGAGACAATTTGTAATTAAAATGATAAATAACGTCCGTGATTCTGTACTTTAGTTTGGAATTTAGTATGTGATGAATGGGTCTTGTTATGATATTCTACGAGTAGCTCCGTATGTCCGTATGTGGGTAATAGTGTACATTTGTACAAGTAATTAAGTCAACTTCAAGGGATTATTACTACTGCTATATGAGTGAATATTTGATATTTTATCAGGTCGATAGTTTTACGCGATCTTTATAGAAATGGAATTGACAAATTGAAATTAAAAATATTTCACATCACTGCATTTACATAAAGTAGAAATAGTTTTATAGCCACGCACTTCATAAAAGAATAGTTTTAAACAATATTGAACAAGATTCTATCCAAGATTATGCAGCATTTCATAAAAACTAGCAGCTTATTACTAAAATTGGCCGCAAAATATTAGTTTACATAGAACTCGTCGGTACTTCAGAACTAATGGAAGTATGACGTCGGAGTTCAGAACTCGGTTAGCTGCGCCATTCGCAATGTAGGGACCATTAGAGTGAAACGGCCAAATTTAAAGTGATGTTACTCGCGCATGGCAACGAGGCGAGGAGGCGAGGACTACCTCATGGCTTAGTGGCGAGAATGGTGGTACCAGATACGACACTACTTAGTTACTAAAACTCATATACTTGATACAATTTGAAGCTATTCATATATTGTAGTTTGACAGTTTAAATCTCTTATGCGCGTAGATTAAGGGGAGTATGGCGTTATTTATATATAATGCAATAATTAAAATTTTTGTCTTTCTTTATTCATTTTTTTATCTTTTAATCTTAGCGATATTAATAAATAGCAAACAACGTCTATAAATTAAGAGAAAGCCTAAAAAGGCTCCGACGTTTTGAACTACGTTGTGGTAAACGATGGTAAAATGGTAAACTTTTATTAGTCCATAAACATAATTTTATATGAAACTTTACTACGCATATACGCGCAAACCTTGTACAAACCGGTCCTGTTAGTCTGTCTTTGTTCACCGATAACACTCACAAACGATGTTGGAATTCATCATTTTATTATAAATCCTAGATAACTACTTAAAACAAATTCCTAGAAAAAATATAAAATTGCAAGCTTGATGAAATTTAGCAGTTTATTTAAAATATTCATTATTTTCTCCATAATACTGTACGAGTATAAAATGAAGCTAGGTTTTAATAGAATTATACTGTGAACGATTAAGTTTTTCTTTCCATTTGGATCTGACATTTCAATTATTTTGCAGTAGGCGGTGGTCTCGGCTGTCGAGATGGCCTTGCAGCGTCTATCATGATGACAGTTTTAGTTTTATGCAATTTTTTATTTAAAAATCTTTATTAATATGTGAAAATTAGGTCAAATTCGACGCTAACAATCTCTTTAAATATTTTTTGATAAGGCGAGAAATAACAAATAATTACAAATTACGTGTTCTTAATGTAAAGTACATACACATTATACATGATCTGACTCGACTGTCGAAACTTTTTCGTAGGCGTAAACAAAAAGAACTAAGAACTATAGCTACTTTTGTGTAATGACAACTAAATAATATTAAAATTCAACTTTAAATGCATATATTGATTGTGTACTTAAAGAAAAAGCCGATATATTTCCGTAAACGTAATACAATAATTCTTTTTGTTACTTTGATATAGAAGGAACGTTACGTTTTATTAAAAAGCAAACTTTGCTTAATACTCTTGTACCAAAATATTTGTATTGAAATATGGCGATCTCAGCGATATTTAAACAAAGAAGCCACAATCGGCCGCCTTATTTAACTTCACAAACACTCCAAATGAATATCAAAAGCGTTTCTGATGAAGCGATGAGTCTCGCGCGTCGCGTACTTATGTACGAGTATAACGACTTCCTTCTTGTTTTCCACTTTTATTGTTAAATGATTCTCTAATAGATATGATGTTACTAAAACTTTCTATTTGGTATTGATATTTAACTTAATTAGTGTAAAAGGTTTAAACTGATATTTCGCAAATTAAACAAGTTAATCTGCATTTTCCTGTAAATTAGGACATACGACATACATACATAAGTCAGATGATTTCTCAGATGAATAAAATAAATAAATCTTCAGACAAAAATGACCGAATAAATAATAACATTATTAAAATATACTAATATAAAACATAACCATTAGGAATTTGTCCGAAGCCTGAAAGCCTGAAAGCCTAAAGCAGATTTTGATACAAGCCTCCGCTGTCTCAGCATTAAAGATCCTAGATCAGGTATATAATCGAAAATCGAAATATATGAATATCTCCTGAAATTTCTTACAAACTTCATTATTATGAAGGTGTCTCCGACGGGCCTCGCCTTCGGAGATTCTGTAATTGAACAAACTTTTAGATTTAGTACTCAATTAGATGTGAACGAAACTGTATTGAGTTTAATTAAAGTTTTGTTTCGCCGAGTGATTAACTGTTGCTAACTGCTAAGTTTGCTTTTTGTTAGCGGAACATCGACTTACAACCGAAGCTGGAAATTTTAAGCCAGAAATTAACCCAACGTGGTATAATAATTACAGAGCCGTCTCAAAAGGTCAAGTAATTAAATTATATGAAATAGAACAAATAATAGAAAGTTTCATCCTTTATTTTACCCACTTTGGAATCGAATTCGGTGAATCTTTTACAAGTTCGTCCACAAAAGGATAAAAGGCGACCCTTTTGTTAACCGTGTCCCGGTGTCCCTGTAACACAACCGTATACCTATTAGGTGTAGGTTTATTGATAATAATGTTTTTTGGTTATTAAATGAACCACCTAATATAATTTATAAAATTACTGCTATTAATATTTGAAAAAGCGTATTTTAAAACTAGAAATTAATATCACTCTATAATTTTTTATACTGGCCTTAATTTTTAATCCATTTTAATGGAAATATTGTTTTTATGATTGTTAACCTCACATCACATATATTGTAACCGATAATTAGCAGTACATTATACCTCAGTCCACTTATTAGCGGAACCCAACGCTGCGCTATGTATAAGAAGATATATATATTTTGGGTATACATACATATGTACATGTATTTTTTTTGTAATAAAGTCCCAAGAGTAATAATTAAAACCACAACTGTCACTTACAGTTAGACCCTAATACTAAAGGTATTATATAGAAGGAGAAAATTCCGACTCGATTATTTTCTCGGTAAGGAGTCAATCACTCTAATATGAGCTCCACAAAAACTTATCAAAGTGAGGGTAAAATGGCCTCTCCGACCTCTGAGTACAACTATAAGAAGTAAAGCGATTAATAACTCGTTAATCTGTCCAAGTTATCGTATTACGTGACGGCGGCGGCGGAGGCGGCGGAGGCGGCGATACCTGAGGTGGACTTTTTGTGTCTTAGCATTTAGCTAAATTATATAGTAGATAGTGAGAGGTAGTGGAACTGTTTCTGATTATTGTAACAATGAATAAAATAATACAATTAATAACGTTATAATTTTATGCCTAAAAGTTCATATTAATTTTAATGGTTAATAGTTATTGAAATAATGTATTTTTAATGTATCAAAATTAAGTCAAATTCCTTAGATACCTTTTGATAAGGTGAAAAATGAAGAATGTGTACAATTTACGTGTCCTTAATGTATGTTACATACACATTATGCTGATCTGAGTCGTTTGCCAAAATGACAAGTTTCTCTAAAATGTTGTTGCAGGTGTAGAGGGATAAACCTAAAAAGTACACTCTACATCTACACTTCAATAATGATAACTTAATGATAATAAGATTTTATATAACGTGCACATATTCATTATATATTTAAATCAAATGTCTAACGAATAGTGTATTTTTAATTATAGAAATATAAAAATCTATATGAGATAACAGTTCTTATTTTCTTACACAACTTATCATGCAAAGAGCTCTATGCAAGAAACTTTCTACTTAAATTTCGCAAAGCGAGGGCGCCACTGCCTTGCAACAAGAGATGGTCGCAAGAAGTGCAGCGGCGCTCGCCAACTTGCGAGCGTAGAGTCGCGCCAGAGTAGAGCCGGAATCGAGTTTCATTAGAGTAACCGTGCACGTAGCTCTTTATAATTTTATCTCTTTGACTAATACTTAAAGTAAGCTTGGTTTTTTATGGTTTAACCTGTATAGATATTGCTTATTTTATTTAATATTGAAGTTAAATGGTTCCAATTTTAAAATTAGATATAATAATAATAATATATTATATATATATATATATATATACATATATATATATATATATATATATATATATATATATATATATATATATATATATATATATATATATATATATATATATATATATATATATATATGTAATATATATATATATATATATATATATATATATATATATATATATATATATATATATATATATATATATATATATATATATATATATATATATATATATATATATATATATATATATATATATATATATATATATATATATATATATATAGTACAATATTTTCCTGTATAACTATTTCTTATCGCATATTGCTTCAGTACTTACTCAGTTGAAAACACAAATAAATACGTTATATAATTTCTACTTTAACGTGCAAGCAAAAGCAAGCCGAGGCAAGTAATACACGATCTACTCGTTCTCATCTCAAAGTATAGGCATCATTAGGGCGGGCCTTTACTAAATATGCTAATAAGAGAGTGGGCGACACAAGTCTAAGAGCTACGTAACGAAGCCTGTTAGTAGTCTAATTTATTTGATGCATAAAGCATTGTACTATGAGCATTTTACTAGCACTAAGAGATTAAATACGACTACTTTTGACAGAACGCCAAGTGGTGAGTTAAATGTTTGCGGGAATACTGACAGAATGTGCTTTTAGTTACATAATTCTTGCCGCTTTTTTTGCTTTTCTGTTAGACAAGTAACTTTAATGATTTGTTAGTTTAATAAATATTTCCGTTGGTTACACATCGATTAACATATATATGTCAGTTTTGTTTTTTTTTAATGTGTCATTTATCCATTTTATCAAATATGTATGTTCTTGTTACATATTATTTTAATATATTACTAATTACGTATTAAATTTTCTAATCGCTAGTCTGTCTTATGAGCAGCAACTATATATTTGTGTAAAAATCACCAGTACATAATAAGTTTGTATATATTTTATATAAGCGTGCGTGCGTATCAATCGTAGTGTAATGCCATATTGTCCTAGATTGATCGATGACAAAACTGAAGGCACGGGCCACGTAGTCGAAATTCTTATATACTTTATACAAATATTTTCGTTGTTAGCAATATTTTATATGGTTTCTTTAATTATTTTTCTATCTTCATTATAGATTAACATTTAAAATAATAATAAAATATACATAAATACGCTTTGATTGTCAAAATCATTCAATAGCTTAATAACAAAATTGTATTATTTGAGGTTATGAGTAGTATTATAACAATATATTGAAATCACTATATTGATAATACATACGGGACCGATCTCCGACCACCGAATTTAGACCAATCAGACCAATTAGACTGTACGTTGTTATTGTTAAATTTCCTTTAATATTAGTAGTTTTAATGGAACTCCAATATCTACGACAAGATGGCTGAACTCTATATATATATATATATATATATATATATATATATATATATATATATATATATATATATATATATATATATATATATATATATATATATATATATATATATATATATATATATATATATATATATATATATATATATATATATATATATATAGAGTTCAGCCGCTGTATAAGAGAAGCAGGTGCTAATTACATTATACTGACTTTTCCTGCAATATCTCTCACGTTGTATAAAGACATGACATACTGTCATAAGTGTCCGAATTCGGAAGACGGTCGGTCTCTATGAATATGAACTTGTTATTTGCTCTACATAAGGAGAACATTTTATTTTCATTCGGTTATTCAGAAAGTTACTGCGTTTGACCTTATTAACTATTAATATTATAATTATTATAAACAAATAAGATCATTATTTTTTTAATACCTAATATGTAAGCAAATATGGTAAAACGTCAATGATTTTTTAGTAATTAATAAGAAACTTGACCGCAAATAGTAAAGCTATATTTCATTTGTATCGCCGCAATTGATTCATTCAACTGTTAATAACAAGCCGCATTGCACAATTTAAATGTAAAATATTATTAATATAAATATAATTTAACGTCAGGTATAAATTAGTTATTTATTATGTAAATATTCTACGTTATCTTGACCCAGATATCGTTTGTTCTTTTACTCTACGAAAAAGAACTAAATCCCAGATTGTTTGATTTTAATTTCAGAGACATCAGGTGGGACGCGGAGCTTTGTTTTACCAAATATATATAATAATTGTATATAAAATTGAATTGACTATGTGTTTCAAAATAACTTTTTTGTAGTATAAGTATATTTTGCTTAAATATTTGTAAATCTCTTTGTCCAAAGTAATCTTCGGAACAACTTAACTAATATCAATGGAACCTTCTGTATGATAGGTATATAGTACTGCTTACGGCTGATTGTCTGACTCACGCTTATCCCCGACTGATAAGCGAATTAAGCATTTATTTACCACGACTGGTATTTGTTTACCACCCACCTAGTAAACACATAGCCAATTCAATAAAATTTTATTTTATTTATAATTTTCTGTTTAATTTGTTTCATTTAAATATGTGTGATTTCAATCTTTTTCATAAATAATGGGAAATTAAAAAGACTTATGTATGTGTGCATTACGTATATAATACTAGAATAAATTCGAGAACTTCAATCTAGCAAACAAAGCCGTGAACGGGTTCCTAGTATTGATATATACATAATTGTCAGTGGACTGCTCGAAGTCACAAAACCTAGTTCACATCAAAAAGAAACGTTTTATCTTAAAGAAAATGCTGCGTAAGATTATTGTAGGCAAATTCATGTCGTGACTCCAAGACATTACATTATGTACATGAAGCCAGAGGTCAGCAAGTTCCCTAGTAAGGCCCTACGATGACGCACGCCATTTCTTCTCACAGCCATCTACATACTACGTACACTGTACTTAGAGTGATTACTTATAGACACGAGATACACGCATTTCGTTACAAACGATCTCTTTTGTTTCATGACTCGCCCTCGTATTACTCGGGTTCCAACAAAGTAGCAGCAATCTATACAAAGTGATGACTAGACGCGTCGGCTCCACGTACAGAGTTACGGCCTACCATAATAAAATGCAGTCGTTCACGATACAGTGACGGGTACTGATCGCAATCAATATATCGCCGGTTCTGCTGTATTTTATGAGATATGGAAATAACTTTATGGGAAATCACTTTTTTTATCAATTTTTAAGGGTTTGTTTAGGTTTAGCTTAATAGAAATTTACATAAAGTCAAAAGATAGATTTTTATTAATTTAATGATGTTTTCTTAATATTTTTTTTTAGCTTCACGCTTTGTCCTGCACATGGCAGGGTAGGCAGAGGGAACTGCAGGAACCATACGAACCTAGTGTTAAGACACTCCGTTACTTAGCTTACTCCGTCCCCGTTCTTAATATTTTTTAATATTGCCTATTGGGTGATAATATCTTCTTAAATTTAACACTTTATACAATCAATAGTATACTAATTTTACAAATATACGATAACTAAACTTGAGGACCGTCGCGGCGCAGAGGCGTAGAGGCGTCTACCTGCAAACGTCCCACTCGGGGAAGATGGATTTTTCTATTTCCGTGGCATTGAGTTCCGCCACTCAACACACAATGCCTCGAAAAAGGCGGAAAGCAGAGACGGTAAAACCAGGGACTAAGCAACGGAATGTCTGAACACTAGGTTCCTATGGTTCCTGCAGTACCCTCTGCCCTGCCATGTGCGAGATAAAGCGTGAAGACATAAAAAATAATTACAACTAAACTCCCTTTACATTACGTTAATTGAGATAATTTTATCAAGATAATAGAAGATCGTAGTCACTTATTTCATACACATAGGTTACGTTATTTAGTCTCAAGTGTCATCATATTATAATCTCGTTTTAATCCGTAACAATATTACGCAAAACCTGCCGTTTCAAATATTTTGCAATGGTTTGCTCATTTACCGGGAGTCGGGACTGTCCCGGACCGCCCCGGAGTGACCGTAATAAACTCGAGCGTATTTACTAAAGGATAACTTCTATTAATATAACATTCATTTAAAATAAATTCCATATAAATTGTGCTTATAAGAAAAAGCTCAAAGGGTACTAATTATGCTAATTTTATCGAGCAAGTGCTTTTGTTACTTTATATTAAAAGTAATATTCTTATTTAACATCAAGAAGTACATATATAAGCGGCTTTTATTACTTTTATTTTTAAACTTTAACTTGCTATTAGGCTTATAAAATATGTAGGTTTTTTTAAATCTATTAATCTGATGACTTAAACCTAACTTGGCTGAACCTTAAACAAAGCTTTTATTTATCCCTACGTAACAGGAAGAGAGAAAAGGTCATTTTGGCGAAAAGTAACTGTGTTCTATACTTTTTGTTCCAACAGAGGTGAAGGCTTGTGAAGTAACGTTACTAAATTGATATATAAGTTTCAGGTTAAATATTATTTGGCATAAAAATGATAACAACTTAAAATGTTGCTTTTGAATAAATTTTATATATTTGAATAACTCAACAATAAAACTTTCCCAGTATATGTGTTCGGTTATCAGACATATATTTATTACACATAAAATTATATTACTATATTTATTAATGACGAGGTGTTACTGACAAGTATTGTAATGTGCATACAATAGTCGTGATTAGAGATCTATCGCTTTAAATATTTGAGATGAGAACAAATATCTTTGACGTAACTGACTACACATTATAGCCATCAACTACTTCAATGTCTCTATAATAGAAAGAAAAAGGAGAAAATACTCATAATCTTTTAATAAGTGAACGTTACTCGTAATAAATAAATACAAAAAAGTAATAATTATTATGGCATAAAAAGAATGTACATATTTTGTTATTTTATTTTCATTCCTTATTATTATTTTTTAACTTTACGCTTTATCCCGCTCTGCAAAGAGAACCGCAGGAACCGTGGAAACCTAGTGTCAAGACACTCCGTTCACTGCTTGCAGCCTTTTTGTCAAGGCTTAGCGTATTGAGTGGTGGAACTCAACAGCGCACTTTATCTAGTTATCAGAGCGTAGAAAATGGAAATAATCCATTCCCTCCGAGTGGCAATTTAGCCCGCAAACCCCTGCACCACGACAGTCCCCAAATTAATTTAACAGTGTAAATTTGTTTTCCTGGTGGTGTAAATAAAATCTTATTTAATAATATAGTTAGGATTTTTTTGTAAAAGGGGGTAGTTTTAAATGATCAAGACTATAAAAGCGTTGAATTTCTGTCAATCGTGGCAGTTGCACGTTGGCAACGGCCCTTACTGGAAGGGAACTACCCTGAAGTAGTTGAGTGATTTATGTCATTTCATGCGATTACGTGGAACCTATCTCCAAATATACTCGTATATGTAATTCGACGATTTTCTTTTTAAATTAACTTTAACCACTTCTGTTTACTAAATATTTCATAATTGAACTTACTACCAACTACATAAACAACAGACGCACTGCGCCAACATGACTAAATGACTACACATATTAGTATAGGTACACACAATCAAGGAAATTCTATCTAAATAATACGACCCGTCTGTTATCATATTTCTCGTCGGGTGTCGCTCAAAGAGAAGACTCATTACGCATTTCAGCAAATATTTGAGCTAAATCTTGTTTAATGACCTCGCCTGTATTCGGGAAACCGAAATTAATCGTTTCTATAGAACTGCTTCCGCGCCGGAGTGCGGGAGAGCGAGTGTGGCGTACGAGTATGAAAGACGACATTGTTTAACATAGAATTTAATTTAACCTTGATGGTCTTATACAAAATGTGAATTGGATTAAAAAAATAATGTTTTTATTAAATAAACATATTTGCAAAATAAAAAATAATAAATTAATTTTAATTTTAATTAATATATTACTAAAAATACATATATATTACTAATAGACACAATCTACTAGCACGAAAACATTGCTATAAACGCATTAATTCCTCTTTAAACGAAGCAAGTAATACAAAAATATTTGACAACAATTTGTCACAGTGTCAAGAGTATCGTGAGTGTCGGAAGTGTCAGAGCGGTGTGCAGTGGCGGGAGCGGAAGCGGAAGCGAGAACGGCAGCGGGAGCGACCGCGTGGAATTGCAAAGTAGATAATTGCAAGCTACGGTGTTACCCGTTATTTGATCTTTAAATCTGTCGATTTAATATGAATCGGGACGTGATTTGTTTTGAGTTAACGATGATTTTTACATTAAGGTGAAGTGTAAACGTTGTATGAGACGAGTTAGACTGTAGAGGAGGCGGTTATATGATTATTTAAGAGACTTATTTTATATGTTAAAGTTTATTTTCTTTACATCTGCCAAGCTATTGATCAGCAAAAAAGTAACAAAAAAAAATATTTAGAAGAATCATCAGAAATTTTAGATGCTCTCTCAGTATTTTTTTTGTAAGCCTTTACTTTACTTGTATTCATTTAGTTAACTAAATCTTTTGCACCGTGAAATATTATTACAGACACGAATTTAAACAGAAACGCAATAAAAGGAGATTATAAACGAAACTAGACCATAAATAGTGCAGTCGAAATGGCAGATCCAGAGCAGTAATTAGAACGACTTATCCCTACGGAACTCCACTCTAAGTAAAATGGCGGACAACGTTCTCACCACACGCCACGTGAAAATATTTTATTATGAACAAACAGGTATTTTCCTCTCCATTAAAGACCGTACCGTTTCTGAATAGCCGGCTAATTAGTGCGGTTATTTAAATTCTAATTGAAACGTATGCTTTAATCCAGGAACTAAACTTTTATAAGTTATTCTTTATTAGAAAGCTTACGAGTGTAATTAGTGACATTTTTATACTATTATATATGTACGTGAAGCTCGTTGAATGAAGTCCCACAACAGATTACCGTTATACGTTTAAAAAATGATGTATCGTTATTTAAATTAAAGTATAGTCTTTTTAGTTACTTCCACAGAATTAGAAACTATTATATACACACTATAAAACGTATTAGACGAGTACAAACTGCAATAAACTCTTTAATAAAACAAATTTATCAACAATTTTATATATATTTTCCCCAAGACGGTGTGAAAAGTCCATCACTACCATCGCGCTTTTGTTTAATCCTCCTAGATTTAAAAAGTATAAAACTTTACTCAAACCCTATTATCTTTTTATAAAATGATATTATAATTACGGTTCCTCTGCCTTTTTATATATATTTATTTTATATTGCTTTTTTGTTACTATCAGTTTTAGTTATTTATTACGATGTCAGGAAATATAATAATCCTAAAAATTTTCGCAAAAGATCAACTTTGTCTTTGCTGTTCTTAACATCCACCATAAATATTAGAAAGTACATACATATCTTAACACTTTAGTCCTAGCGGGTATACAGAGAAGAACGGAATGCGCCGCGCAAACACTGTGGTCCCTGCATACCTCTTCCACCTCGTCCACTGTCATTAGTCCTGTCTTCATACATGCTCTCCGTAGAGTCAACAGAAGTTAACCGAGGCCGATGTCGGAACGAATTTGTATAATCTTATACAACCTTTATATATTTTATTAAAAAATATATATTATAAACATACAAAACAATTGGTTTGAATATATATCGTATACGGTATACGGTCTTTTATGTATTATTAATACTGTGTTTCAACGGTAATATTCCTTTTGGGTTGGCGCAAGGAAATGTGTTGAGATATATGAATATATTGAATCTTTTCCTGTCCTTCATTAGGTCCTTTCCGCTCTAACATGAGGGTTTATCGTGATTATATATATGAATGTATGTGTAAGTATAAATATGTAAGTATATGTATGTATTTGGTTCGTGCAATCAATTCCACATTTTACCATTAAATTCTGTATTGAACGTTTAGTTAAACTTTAGTTTACGTTTGTATTTATATAAATTATAATAGTCATTTCAGCCAGAAATTGTAATATTTCACGAGACTTGCAACATTTTCTTGTAATGCAATTATTTCTGAATATATCACAATCTCGACTGAGGCCCGCCACAAGGAGAGCGCACGTAATATTTTCAAAAAGTTAATTACATTCCGTGCATAATTAATTTCATGTTAAAACGTTCTCTTGTAGTCGCTCGCAGTCGGCGGTCGGCGGTCGACGGGCATTTGTACTAAATGTAGATTCCTGGCCGCAGAATATTCGAGGAAACAAAATTAATGATCACCTAGGAAGCGTTTTCAAGGCGTTGTGGAAAACATATTCAATGTCGACTGGCGGAGACCAAACCGCGGTACAGATTCATACTCTACACCCGAGACACTACGACTACTTACTACTACTTATGATTGTGCTGTATTCTACATAATAATAGTAATTTGGAGTTAATTTCTTTTTAAGTCTATTTTTTTATATGAGAGTTGAAAAGCTTATTAAAACAAACATTTCCTTAGAATAGACGATTTATATAATCTTATTAAATTTTGAATTCAGAAATATTTCACTCACTTTAGATTGTATGGCGAGATTTCTTCTTAATACTAATACTGAAAAACTGAAACGAGGAACATTTTTATATTCCTTGTTTCAGTTTTCTTGTGTCAGTGTTATATAAGAATTGAATTGCAAGGTAATAAAACTTTTTTTCCCGGGTTCAAATCCCATTTTATTAAAATTTTATTTTCTTTCACTATTCATCTATTTTAAACATCATAAAAATATAACCATACCATGTTCTTCTTACGCGCAAATTTTCCATAGATATTTTTTTTTATAGTTGTAATGGAACAGGCGTTTGTCTCCCATCTCATCTGATGGAAACTATAGATGAAGACGAAGATGGTTCACGCCCGTCCAGAAGAAACTACTCTTAAAGGCTCCAGGGTTAAACTTATCAGGAAAAATAGATGCAGGTAGCTCTCACCAAAAACGAGCTGCTAAAACGTTCGACAAAGTCGAAAGTCGAAACAAAGTTCGATATTTGGGTATGTCAACCAAGTAAGGATGATTATGATTAATTTCATATGAGTAGGCGAAATAAAGCATGTACACTCGTATATAATTGCGTTGCTTTAGACTTTTTATGAGCTGCTAAAATACTGTGCGCTGCATATTAGATAATAATATCAGCCTGAGAACATCTTGAGAAATAGGATCGTGACAGATGGACAAAGAGTAATTATATATAGTATATAATTAATAGTGGACCGTCTTGGCGCAAAGGCGCAACGTCTGCCTTTAACTCGACAGTTTTTGGGTTCGATTCCCACTCAGTAAAGGGGGACTTTTTTATTTCCCTTTACTTTGCTCTGGCAACTAGGCAAAGTGCGGCGTTGAGTTCTGCCACTCAATACGCAATGCCTCGAAAAATACATAATAATACAAATCAAAGCAATACTAAACTACTAAAGAGGTAGGCTCTTTTATAACATTATCTAAAACAATGAAAAATTCTTAATAACTAAATGAGAAATATTTTATATAATAACCAATATAATCTTTATATTACAAAAAGATGTGTACGTTGTTCATTATAACTTGAGTCATTCACTCGTTACGAGCAAGTGTTACAAAATTTCTCTTTCGCTATCTATGGAAGTTAAACCGGCTTTATGGAGGAGAAACGATTAATTCAGGTAGAGTCTGGTACTCGCCCGCCCACCTCGCACTGTCGCGGCGAGTTATTGTCTTTGCATGTGATTCTTATACTTCTTTATACTAAATAACTACTTACATACTTACATTACGTTTTGTTGCTAGTTTTATTTAGTGCGTTATAAATATTTTTTTGATGTATTAACTCATCAACCAGGAGACGTACACTACTAGACAAAAAGGACTTCGCCGTTGAGTGCCATTAAGATCGATTTTGGGCCGCCCTCATCCATCAGACTATGATAACCTATAGTAGGGTTTTGCAACACTAAGGACTATATCAGTTATTTGTTTCTCTGTAAGCGGGGATTTTTAAATTCTTGATAACTTCTAATACAGGCGTGATTCATACATTGTGCATGCTATCTTTGAATGTGAATTATGTTCTAAATTGTAATTAAACCAACTACCAGCACATAAATAAGTATAAAGCCACATGTACAGTGGGTAGAGATCATCAATAATGTTTCACAAATATCATATAGTTCATATTTTTATTATTTCAGTTGAATATTTTCATTCGTCACGCTAGTTGAAGCTGGAGCTGAAGCGCGCCTGGTTTATTTATAACACATACAATACAAATATTATCAATGTATAAATATTTAATTGGTTCTGAAAACAAATTGACAATATCGACTCAATGTGAATTTTATTCGACGTTTGTTGGAAAAAGGAATAAAAGGCACTTGGAATATTTTACAGGCACTTCACTTCCTTTTCAGGTCATATTTTAACGTTATATTCCAATATTATACATGAATATACAAATATGTAACTTTCTAAATTTATACTTTGTATATTTATTTGGTGTGAATATCTGCGGCACTTAATCTTTAATACAGTTATTCGCTATTATTTTTTATACAGCACATCTAATTTGAACGTCCAGAATCAACGTGAATTTAACCAAGTGACTATTTAAATATTAATCTTTCTCTACTAAGAAAGGAGATTTAATATTATATTCTTGATATCACTCGCGGTGAATAGATGAATAGAATACATTATAATTTCTACATTTATTCAGTTTGAATTCCACAAATAATCATATTCTACAAAAAGTGTGAAATTTTGTGTTAAAATTAATAAACAAAACCCAAACACGTAAAGCTCTGAACTCGCTAGTGCTTTTAATATTTTCAAAAGTACAATAAGTCGTTACATTTTACGCTTCCTCGATTCTCGTAACATTTAATATGAGTTAAAATTGGCAATTTCGCAATCACATATTTTTTGCCGCCTCGGATGCGGCCATTATTAAAGAGAAGAGTTCATCTGACGGTGACGTCTGCCATTTTAGAGTTTGTTCAGTCCAGCACAACGGAAAGTGGGACGACGCGGCTTCTAGTGGGTCTTACAGATACACGCTTGCAAGCGGTAACGAAACGTAGAGTCTTCATTCGTACAAATATAAAATATGTAATTTTGTTAAATAGAAAAAACTTTGAGTATATCCAAATTACAAACTTCACATCATCCTTTCCTTTTTCTATAAAATGCCATAATTCTGCTGATTTAAAAACAATTAATATATTATGTATGTGAGACTATTCTTATATTAATGTGTGCAAAGTTTTAAGAATATTATGTTAAGCGAACTATACTCGTAGCTTGGTTGATAAAAATAGATAATTTTAGTAAGAATATTTTATATAGATATGATTTTCGAATATTCTCAATGGTTATATTTTGTAGTTTAATATGCATTAGTGAAATATCATTGCCACGCTCCCCATTGTAGCGCGCCCGATAGCCCGGCGCCCGCTCTGTTCAGTTACTTTAAAATGCTGCATTCTGCTAGGATATCTTATCAGATTGATGTCTTCATTTAAGATATTTTCTATTGGATTACTTTTGTAATAGAAAACACTTACAAAAAAGATGTAATTTATCACAATTATCACACGTTTGTGCAAATTCCTTGTATATTGTTTGAGACAATATTATAAAGAACAATTATTTTGCTTCTGATTTTAATTTGTGGAAAACAGATATGCCAATATGGATGCAAATTGTCCAAAGTGATAAAAATAAACAATGGTGTGGGTGTAATGGACTTATTACTTCCACAAAAAAATATAAAAATATTTGTGTTTTTGTAATTAATCTATCTTAGACGGTTTCCATGAGGTTCAAATTATTATATATTTTCTTTAAGTATTTTTCTATCTTGTGGAATAGCCTACCTGCGGCAGTGTTTCCAGATCGGTACGACATAGGTACCTTCAAAAGCGCGTCTACCTCCACCTTAAAGGCCGGCAATGCATGTGTAACACCTCTGCTATTACACAGAGCCGGGGGCGTCTGTGATCACTTACCATCACATGACCCGAACGCTCGCTTGCCTTACAGTTCCCATAAAAAAAATTAAAAAATCCTTCTTTTGATAAACTTTAAGCATCATAGATGCACTTCAAAGCTCTAGCACGAATCTAGAGTGTAGTAGTGAGTGAGTGTAGTATCTCAACAAGACAGAGACAGACAGAGTTAGGTATCATTGACTAGGACTGGATTGCGAGGACTGTGTAAGAAACAAATCATATTTTAAGAAACTTTTAAATATTTAAATGAAATTATTGAAGAAATAGTTAAGAACAAATCACTGCAATATTGCATCAAATTTGATTTCGCTAACAAAAAGAACAAAATGGCATTATTTTATCACGTATAGTTCAAATTTTATGTAATATCGATAAAACAAGTATGACGTGACGCACGTTGTGGCTGCCAAGAGACACAAGTATCACGTACAACTCAACAACGTGGACGTCGTGTTTTATCACGTTTTATAACTATAGCCGTAGCTCTCGTAGCTGTCGTAGCACTCGTAGCTCGAAGCCTGGCAAAACGGTACTTACTACGTCGTAGACGTACTACTAGCTAGGACATATATAATGGTCAAAAATGTAACCTACTTCCTAGTTTAAAACTTAACAATAATATTTTACATTTAGTGCATTCTTTACTTTTGAAAAACAGTTCAAACTAAAATTTGATTGTACAAAAGCACGTTACTTGTGTAATTCAAGGAGAAGTATTTATATTTGAAATATATTATATACATTTCCTGAGTTTAATTTGACAAATAGCAACGCGTTTTGTTTTACATTTTACATAATGGCGTAATATACTTTTATTTTATTATCTTCCCTACACACTGTTGTGAGTATCGATGTCAAGTTCTGTAGGGTTCAAGGGTTCTGTACCAATTAATTTATTAATATGTAGCTACATTTGCATACGGCAAAAGTAGTTACATATTAGTTCCTCAATTAGGTAAAGCCTAATTATATTTGATTTTTTCCGTTTCACTCAATTTCAACTCTCATTATTTAATACTTATTTCAACTTCACCTCAGTACCTATAAGAACAATCTTGACAGAAGAATAGACAGACGGACAAGGAAGTGTTCCGATAAGAATTACTTTTTTTTAAAATCCTTTAAAAATGAATAAATTTCTTTTAAAATGAGCAAGAGAAATGAAATGTTTCTTTTAAAATAGCTACATTAATATCAAAATATAATAATACAAAGCAAGCTTACATATAACAAGTACAAAACAAGACGAGTACGTCTCACACACTGTTGTGCGTTTGACGTAAAGCTTTATCAGTGTAGCGAATCAGGTTGATTTTGCTCAAGTATTCTTTAAATAAACATTGTATACATAAATAACTGCAATAAAAGTCCTACATTGATAGGATAAAGAAAGACTCCGATATTAAAGTGCCATTTGAATTTTATTTATAATGTTGATAGATAATGCCATAAATAAAAAAAATATAATTGAATGTATCATTGTCCACTTGGGTGATTTTCTAATAAAATGAATTATTACTATTAGTTTATAACATATTCGACCCAAAAAGTACATATTAATTAAGTATACCGTTTTAGTGCGGTCTGAACGCGAGTGTCTACAGCAAACAGTAGCAGGAGGCCGACAGACAAATCGCGCTGTGCAAGCAATCTGTTCACAAAGGCCGCGGCGTGTAATGACATTAATTAACTCTACCTGTGGTCGACTCATCTGTACACACACAAACGCACACACTCACACACACTGTATATGCAACTAACTACGACTAGATAAAGAACTTTTGGAAACCGCAGCGGACCAATAGTTACTAAAATATTTCCTAATCACATGTTTTCATTAGCCACACATGATACTGTTCGATTTACGTTATGTATAAGTTATGTATAAATAATGGAAAACAAAACTATTGTGAGCTCGTGAGTAGTAGCAATGTTTTGAGGGACAAGAATTTCCATTTGTGTAGATTAACACTAAAAACAAACTCATCGAAAAAAAATATTAATTTAATATTTTTTAGTAAATTTTATATGAAAATTATTTTCATTTTTCCAATGAAAATGATATTTTTATCATTTTTAGCTTTAAGGAGGATGTTGTATAAATAAAATTGAGGTCACATCCCCTATGGGTTCACGAATTTATTATAAAGATGACAGGACCGACTGAAACTCATTTGTAAACAAATTACGCATGTGAGTACTGCGAGTACGTGGGTCATATCATTATTTATATTATTACATCATTGATATTGTACTCTTGTTGTATTGCCGTATGCCTTATGTCGTTATTAATAGAGAAATGGTAATATCATAATAAATTAGCTGTATGCAACCACTTATATTAATAATAACGAAGACTTTTGTAGATTGAAATATTGATAATGAAAATGAAGTACTTTTCATATAGTTGAGATGAACATAATGAGCTTGTGCAAACACACGTTCCAGCGTCTAGTAATGTAATTACATCATCAGTACAGTAATATTGTCGCATGTGTTGTGTCGCCTAATGTTGGTATAGAGCTCATTACGAGAATTTCAAAGTAATTAAATATGTGTGAAAACTTAGAGATAACAAGTTAGAGGCGTCAGCGTCTACGACGTAGCAGCGCCGCTACGTCGACGTACGTGAGACTCAATTTGAACTCATTTAAATAATCATTTAACTCGGCGCGGCTTCGTTTTATCCCCACTCACTAATTACGCACAAATGTTATGAATCATACAAGTTCTGACGCGACGTCGAGAGATGAAGTTGTGAGGCGAGCTATTTGAACAGACCGACAAAGCGTTGGAAAAACAAACTTATACCTTAGAGAATGAGTCGAAAGTCTCTTTAGCAAATGTAGAGCCGCGTTGTTTGTACTCGGGCTCTCCGTAACCGCCTCTCGTCAGTTTCCTTAGACTGTCAACCATCACGGGGACAGATTTAATACGTTATGTAAAGGATCCACCGCACTAATACTATAGTGGTATAAACTCACATCCAACAGCGGGATGCTACGAAAGTTCAACAGCCGCCTTCGCTATTTAATTAGTTAAATTTACATAGAAGTTCATATAAGTCGTCGTAAGCACTTTAAAATTTGATATTGTTGTACTCACGTAGGTGTAACATTTATTCAAACATAAACAAAAAACCTTATTTATAGAATACTTGTTATTTTCATAGACTATTACCCTTCTAAATAAAGTTAAATGTTAAAGGCTCTTAAAAGCGTCACTTGTTCTAATGCAATTGCGGCGCGAAACGTATTACGTGTCCTATATAATAGGATCCTTGTTAAATGCTTTTCGCTGAAAAAGTTAAAAGCTTCCATACTGTTAGAATTTTATGTCACATTTATGTGAATCGTTACAGGATTTCGTTGAATAGGCTTTTAAATTACGGGACGCGAGCTCTTAGTCGCTTTGTATCGATTCAACCTTAGTCTCAGTTAAAGGCAAAAACATGTGATTATTTAAACCGTATTAAGCTGAATGTATTTTAATATAATGTAATACGAGTATAATACTAAACGCGAAGTAGTAAAAAAATATTTAACCAATTTGTTAAATGTATTGTAGGTGTTTTTAAATATTCATAAAAACGTTTCTGTTTTACAATTTTATAATTATTTTAATATTTTTATTAAATATTGTTGTGTTCATTATGGGGCCACCTTTTACTAAATTGACTAGGGACTAAGGAATCTTATCAATTTAATGCACGAGTAGTTATTCTCAATCACACATGAAGAATGTATCCGCATTTATGTGAGGGCTTTTTTTGTTAACGTATAAAAATTTGGTACTATTAATAAGTAATTCTAGAAAAGGATAAAATCTATGTTTAGTGGACACTAAGATTTTCTTGAAGTTAATATTTCGAATACACAATGTATTCGAAATATTAACTTAAAGAACAAAACCTTCTTCTCAACCTGGAAGAACAAAATCAGTCGTGTCTTAGTAGTGTTAGGTCCTATGATCTACATACTTTTTCAGATCCTTTTATAAGACTATTATAAAAGAAAAAACATGCATGTATATAACAATAAAACTTCTTATTGTAAAGCGGGACATTAACCGTTACACACACGTCTCGCGTCACGCGTCACGCGCGGCCCGCACGAGGTGTGAACGACGCGTGACTCGTCAGCCGCGGTGTGATTCTCGCGACGACATTAGACTTCACGGTCGGATTACCAGCGAAGTAGAAGCTCTAAGGGACAAAAGACTGTCGATATAAAAAGTGTAGCGAAGAGTGTCACTCGCGGCGCAGGAAGGAGCTAACGATAACGCACTCACTCGTTAGCGGTAATGAAGCGACTGTGCCACTGTGTATGGTAACCCATATTCGTGTATTCGTGTTACAACGCGAATTTCAACTTTATTCCCATTGCTTTACGAATTATTATGGATAATTACAAAAAACCAACAGTATATTTTACGCATTCTGAAAATTTCTTTCATTAGGCCAAAAATGAACCTACTTTAAATGATTATGTCAAAATGGTTCTGAAAAGAAATGCGAGCGAGCTCTTACACAAGAGGGTAAAGCGGCTTATGAGAGTACGGAAATAGAGAAAAAACAAAGTTGAACGTAACTCGTCAGAATGAAGTTCCCGTTTCAATCAGATTCGTGTCGGCACGCTAATGAATTATACTGGCGCGTACATTATGTTGCATTGAGAGTCCCTGTGGCACAGTGGAGATATGGATTTGGGTTCAATCCGATTCCCTCTGGTTCTGCCACTAACATGCCGAGTCTCGAATACGAATAGAAGCCAGTGAATATTATATGAAGTTAATAATTTCATTTTGGCAAATCATACAGTGGTTAAATGTCCTTTTAGGACCCCCTTAGCAACGTATTATTTTTTCTTTATATTAGGTCCAATCAAATCAAAATCGAACTATTGAAACTCGTTATAACATTGCTAAGTTGAGATTATTATACCTAACAATGTAAACCCTGAACCTCCTAGTTTTCGCCCTCATAAGGATAATATATCATACATTGCACATAGTATGAAATTCCACAAGGGATATGAGATCTTAAAATTAAACATTTTAATTATAAATAACAGTAATTATTCTATCCGAGAATATTATAATGATAGGTGTGCAAGAAATTAAATACTTTTCATGCTACTTCGGTAACACAATAGTTAAAAATTATATTTAATTGTTATAAATTATTATTAAAGAGGTAAGGTAAGTTTCACTAGTAAGATTGTTTAGATTGAAGTTTCTTTAACGATATGCATTTGATATTAAGTGATACTCGAAAACCTCATTGGACGAATATGAGTCCATTAATTATGGCAAATTAGTTTAATATGTGTTTGTTACTACGCGCTACGGTGTTAGGATTTTATTTTAATTTTAATTTCATTTTAAGCTTCATCAACTTGTGTGAAATGAAAATTAATAAAATTACGAGTATATAACGTTTTTTTTATAATAATACCTCCCAATCTACGCATGTAAAGAGGAATATCACGAAAAAGTTAGCGAAATTTTAAATAACATGACAAAATCAGATAAAGGACAACAATTCCAAATAAAATATCCTAAAGTAAATAGCAATCTAAACCTTACTTGTGAAAAAATACGGACGAAGATACCACAACGTCTAAATTGTGGGTTTAATAGCTTTAATGTAAATTGTAATAAAGAATTCTGAAAAGAGAACACATTAGAGAGAGTTTCTTAAATTTATTGTAGACAGCAAAAGAAAGCATCCGGCCGCCTCATAATGCCTCAAAACGCCTTACGACGCCTCGTAACGCATATTACACGAACTCCACAAGTGGCAACAAAAATAACGTCCACATTCAATGGAACGTCCCAGTAATGTATTGTCGTATGAGACGAGGCACGTACGACATTATACTTCACGCCGCTCATAACGCATAACGCCTCAATTTTCTCTTTAATAGGTATTTTAGTAAACATGCTGGTGTAATTTACTGGAGAGTAATTTTACACATATTATGTTTAAAGCGAGCTGCACCGAGCTGCAGTACGAAGAGGCGGCTGTGAAATTAATCGTCGCTCTGATTTAACAAAGTGGCGCCATTCACTGCGTCGTTATTTTAAACACTCCATTGAACGCTAGTTTTTACTGGAGGACGCTCACGTCCGGAGCTTACAGCACTTGTTGATACGCGTCTAATACAAAAGTGATAAAAATTGTGCGGAAACTTCTCCCAGAGACACTAGATGATAAAAATTATACTAACAAAGTATTTAACTACAAGTTGTCATTAAATAGTAATGTAAAATATTGATGAAGAGTTTATTAGGAACTAAGAGAATATACTCATGAGTATATAAGCTACATGTAGCTTTATAAGTTTATACTCGTATATTACTCTTATATCATACCAAACGTTTTTGCAAACAAATTAGTAATGTTCACAAATAAAAAAATAAAATATTTATTCAATTAGTATATTTTCATAGTACTTTCTATATACTAACAACCAAAACTAGCATAAAAATGTTTTACATTGCAAAACTCTAACAATTTGACTACACAACTCGAGTCTCTATGAATAGAGCGCCACTAGTGAGCGAACGACGCGCTGTGCAGTCTGTAGCCTGTACTGTACTATAGAGATTTATTAAAATTCTAAAAAAGAGAATATTCATATGTTGGTAGTATTTTTATGAAATATTAATAAAATTAGAAAGAGCTAGTCGGAACATTGCTCTACGCGTAGAGCTTATACACAGTGACTAGGTGCGATAGAGAACGGAGTGCCTCAGTTGACTCGTATCGAGAATGAGGTGTTACGTATGAAATAAACGTTTGTACAAAAAAGTGAGACTTTACCGTATCTATTACTTGTACAGAACAATTTACAAAGGCGTAAAAGCACTTGGTGTAAGCTCAAAGGCGGTGCATAATAACATTAATTAGGAGCGGCGGTCTGTCTTCGACGCACACCTCCGACACGCCACAGAGTAGCGAAGACTTGCACTTTACCTGTCTACTTTTCAAATATAATTTAAGCTGGTATGTAAGTACATATTAGACAACTATGTAGTATTAGAGAGACGATCTAGTTCTCAAGTCTCCCTATGCTCGGATTCGATCTAAGAGTATTCAGTTATGTAGTGGAGTGTAGAAATTATCTGTCACAGTTATGACAACATTTTATTTTATTTACTAGTAAATTCTAATATTTTTCAGGAGAATTTTATTAACATTTAGTAACAATCTAAGATCCATATGAATATCTAAATTAGCCAAAATAGTTACCCCTAAAGTGAAGAGGTAAATGATATAGTAACATTGGTAGATCCTTGTCATTAGGTCAGTAGTCAGTAGGTTATGCCCGCAAGTGGCATCAGCTCTAAGTATTTAGTTCAACTAATTTGAATATACAAATGTGATTATTTCATAATTTGAATAAGCTTATTACTTATTCAGCTATTCAGCTTAAATTGACATGGATATTGTCATATTGCTTGTTACCTTTCCAGTTAACTGTCGTGGCGCAGAGGCGCAGCGTCAAACACGACGATATATGAGTTCGATTCTCACTAATGGAAGATGGATTTTTTCCATTTCTATTTTCTTCGCTCTGGCAATTACGCAAAGCGCGGCGTTGAGTTCCGCCACTCGACTCGCAATGCCTCGAATAAACCGGAAATCAGGGAACGGAATGTCTTAACACTAGATACGGTTACGCGGTTCTCTCTGCCTACACTGCCTTTTTCAAAGTTTCCAGTTAATTCAGTTTAAACAACTCTGGGTATAAGTTTTTATAATAATACTAAAAATTTACTAGACATCATTTGATGACGATGTGTTACAATTATATATTCCTTAACCCGCAAAATCAAGTTAAAAATTATATACGATTACTGCATAATATAAAGGTACTTTTTATGATTTTTAAAACACTTTTTAGTTAATACTAAAAAATACTTAAATAAAATATACAAAAATATAATAATCCGGCTGCGATATGGTTTTTATAAATTTTCTTTAAGTAAAAGTCGTTTACTATTGTTTAAGCCCCGTTTATAGCGCAGTGCGTCTAACTTAGTTATGGATTGACATCACGTCTGTTTCCGTTTCAACATGTATTCGTACATTCATTTTATTAAGGCAAAGAGAAGTTTAAGCTAAACTAACGTTTATTCGACTCTCAACTCTCGACACTCAACAGTCGAGACGTTATCAACCGCACGGATTTAATTTAATTCAAATGAGTGTAATATTAGCGAGGATTGAAGTTCTTTGAGTTCTGCCACAAACATGTCATAATGTTACTTGTAAAGTGAGTACTGGAGAGACATCCTGCATGTGTGACCTTTTATACATACGATGGTGTAAGTTTTGTTTCTTAAATGAAGACTCAGATGTTAACAGAACAAACAGGAATAAAACACTACTATACTAAATATGATAATGTAGATAGTTAGGATAGACAGTAGTAATACTGTTATACTGCATACTACACCAGTACAGACATACCATAACTATAATACGTTCTGATATAGATTAGCTCGTTAGCGGCTGTGCTCGTAGCTTATTGAAGAACTTAGCAGTAAGCATATCGGTAGCATAGTGACTTCTGCAAAAGCGACCTTCGGCTAAAATTATTTTAGTAAATACCTTGCACATACTTTTTTTCAGCTTCACGATTTATCCCGCACATGACAGAGGGAACTGCATAAACCATAGGGACCTAGTGCTGCCTTTGCTGCTTTTCCTTTTTCGAGGCATTATATATATATATATATATATATATATATATATATATATATATATATATATATATATATATATATATATATATATATATATATATATATATATATATATATATATATATATATATATATATATATATATATTTTTTTTTGTAGCTTCACGCTTTATCCCGCATATGACAGGGTAAGCAGAGGGAACCGCAGGATTCAAACGAACCTAGTGTTAAGACACTCCGTTACTTAGTCCCTGCTTACTCCGTCCCCACTTTCCGCCGTTTTCGAGGCATTGCGTTTTGAGTGGCGGAATTCAACGCCGCGCTTTGACTTAGTTGCCAGAGAGAAGAAAATAGAAATAGAAAAATCCATCTTTCCCGACTGGGAATCGAAACTAGAAACCGTCGCGTTACAGGCAGACGTTGCGCCTCTGCGCTACGACGGTCCTCATTATATACTTACTTTTTTATATTTATTTAGAAAGTACATATATATAATACACATAACAAGAAACTGTATTTAAGTTAAATGGTGGTAATGCGTATGTGCATAACACGACCATTTCAAGTCCTTTGGGAAATACCGAAGACCAAATAACTGATATGCATAATTAATAAGAGTAAAGACAAAGAGAACATAATCTGAGTGTTCAAACACGTCTCTGCCGCGCCACTGCGCCCACTGTGCTCACCGCACGGTCATTATTAATTAACGATCCGAGAGTACTTCACATACAATACCCGAGGAGGCCTCGAATAGTTCTCTGTGTAACGTATTATTTAGCAATAACTTGCGTTAAAGGCGAAATTTCAATTATATCAACTAGTAGACGATGAAGAAAGATGAGGAGGAGGCGGTAGGCCACTTTGTGGACGCTCAAAGGCCGCTATATAATAGTATTAATTGAGTTCCGGTGATCACCTGCCGTCCGCTGTCGACAGAAACGAACTCGCGACATACAGAGCTCTAACATGCAATTTATCTTTTTGACGGAAAAGTTTCTATTCTATATTATATCATGATTATAAAGTACGTGTGTTAAAATTTATAGAAAAGAAAACAAAGAAAAAGACGACCGTCGTGGTATTTGTAGCTCAGTAGGTGTTTGTCTGTGAACGCGATGGTTCATAAGTTTATTTCCTACTTGGCGAGAATGAGTTATTTCAATTTTCTTTGCTCTAGCAACAAGTGAAAGCAATGCGGCGACTCCCGCCACTGAATACGCAATGCTCGAAAGGTAAAAACGTGACACACAGAGTGACTTAATAATAGATTCCTTAACCTTACTCTGGCTACCATGTATGTGGTATACGGCGTGATGCTGAAAAGCTAAAATCCATATATCAAACAAACACTTAAAAAAATAAATAAAACTTTCAGCTCAACGGGATTTGAACCCGCGCCTCTTGGTAACCACCCAAGCGCTATAACCACTAAGCCATGCGTGCGGTATCACACTGTGACGAAGTTGCAAAGTGTTAATCCACACTTGTGATATGTACAAATAGCCTATTACAATATGTTTCATTCATCTAATGTATATATACAGATATTTAAAAACTATCGGCATAAATCACCCGATTACTTTCAGCGAAGATACATTCACAGGAAAACTATTTATGAAAAATATTTCTTCGTATTTTTTATATACGACATTGTTTCTGAAACAGACTGGTGCTATTTTTTAGTCCAAACTAGCAACTAGCACTTGCAAGTGTACAGTGTACAGTGGATGTCGTGAGAGTGCAGCGGCCGGATATTGATACAAGTAATTGCATTTCCGCCTATGATACCGTTTATAAAGTATTCTTACTCAGTAAGGTCCTTTACCGCAAAGGCTTTGGAATATAAATTTTTATTTTATATCATGACTACTATACAGCTACATATAATTTTACAATTATATAAATCTCCATATTTTATGTTTACTCGAAGTAAATACCCAAATAGTATTATGATAATATACTTCAATATAAGTTGTGAAATGAAACAGGAAACCAACTCAAAGTATATTTTCTAAGGGTTCAGTTTGTTGGCCATTTGCCTGTTTATTAGAAAACGGTCTACTTGTACTTGTACGGAATCAGTTTCGACCTGCAATTTGGGTCATATTATTAACGCGTATTGCGTATCGATACGCAAGCAGTGATTGTAGTATTCTGAAATACCTTAATACCATTCAATATTTATGGAGTGAAAGCGTACACGTGACTTAAAATATGAAGGATGTATTTAAATAAAAAAACAATGAGTAACTCGATACTGTACAGTACGGCGTTGAGTTCCAACACTTCACAAGTAATGCCTCATAATACGGATAGCGAGGAAAGAAGTCTCTTAGGTTCCTTCTACGTGTGGTTCCTTCTGCCTACCTGCTATGTGTCGGACACAGCGTGAAGGTAAAAAATCTTGATATTATTTTTGAGTTCATTTTATTTGAAGAGCATGTAACACTTATGAGGAACCTCAATTCCTCACTACACACTGTCGTGTCGCAGCGGAAAGGCGCGGCGTCTAACTGCAAACGAAACCGACGATTAGAAATTGAATTATTCTTTTTTTCTTTCCTCTGCAAATGAGACAAAGTACAACGTTGAGTTTCATAATAATACACGCCACATCTCGAAAATTTAGCAGTGGAGACAGCAGTGCTAGTGTCACTAGGTTCCTTCCCCACCTTTACCATATACGGGATATAGCGTAGGAAATATACCACTATTTATATTCAATATGCACGCAGACGGACGAACATGAAATATAAATGTAACTTCACCTTGTTTCCACAACCATACTATACACAAATGCAACAAAACATGTGTTAAATGAATGATTCCCCAACAGCCATTCTATTATCAAAATACAAGCATATAGACGAACACTCACACAAACACCTATTTTATAGTAAAGCAATCGTAGCAAAACACGTAGAGGAAACCATAGGTAGAAGGAACTAAGTGTTAAGACACTCCATTCCTCACTTTCCGCCTTGCGAGGCATTGCGTGTTGAGCGACTCCGCCTTTTGCCTTGTTGACAGGGAGAAGAAAATGATATTTTTTCCTCTCCGAGTGGGAGTCGCACCTACAAGATATAATATTTATAGGTAAATGCTATGACACCGTTCAGCAACAACATATACAACCAAGAAAAATTTGTAAATTATTTGTATTTCAAAAGACTTAATACTGTCATACTCTTGTTCATAACACGCCGTGTCACATCTTGTTTATATACAGGATTTAATAACAAAATATTGTAAATTCTATATGGCTGTTCTTTCTTTTAATTTAGTAGACAATAATAAATAATTTATAGATTTTTGTATTATAAAATGAGAAATATGATCAAAATTTATTTTAATTTTAAATTGCCTCCTTCAATTGTTCTGCGCTTGCAGTAACTTGTACCAAAGGAATTCCTGTGGTTAGTACGAGGGTCCGATACTGTATGAAATACGACGCGCCACACGCCGCTCTGTAAATTATCCCCACAAAGGATTACCCTCGCCCCGCGAGTGTCATGCGAATATGTTTTATTATAATTTTCACAGTCTTATTACTTTCAAAACCATTTTGGTTTTGCTACTGGCGTTTAGTAGAAAATATTTAATTTTATTTTAAAACAACTCTAAATCTTACATGTTTATCTACAAATATATATTTATAACTACCTACAAGGTATAATAATAATTTTGTAGTCCGCTTTAGTGACTTGATATAACAAGTATTACTACTGTATATCATGTACTCCTATACTATACATGCACTCACATGCTCACATGTCACACATGTACTGCACTGCATGTTATGTAAAATAATTCCCTGACTAGAACATTAGAAATAGGCCATTAGAGTATCGGTGTTCGACGTCACAATTCATCAGAGCAATCAATAAAGTGGTTTCAAACAAGGTGTAGTTAATTTGCGCGGCGCGTAATGAGTGTACCTACCTACGTAGTACGCGAGCCCCAGTAACCCCACATTACTGCGATATTACGGCGATATATCAAGCTCGCCTATTTGCCTATTTCCCTACTTACTTGTTCCATAGATTACGCTATTTCACTATAAATTACTAGATCATATAATTTGGCTATGAATCACTAGTAGTTACGCGCGTCGCGGTCCGCCCGCCTCGGTCGGCCGCGCGACCTCGATGCGGCCGATACTACTCGTAAATGAAATAGCGTTACGATATGAGGCTGTAGCTAATACATGTAGCAATCATTTTTATGAGCTAAATGTACTTGAACTAAAATATATTTCTAACCAAAACGCACAGTATTGAACACTGTGTATATACGAAATAGAATAAAGAACAAGAGCAATTCAAAATAAAAGTAAAATGTCGTTTTTTCTCGACTCACAATCAGTTACAAAGTGCTATTCTCATACTCTACACTTGTTTGTAGCTGTCATCAAAGTTATATTTACAATATAATAGTAATTTTTAACTCAAATAGAGCAAAATACAAATATACACGTAGTATATCTTACAATCTAACGCTACTGTGAGCGGATAATACAATAAGCTTGAAGAATTTAAAAAGTTTGTAATCCTATCGACGGAGACGCGTCGAGCAGAGATAATATTGAAAAATGAAGTTTCTCGACTGGATGCGGCGAGTATCTCAACGTGCTCTACTAGGAGCGGAGGAGTGTCGTTGACTGACAAGCGGTGGACTGCGCACTACGGATGACGGTGTGGAATTATAGAGTTATTTAATTATAAACAGTAACTACAGGATACTTGTTACAGGAGAAAATTGCTTACTCCAACTAATGTTTTATTCCAGAAATGTTTTTGTAAATAGAAATTGTGACGTTATTCACGACGAGAACGAACAATGATGTTCTAATGAAGTATCGCATCGATCGATATCGTTAATATTACAAAATAAATACCAAAGATTAGTAACAAAAATAACTGCGCCATGAATGTATTTCATTCGTAAAGTATTATATAAACGAACAATAATACAATCTCTTAATCCTGCAGATATTAAGACGAAACAAATAATGAAATCATTTTATTTCAAAAAAGAAGTCGTTAAAATATCCGAATGTCATTTTAATCATTTGAAACATCCTTTAATTCCGCAAACAAGTGGTATGTAAATTCACTGTAAACTACTTACATACTTTATAATTATATTATAACAGTACACTAAGATATGATCGAGTTTGAGAAGTAGGTGAAACTTACCAAATCTGTTTTGATTTTTCACTGACGACCCTCTCGTGACTTGTATGTACGTATTGTATATGAAAGTTAATGAAAAATAATGAATAACCTATGTATTTAAAAAAACAACAATTTAAACGGATTTATCGCGTATATTGACATTTTTTGTGAAACCCGACTGTTTCGAACACTTTGCAGTAGTCCGGTGGTCACGGGTAGACTGAGGTGGCATTCGTCTGTCATTTGATATAATTATTATATCAAACTACCGCCAACGGTTCCTGAGTTGCCTCGCGTACTGCCCTTGATTCCTGCAGAATGAGCGGACTGTATCCTGCCCTCTAGTGTGGTGTGATTGGGATTTTAAAATTTTTATAAGTGGATCCAAAGTGGTAGAAAGCTTCCAACTGTCTTTCTCTTCATTATTGAAATTAGGATATTTTTGTATTTCAATAGCCCTATATGCATAAATTTATTTTCCAAGTAAATGAAGTAAAGCAAGTATATGACGTTTATCAAACCTGATGTAATGGTTAGGCTTGTTCAAGGAGTGCTCACACACAGCTGACTTTAATAAACGCCCATTCTTGATATTTGAGATGTGCTCTTTCACCCTAACACCGATGCTTCTCTTTGTCTGACCAATGTAAGATAAGCCACAGTTACAATCAACTTTATTTACACCTGCACACTACAAGGGAATATAACATTTGACTGGTCTCAAGAATTGGCTCACTTATTTGTAAAGCTTAAAAATAGTTTTAATTAAAGCTCTTCTTAAGATGTTGTCGATCCCGTCTGTAACCTCCTTTACATATGATAAGAGTGCTGGCTGTTTCTCTACTGTGGGTGGCTAGGTGGTCTTCTTACACTTCTTCTTCAAAGATATTTGTTATAATTACCTATATATTTTAATGAAAACTCAGCTATCGTACTTTCATCCTACAATCCTGATCTTAATGGAAATCTAGGATAAAAGATAGCTTATATGTTGTTGCCCAGTCAGCTGACCAGTCGATTATTCCGGGCAATCGAAAAGACAGAAAAAATTAAATATTTCATTTTATCTTGTAAATAACATTCTGAGCTAATTGGAAATTACAAACAGACATTTAAATTTATTTTTTATGATTAGTTTTACTAAACTCTCTAAAATACAGGCAATGTACGAGTGAACTTAATGAATGTTCCCTTATCTTGACAGTACAGTATTGAACACTCGACGGCTGTCAGCAGTTAGCAGATAATTTCGTTAGCATACAGCTATCAGTAAGTTTTAAGTAGATTTCGCCTCATGTTATTGCAGCTATGCTCTAAATATGGATGAAAATGTACTTTCTAAGCTACAAAAATAATAACATTTAATGTTACTTTGACGTTTTCGCTTCTTAAAGTACCCTCTATTGAAACAATCTACGCTAGAGGACGAATACTCGTTGAGAAAAGGGAAATTGAACAACTACGAGCAGACCAAGACTTAATAACGTTTCTAAGAAAAGCTTTTATAAGAATAAATATATAAGCAGAAAAAAAAAACATAAAGCAAAGCCTCGACGTTATTGTATTAGACGCACGCCGCTAACGAGGAACAGTTCAGGCCTCGGAGAGGTTTCCCTCAAAAACAACATTTTCTTTAACAAATGAAATTTCAATTTTTCGCATGATGCTATCTTTTTAATTATATCCTTTGACGTTAGTCGTAGGAAGGATTCGGGGAAGTTAGCAAGAACTACGGACAGGTAATGCGACTTCGTCTTTTTTTCCTGTTCATGATATATAAATAGCTTAAAAGCTTTGTGTTGATCGAAAACAAAATAATGAAAATGCTTTGTGACTTGTACTACATATAGTGCTCAGTATTAATATTAAAGTGCGCATCACTTGTTCAATGATTCTCAAGTATATATATATATATATATATATATATATATATATATATATATATATATATATATATATATATATATATATATATATATATATATATATATATATATATATATATATATATATATATATATATATATATATATATATATATATATATCATCAATTATATATCAACATTAATACTAAAATTAATTGCACACAATATCTTCTGATTAGTCAATAATCTATTACGTAAAATATTCAGAATTAAATAAATTTAATACTACGTTTGATTATAAGATTATAATCGGATTATACAGAGGACCTAATAATTATTTCGATGATTTTGATATTTTTCACTTTGACGATTAAATGTTTGTATAAATTACAAATATAAAATTAAAAATGAAAAGATTTAACATCTCCTTGAGTAATACTACATAAATCCAATTACAAAAATAATACATGTATTAAAGATGGTAACTTGTTAATTAACGAGCTTCTCGTTACAATGAATATGAGAGTATAGAATAATATTAGTAAATTTACTAATTGGAGTCGCGTGGGCGTGTCCCGCCCGTGTACGATGTTTCTGCAAAAATCTATAGCCTCACACTGGAGACTGACAAGATAATTTTTAGAAAATAATTATTAAAACGTAATATTAAAGTATAATATTAAGTAAAATTAAATATGTAATATTAAATATTTTTGGAAAAAATAATAAAAAAAATGTTTCTCATAGGCAGGTTTAAAACACACCGTTCTTCTATTAAATAGTTGAGACAAAGTAATGGATTTTACACCGCCTCCTATTAGAATTACTAGAGCAAACGAAAATGTAAGTAGTATTTTTTCCGAGTGAATATCGAACCTGCATACTGTAACGCTTATAGTCAGACACTGTGCCACTGCGCTACACATCTATGTCTACGATAATTTCAAAGAAGTCGTCTGAAAGTAAAAACATTAAAATACAAATCTGATGAACGTAAAATCAAATACTAGAGCAACGCTATATTACTCTAGTTGTTGTGAAATTTGAAGTTTGAAATATGCAGAACGAAGGCGGCTGCGGGCGGCGAGGGCGGGCGGCGGGCCGCGGTCGACCGACGCCGCTTTTGCTCCATTTGCAAGACGTTTTTTAAACGAATGTCAAGTTGCAAGCTGAACTAACGAACTCTACTGTTTTCTTTGCATGTACTTGTAACTCATGAATTGCATGTACTGTAACTACTGACGTACGACGTACGACGTACACAACTACTTGTCGCTGCTACTTGTTCCACAATTCCCATCACAATTTCATTTTGTCATATTAAGTTCGTACTTTTTATACGTTTCCAAAAAGTTACGAAATAAGAAAGTTCTCGAAATATGACAAGATATAATTTCCAATTGTTACTCGTAGTAGGCGTATGGTTCTAAATGTGAATATCTTTGTACTTTTGGTATTTCAATAAAATATAAACAACGACATCGACGCGCCTGTTCAAATACGTACAGACAGTACAAAAACAAAAATCATTGGTAAAAAAATATATAATTTAGTGTTTCTCGAGCATTTTCTTACCCAAATTCCTTTTGTAGAAAATATCTTTAAATGAAAAAAAATATATAAAGCAAAAATAGACGAAAATGCACTAGGTAGGGCGGTAGGTATTCATATAGATTGCAGTCAGTACAAAATATATGAAATCATGCTTAGAGTATCTACTACTTTTTTTTTCGATATTCCACTCAGCAGAGTGGGCAGATTAAACTTAATGCTATGACACTCTTTTCTCAATATACCACATTTTCACTATATTATATGTGGAATGACACAACTCGAGGCTGCGCTTTATGTTCCAGAGTCGGGTAATGAACCCACTACGTGTACGGCTAGACGCTCCCACTGCGACAAGGTGGCTTCACAATATTTTATCGAATTAAAATCCTACCAATAATAAATAATTACTTGAGTTAAACACATCAATCAAATCACAAAACGACGTCTACTTTTGACTTTACGAAGCCGAAGCCTAATAAAACAATGGAGCAATCAAGAAAAAAATATTTCTCTTGCGAAAGATAAACAGAAGGAAATCACAAAAGTTTCGCTGAAAAGGAAAAATAAGCAGTTATTATGTAGTCGAGGAAAGTGGACGAATACGTGAATGAATATTACGAGGCTCGGAGAGAGCAGTCGACTGAAACTGATATCGCTTGGGATTGTTGTTGTTGATATTAAAATAGAAAAAACATAGAAATTTAATAAAACCGTTGTTTATAACGTAATTAAATGATGTAATATCATTATTACATATAACTGTAACAGAAAATTATTATATTAGCTGCAAGAGTAAGGAATGGTACATTAGCCTACATTGACTTGGTAGTTAGAGACGATTGTCCCCACACGTTATTTTGTCAAGACACTTTATTTCACTTTACATCAAATACGCTTGAATATTTTGTATACTTTGTATTCAGTTTTAATACTTTATTTATTATATAATAAAATTTATTTAATTGAAATCATTTGTTATAATATAAATGCCATGGCGTCATCAAAGCATGTGATTTTCAATAGAAAATGACATAAGCAATAAAATAACACCCACACTTGAAATTCAAAACCTCTATCTCTAGTACTATCTATACACTATTATACTACGCGTGAGTCAAAGCAGTTCGTATTATTAATTCTCAAATTCGTTTATCTCGGCCCACGCGTGAGATGAAAATGAGCAGCGCGATATCTATGACATGACAAAGGTGAAGAACGTATCGGATTTAAATATCAGTTCTATTAATACCTACTACTGCGTTTATTAAATATTTCTAATATGAATTAATGGAAATTTTGTTGCCTGTGTTCGAGTATAATTGTCATTCTTATTCAATCGTTCATTCATTATTCATTGTGTACATTTTATTAAAACACTTAAAAGAACAGTAAAACTTTGAAATATATAACATATTGTTAAGAGTATTTACTTGAAGACCTGTAGATGACCTACAGGTAATAACACAATTTGTATCATACATAATTGTAATTGATCTAAAACCAATCAATTACGGTAGAATAACAGCGTTAATCTCAGATAACCGAACCTTAAATTGGCTCAGTCACTTAAAGAAGAATACCGAGGTCGTTGGTACTTCCATTAGCTAAATCGATTTCTCGAAGAAAGACACGTAAAATGCTCAATAGAGGCATTTGGCTTGAATGATTAGTTGTCGCCTGTGCATTGTTCGCGTCATTAATTATCTGGGAACAATCGACGAGCGCTGAGACCCGACGATACCTAATTGACACATCTTACGTCTCCCGCACTCAGTGCTCGCTGCGGAGGAGTTCCATCATACCCCGGCTCTAGCGCTTTGAAGTTCAAAACGAAGGAGACATGAAAGGTTCGCTTTCAATAAACGCCGCGCTTTCCAAACCTGCAGTACCGATATTTCCGTCACGTTGTATATAACAATATATTACTCTCATATTATATTATAAATATATTACACACAAACTAATTTATAATAATAATGACTATGTTTAACAAAGACTAGAGCATAATTTTTACAACTTGCAGATACTTCGAGGTTTTCTTAAAATAGAATCGCTTTATAGCCATTAGGCTTATAATGAACATTAAAATTTGACACGTCATTATACTAATGGCCATTTGTTTGAAACTTACTTTTATAAAGTTCATAATGATAAAGGCAAAATCTTCTTTAACTTGTGTATCCAGCATACAGACACTCGCCAACAGACTAGCGGAGAAAGAGAGAGAGAAACAGTGTTGAAACACTCCATAATTTTTCCGACAAAACAGACCATCAGAGTAACTTAAAACTGTGTTTTCTCTCAGATCAGTAATCAGTTTTTAACAACAAGATATTTTTATCTGAGAAATCTGTGAAATCAAAATTTTTTGCTTATCTGCCAGATAAGGTTCTTCTTCGCTATTCTTGACTTTATCAGCAAGTAGTGTTTAAATAGACTATGGGTCATCTTAAGGTACGTTGCAATCTGATACATAAAAAATATTGCATTTTTTATAAATGAGAATAGTATGTAAATAGGATATGATGAATGATGAATGTAGATAGGATAACTGCAAAGGACTCTTTGTCCATATAGTCAGAAAAACATTAAAAACGTATCGTTTAATCATATGTTATGTCGTTGAACATTTCTAAAATGAACGCAATCTAAAAGCTGCAAGTGGATCGCTAATGTAGAATTATTTTTCTTTTTTTTAACTCTCTACACTAGTTCACGGGCGAGTGTCCCCTGATATATGTTAAACAAGTTAAAGAACACTATCTACGAGCGACACATCACACGACACTGTGCAGGAGGGATAAACTAGGTGGTCCTCACGGCAGAGGTATAGTGTTATTCTATCAATCAGTGTTAAAGTGTAAGTAAAATAAAATATCTAAATTGTAGTAAATTACATTAAAAATAGTAAAAGATTTATAACAACATATATTTGAACTACGCTAATAAATTAAGAAAAAGACGAAGTTCCCAGAGGAGCTTTACTGTAGATAGTATGATTTGAAACCGATTTGTGTGCAGATCGCGTAGTTACAAGTGCTTTATAAGTATATAATGATGTAGTTGGCAAGGCAGCGACTATGCTAATACGACATATTCCAAGTTTTCCCTACATCGGCCTACGCCGTCCGCCCTACGTCGGCCGCCCTACGTCGGCCGCCGCGGCGCTCCGACTCGGAACGCTAATTTGATTACCGCCCGTCATACTGACGCGGTGTTTTGTTTCACAAACAATGACTATTATGTTTTGTTGGACGTTCTCTGTTTTTGTTTGAGCCAATTAATCTACCAAATTTTACATATTACACATATTAAAGCCAGCAGTATAGGGGCGTGATCGATATCTAACTTCATATACTCCATTCGTCAGATATTGAATCGGAATTGGCAGAATTATCATAAACGTTCTCGGGGGATCTCCTCATGTGTTCTGTTGTGACACACGTTGCAACCACCGTATTCAGTGACACCGTTTTAAGATATTTGAAGAGGCCGCTCGCCGTCAACGTAATTTTTCAAAGTGCACGTGAAAGTCTTCGGCGAGTTTCCTATAAAAATATTGAATTACAATAGATATTAAATTAGTTTTATCTATCAGTTATCGGTGAGAGAGTGTCTTGTAAGAATGGTTCGAAAGGAAGTTGTTATTATGTAAACATAATGCCAAGATTTATTTCACATCGAACGTACATTAAGCCATTGCCACGCCATCTTTATGTTCGTCGTTCTGACGTGACGGAAAAGATAAGATCAGATATCACTCACGTAATTGAATGCGTAATAACATTTTACGTTTCTAAACAATTGCTCTTATATTCATTGTATATTTTCTGAATTAATGGGTAAAGCCAACAAGTAAACTAATGGGAAGAGTGCTAGTTAGTATCCGTCATCATAGAAGCACTTCATCTCTATCGTTATCACAACATTTTAATAGTTGCTTAAATATTTACTCAGTATTTGCACTACACACTTTTTTTTACTTATTTTCAAGTATGTATAGTTATGATATTTGCTTCTTGATATTTTACAAGTACTTTGTGTTATTTGAAAGTAGGATATTTATAGAAACTACCCAAAGACCTTTTGAAAATAAAACATGCTATAGAAATGAAAAAATACCCTCTTGAAGAGGTCCATTCAGCGTGACCAGATTTCGTTTGTACTTCTACTCAAATTGATTTGCATTGATTTAATTTATTCCAAATAAAGTTCAAGAGGGAAAGAGTTCGTTGAGATCGTTTCTTTGAGCAGAAGCCGTTTAGGAAACAATTTTATCGACGACCGAAGCCACCGGACTGTCTGATGAATAAATGAGTTCATTCTTCACAGCCCGCCCTCACGCCGGTCCTCGGGCCAGTCGGAGCAAGGTAATATAATGTAAGGCAGGTAAGGTAACAATGCGAGAGTGACAACGGTAATAAAGGAAATATGAGAGACGACAAACAAGGTAAAGCCGAGATCTATTGTTACAAATGGTGCGGGCGGCAATAACGCGACGCGCAGATATTCAACGCACCTTTATACGCGGCGATAAATCCACGAGAACGACGTCGGAACTTCTCATCGCTCATCTTCGTCGCATTCTTTTGCTCTGACTGTCTACTTCGCTACACAAACTCGTCAAGATGCGTAGTTCTTCTATATTAACCTTCTATGACACATGAGTAGGTGAAGTAACCAATTGCTTCTTGATAAACAAACTTAAATAAATTTACTTCAGATTACGATTGACATTTTATACTTGTGATTTACAAATAAAGAGCTCGTCCCACGTCCCGCGTCACGCGGCGGTGTGTGTTTACTGCCACTGTCTAATAAACAAAGTATATTGTTATGGAGGATAAAGGACACAATACTTGTGTATACAAAAGATTTAATGGTTTGATTTTGGGGTTTAGCGTAAGTAGCTTATTCTATACAATAACATTTTCTATTATATTCTGGTACATTGAACATTTATCTTTTATATAGAAAAACATAAAAGCAATGTAATTATAATGAAATGTGAATAGTCAACAGACGAAACGTGAATAGGTACTGTTGGGTCAGTTACTCACTTTACACGCATATTCATTTCTCAACAAGCAAACGTTAAATAGTTAATATTATATAATTTTTTTTTGATAATAATAAATCAACATCGGCACTGTCTAATTATGTTCTATATACTGAATGTCATTTAACGATGCCGAATTTAACTTATTAATTCTTAAATAGCTTCAGAAGTACCTTATAAAAGTATCAAATATCTTTAATAAATAGATCTCCAATAACCCCTCAAAGACTTAATAATTCTATGATTGCTTTTCAGTTTTAGTTTTATTTATATAGAGCGTTAAAAAGAACGGTTAACAAATGGACCGCGCCACGCAGCACGTTGGAGTGTTCGGCAAAACAACTTGAAATAATGTTGATGTAACGCAATGATAACGATCATCTTTACGAGATTTACTTATTTTTAAAACGTGTAATTATAATAAAATAAAAAAAAAACACATAATAAAAAATTTATTAGTTAACAATCGCAATGATGCAAGAATAAAATATAGCAATGATTTAAGAATTAAATTATGATTGTATCTTGCAACACAATAAATTATATTATACGTGAATAAAAAATGAATATGTAAATAGACACAAAGTTGCAAAAATTTTTTAAAACTGAATGTAAATAAATTATTTGCACACTTGGTTTCTTATTAAAACAGATTTAGATTATTGAAGGAAAATTTGTGAAGGATATTTAAGATTTATGGAAAGGTATTGAATGGGATTATGAACTAAGAACAAAGGAAAGTTCACCTCACTTAGAGGGATACACCGTGCTGAGCTGCGAAGGGGACGCTTTATCTGGATCACTGCCTTCGGCCGAGGATTTTAGTCGTATCTCGTTTGTTAAGCGATGGTGCTTTCAACTGTTCTTCAAAATCAATCGATCAATGGAGACGATCGACGACGATGATTTGCAATTTTTTCGCATTGTATATTTCTTCGTTTTGATTGTGAATTGTCCTGTCACGGTCGTCAATTTATGTTTCGTAGTGAACACTATGGAGCCTAATTTTGGTGAAATTAAACCCAAAATAATCTTGATACTGCTTTTAATTACTAGAAAGGTGTACAACGGTTCGAGTGCAAAGTCAGAAGTGACACACCAATAATTTGAATGAAAAGAAATTACATTTTATAAAAGTCAAAATAATGTGGTCGGTAGATTTAGAAAACTGGTGCGATTATAAATTGTATGTAGAACTATGAAGCGCCTGATTATAGAAAATAGCAAAAACGGTCTTAAGGAGTTCAAATGGTTGTAGGCGCGAACAACATCTTATACTTATTTGAAACCAAAGGCGAAGTAACTCATTTTAGTTCAGTAAGTGAAATTCGCTTTCTCAATAATAACGAAGGTAAGTATGATTTTGTGAATATATCTCTATACAGGCAGTATATCTCTACAGAATAGAATAGAATAGAGACAGGCAAGGTTCAGATCGTAAGCCAGTAGTAGTTATTGTCATATGACATAAAGCTATTCGACGAATTGTAAATGATTTGCAGTTTGATCATTTTACTACTTCTCAATCAAAGAATTTTGAATAAATTTGGCTTAAATTTGTTTAAAACCTTTCAACAATAAATAGAAATGATTTCTTTTTACTTACATATAGTTACTCATATAGTTACTACCATATAATATGAAAGACGATGAACAGAAAATAAATTTCAGTAGCCGATGAATTTAATTTGCTAAAGAGGATAATCCTCATCCCGCGAGCCTTGTTCACAGTTTATTGAGCACGTTTAACGTTTATGTTATAATATCGCTATATGTACATACATAACAACATATACTGGACAAAACAAGAACATTTAGTGTGTTATTGTATGTTTGTTTGTTGCTATTTAGTGTCAGTCAAGGTACAAGTAAAGTTTCTACATATTTTTTCGTTTCTGCACAGTTTACTTCATACATGCCCTTTATCATATTACTGATGAAAATAAAATATTATACATATGAATTAGGTGACAAACTCACAATTTTCATTTGCAAGGACTGGATTCAAAATAAACATTGTATTTACTAATGGCTGATCCCGGGTGCTTTATGTCCGAAATTGCAATTCCAGCTCAGAATTAAATTAAATTTTCAATAGAAATTTTCGAATAGCCTCGCTTTGCGCAGCGTTGTTCTCATTCCGCACTTCCATTACAAAACAAATTTGTTTCCAACTCTGCGTACACAAAAATTTCCCTAAAATCAGTTCCAACGCAACAATACAGGGGCCCGCGCCGGAGTCCGCCGTCCGCCGCACGCGCTCTCGTCCCGCTCGCGTACCGACCCACATACGTGCTCATTCAAATACTGAACAATAAAAACCATATAATGTGAAACAATACGTACTCGTTTCAAGAGGAACCTGCAATTAAGCGTAAGTCGCTGCGTGACCGACTGACTCACTTCAATACTACAATTGCAAGAGATTCCTTTCTCTATTACCTCAATTGTATGAAATATAAAATAATGAATTTTAAAATTTATCTATGTTGTATGTACTTTATATCACGAATCACGTCTATATTGCTCGCTTATATATTTGTAGACCAATAGATATCGAAAAAATGGTCTGAAATAAAACTCTTTGACATAAATCGAACGAACCTACTCGACTACTCGAATTCTACCCTCATAAAAAGGAAGTAATTCTCCGTAGCATAGTAGCCACATTCGCAGCGGCTACGAGGCTACGAGCCCAGCTACCTGTCGCACTCTACTACGGTTTGATAACTTATTTATTGGTGCTCGATCGTCGCAACTGTCTTCAAATACTAGATTCATTTCAAGCACTCAATGCTCATAAATATTATTTCTGAAGAGAAAAATGCTCTTGCGTTATTGGCGATAGCCGCATAAGAGCGCTCTAACTTTTGAACGATGTCATTTTGCCCATTTTATGAAATTGTATTTATATAATACTTTAAATAACTTTTAAGAAAGTTTGTTTTTGTACATTATAATAAAATATAAAGTTATAGAAATAAATAACACTTTGTTTAAAAAAAATAAGCTTTGGTGAAATCTGTCCATCCCTATTTATGAATTTTGTGCTTTGAATTATGATAACCGAATATCATTTAGCAAAAATTTTAGAAAAAACAAGTTTATTTTAACAAGTAAAAAATACAATTTAGCTTACAAAATAAAATTTGATTTTGATACGTACTCAGAACGTCATGACGGCAACTACTACACTTGTGTAGTCGTTGATCACTAGACACCAGTTTCTCACTAAAGTATTTACTTAACTACCATTACTTTGTAAAAGTTTTTGAACCACATAACTATATATATATAAATATTTTAAGCTACTGTCTTGTGTAAATCATTATGAAACAAAATCATTGACGTCACTCTAGCGCGCGACGAGTTCACTAGTTACGCGCGATCGTGGCGGAGATTAGAGCGACAGCGTGAGATATCGACGGCGACGGCAGTTGGACACACACTGCCGGTACTCGCCGCCGCGCGGCCGACACTCTGCGCGCGCACCGCGACACTGTCGACACTGTGACACCGCGACACTGCGACACCACCGACACTGGGGCAAAGTGCTGACACTACATACAGGAAGCTATTTTTAAGCTATTATAATTCTAAATAAAACAATTTAAACGGATTTATCATGTATATTGACATTTTTTTGTGAAACCCGACGTTTCGAACACTTTGCAGTAGTCCGTGGTCACGGGTAGACTGAGGTGGCATTCGTCTGTCATTTGATATAATTATTATATCAAACTACCGCCATTGGTTCCTGAGTTGCCTCGCGTACTGCCCTGGATTCCTGCAGAATGAGCTGACTGTATCCTGCCCACTGGTGATCTTTTCTTCAGAGAATCTTTGAAATCAAAAGAAATCTTTGTTTCAGAGAGCCCACCGACTCTGCGACGCTGAACACCTAGGGGAGAAGCTTCGACTGGTGAAAGATGCCCTTCATCAGAACAAGCTGCCAGTTCCCCGCCAGCGTTGTAAGAAGACCACCAAGCCACCCACATTAGAGAGACAGCCAGCACTCCTACCATATGTAAAAGGAGTTAAAGACAGGACCGGCAACATCTTAAGAAAAGCTTCAATTAAAACTATTTTTAAGCCTGGCAAAAAAGTGAGCCAATTCTTGAGACCAGTTAAATGTAATATTCTCTTGCAGTGTGCAGCTGTATACAAACTTGATTGTGACTGTGGCTTATCTTACATTGGTCAAACAAAGAGAAGCATCGGTGTTAGGGTGAAAGAGCACATCTCAAATACCAAGAATGTGCGCGTATTAAAGTCAGCTGTGTGTGAGCACTCCTTGAACAAGCCTAACCATTACATCAGGTTTGATAAACCTCATATACTCGCTAGGGAAAATAAATATATCCCTAGAATGATCCGCGAGGCTATTGAAATACAGAAATATCCTAATTTAAATAGAGAAGACGGTTGGAAGCTTTCTACCACTTGGGATCTACTTATAAAAATTTTAAAATCCCAAACACACCACACCAGAGGTCAGGATACAGTCCGCTCATTCTGCAGGAATCCAGGGCAGTACGCGAGACAACTCAGGAACCGTTGGCGGTAGTTTGATATAATAATTATATCAAATGACAGACGAATGCCACCTCAGTCTACCCGTGACCACGGACTACTGCAAAGTGTTCGAAACGTCGGGTTTCCAAAATAATGTTAATATACGCGATAAATCCGGTTAAATTGTTTTATTTAATATGTATAAAAATCGCGAAAATCAAAGAACTTATTATATTATAATTCTATTCAATAGGTTTTATGAAATTATTCTTCTGGTGTAAGACTTAGTGGTAATGACGTAGAAGCGTATGTTACTATTTGCTCAGTTCTTGAAGGTTGCTTGTGATACCTCAATGATTATGCTCATGTCATAGCAACAAACACAGCGTGCTAGTTTTTTTTTTTATTTATTATTTCTTTTATGTCTTCACGCTTAATCCTGCACATGGCACCCTGCCAGACAGAGAAAATTGCATGAACCATAGCAGCTTAGTGTTAAAACACTCTGTTGATTAGTTACTGCTTTCTCCGTCCTTGCTTTCCGCCTTTTTCGAGGCATTACGTTTTAAACAAACAAACACAAACTGTCGCGTTTACAGACAAATTCATATAATAAAATGCACGTACAAATATATACTTATTTTCAAAGTTATATGTATTTATAGACTCATACAGACCCATACAACTTCTGATGAATTAATAATCTCATTAGTTTTTAAAAATGATTTAAAATCTTAATTTTGCACTTTAAACCATATAAAACTATAACATAATGTTTAGAAACTAAACTCGCTCGCCGTGTCCGAGAGTGGTGTTCAATCACATTGTTTTGGTTAAATTTGAATTCCATCTCCCCCAGCTGCGGACGTGAGAGCTTCTTATGAGGACGTGTCGGCGGCAACTCTTACACTTCTATCGCTTTTCCATTCAGTTTATAAGTAATTTCGAAACATTACACAAAGAACTTGATAAATTTAACTTACTACCTACCTATCTACCTACCACGAGCACGTGTTATTTTTAAAATAAAGTGAACTATCAAATGTGAACACATTAATTAGCGGTTTATGTTTCTTGTTATCTAAGTAACCCTCGGGAGCTATTATTAGACCTACAATGGGCAGTCTCTAGGCGGGGTGCGGTCATCGCCTCGTTACAAGTTTCCATATAAACGATATCACAGTTGGCGTAACGAGTTGCAAACACAAATTGGAAGCGTACACAAATGTACGCGGCAACTTCGCTAAACACGTAAAATATTTTGTGATGGAAAAATTCATTCTGTTCCAACTTCGGCACTTAATTTGTGGCATAAAGTGAAATAGGAGTATTTTACGACGCGTGTCGACCCGTTTTATATTCTCTGCGAGGTCGCGTCATAAAAAGCATAAAGTGCGTACAACAGACCGTCGCGTCGCGTCGGAGGAAACAAATGTCAGCGAAACAATGACTCGACGATTAATAAAACAAGCGAATTGTTAATATATATGTACATATGTGGCGTCAGGCGTGAGCCGTTGAAGATGGCACCGTTCGTCCAATAAAATTTTGCTTATTAACGTCCTAGTCGGGAACGTGCGTCCTCGGTGTATACAAATTTATTCAATTAAAGGATTTCATGCCTGATAATAAAAGCCGGTTAAGTGCGAGTCAAACTCGTGAACCGAGGACTTGGCAATAATGTCACAAGTATAAATAATAAATGTTTAGTGACCTGTTCCTAGGCGTGCACATATTTTGTCAAAAACAAGTATACGTATAGAATTGTAAAAAATCATTTTTATCATTTTATAACCATAATATACTGTTCTATCACTGAAAACAGGTTGAAAACCTTTAGGTTTTGGTCACGTAAAAGTCAAAATTGTGTTAACTTGGAAGTTTTGTTTTATCTGCTATAGAAGTATCAAGACGAATTTAATATTAAGTTTGTATATTTATATTATACAAACTTAATATTAAATTCGTCTTGATATTTCCATTTGCAGCGAGGTGAGTTCAGGGACACTCTTACATGTCTTCGTTCAAAGTTCCAAGCTGTAAAGAGGCAAAATGTTAGTACTTCTATTGAAAACGTTATCTAGCGCGATATCGCGTCCTCCCATCCCGCGCCACCACACGCCGCGCCGTTCAGAGCGCGGATATCTCGCGAACAAACAAACGCAGCACAATTAACTAAGATAAATAAGGGCAATTTGTTTATTCTGCTCTGAATGCTACCACTTCAGCGATTTTTTGCCGAGTCTTATCTCGCGACCGCCGCGTCGACTCCTGCGGGGCCTTAGCTTATGTTTACAACCACAAAAGGCTTGTGTTCGACGTGTTTATTTGAAATTTTCAATTGAAATGACAAAAATAAAGTAATTTCACTATTATACAAAAGTCGATATATAAAATGATGACTTCTACTTATACACATATATTTTTCGTACAGGCAACATATTCGTTAAGTTGTTAAAAATATTAATTCAATTATGTACATCAATTGAATCAAATTTCATATTATATTTATAAAAAAATATAATATAAAATATTATGAAGTTACAGCGCGGAGTGCACTGTAAGTTCAACTTAAATAAAATAATTGTGATTGAATAATATGTAATTGTATTGATATGTATGTAATATTGCTGTTTTAGTGGACATCTCTGATCTTAATAATAAGGTATAATACCGTAATATATGGCTTTTATAAATTAGCTGTAAACACTATTAAAAAGTTATTTTTATGATTTTTGCAGTGTTATTCCACACAAAGGATAGAAATAATATTTAAAAGAAACATATAAAAGATTAAACGTAGCCAGATTTCAACCCGCACCTCTTGGAAATCGTCGAAGCGCTCTGATCACTAAGCTGTGCTGAAATTTTTACATGCTTTTTAGAACTTATTGCGTTGTTAACATGTCTGTAGGGATATTTTTTTAATTCCCAATACCCAAGATTATTACATAGCACTATGATTTGGCAAGAGAGATAGCATTCTCTTTACTTTAATAACAAAGTCACAAAGTTATGGCTTAAAATATTACATTAAAATAATATGAAAAACGTTCTCTTTGTAAGGCAATACAAAAATATCTTACATTTGGAAAAACATCTTAGAGCCCTCTGTTCATCAAACTGGTGACCACTCGTCTCTACGCTCGCCGCACTTCGTCTCGGTGACGGACGTGGAGGGTGCTCGCCTTCACCGCCGTGACGTTGACGCTCTCAGGTACATTCCTGCTTTCTTCAGTCACGGCCAAGTTTGCTTCACGTTCATTTTATAGCTTTAAGTGACCTCCAAGCTCAGTTTGCTATCAATTTTTCAAAGCTGATAATAAAACGATTTTCAGTCTCACTAAAATATTGACTTAGTTGAAAGTGTCAAAGTTTCGCTATACAAAAGGTCAACAGCAGTTTCTGCAACATGAGTGGTAAAAACTTATCCACCTGCCTACTGTCCGCGACCGCGCCGACCTAGCGCAACTCACTGGAATACTGAAGTTATACATTTCAATATAACTATACATAAAATTTACGTGTTCTATATCTCTTAAAATTGAATAACGAAGCCGCTATGTTAGCGCTGCTTTTACATTGACCGTCAATAACTCTGCGATAATGTTTACAATAAAAAAATTATTAGTGTTTTCATAAAAGGTACTGGAATAAAGATCGTCATTCATAAGAAAACATGTCTTATTAGATTCTCTCTACTTATAAAGAAAATATAATTTAAAAATACTTAAAGAGCAACTACTTAAAAATTAAAAAGAAAATATAGAATAGTTTAATAACTACTACTACTACTAAACTATTCCATATTATGTATATATATGTAAATGAAAAATGAGAAGAGTTGTGGCGGAGAGGCGTAGCGTCTGCCTACAAACGAGACGGCTTGTGCATTTTCTACGCTCTGACAATTAGGCACAGCGTGGCGTTGATTTGCTCCTCTCAACATACAATGGCGCGGGAAAAGTCGGTTCCAGCGGTTGCCATTGCCTACGCTGATATAGGCAGGATAAGGCGTCAAACCTGTTTATTCCACAGTTTATTCTATAATCTTAAAAAAATAAAAACAAATTCCAATCCCGTTCAATCTGTTTAATCTCCACAGTGCATAGAAATCAACATACATAATGTACGTCGCCGCGGTCCTCGCGCCCGGTTCATCCTCAACGCGTCAAAATATAAGTTTCAAGAGTCCGAAGCGTGATGAGATCGGCACTCCGCACTCCGCACTCCCCAGCATGTCGAGGGCGCTCGTGTTTATGACTTATTATCTCACCTCTTCAGCACAGCAGCTCATATATATAAGCTTTGTAATTAAATAGCATTTATAACTGATTGCAATCTTATAATAGGATATTAGTTAATATAATCACTGACAAAATTTATTTTTGTATTTTTGTATTTAATAATAGTTGACGGTTTATTCTGGGAACCACTTGTTGAGGGAATCTGCTAAGACTCTTAGGTCTGATGAATTTGAGTGACGAAACTCGACTCATGTTTTTGTATTGTTACGAGAGCCAAGGAAGTTAAAGTTATTTGTTTTCATGAGTAGAAACAAAACCTATGACCACCGTGTCGGTCAACTGCAGTGCCGCTGACCTATAACATTTTTGATGCCATATATTGTATGTTTGCTACATTCTTTTTAAATTCACGCTTTACCCTTATATAGCAGTTCCTATTCACTTGTTACATTCAATGACGATATATATAGTTTATGTTATATACCTCCACGTACAGCGTTCCGCTCTGTGCCTTAAATTTCTATATATCAGTTATGGACAACCATATAATAAAATAAAAATGTTTTTTTGACATATTTATTTATAAGAATCTAGAATATATAGGTTCCAAGGAATAATATGTACGCTCATGAAATTTGTGCTAGGTCTGTTAATATCACTAATAATAATTTTTAGCAATTTAGAAAGCCCGCTGATTTTCTTGCGCCAGTTCATAACTTTGTTGTAAATATTTAGTCTGAAAAAACCTAAAATAAGGTCTGAGGCATTAATTTTAGTGAACTGGTGCAGGTGATAGTTCCAAAGGAGAACAAACAAAATAAACTTCTACAAACGATGATAATTACAATGTTTTTATACGATTGATAATTATGATATACATTAATATCAGATAAATGAAAAATAAAAAAGCGTCGATAAAATATTTCTATCGGTGTGTTTAAATATTTTTGTTATCTGCTTAAATACTTTAAGTGGCAGACGGTTGCAGGTGAAATTCAATAAACCAGCGTGCGCTTTCTCTGCCTGCCTTCGGACAAGACGCTAAAAAAAGAAAAAAAATCTCTGCTTGTTTCACGGAAACCTCACCGCCCGTCGAAGCCAATCGCATAACACTCCCTCCCCCTCCCACCTACGTGCTCCTCCCCCCCTTCAACTACTGCCTCCCGCTGCCGCCCTCGACCCGGCAGACCCATCTGCTCCCGCTTGCCGTTTCCTCCTAGAGAAATGAAAAATTGACTTATATCCGATTTGATTATAGGATTTTAAACATAAACATCTGTTTTATAACTTTGAAAATATTTAATCTGAAAAAACTTAAATAAGGAAGTCAATTGGAGCGTACTAGTTACGAGGTATTTTTATTACATATGGACGTTCATTTATTGAGTGACTGCGTCAATGTAAGCACACGCAAAACACTTCAAATGACATTTACAGAAGTAAATGGTGTTTCATACAATTATTTTGTATCATTTACCTATATTTGCATACATTAATATTTATATTATTAAAATTCATTGTTAAAAAAGCTTTATCTGCATAATCATGTTATGTAATGGTCGCTACATACACACACACACACACACACACATACTCACACACATATAGTACATAGTAGATTGTCGGCGAGCGTCAGATGTGTGAGAGTTATGAATGCCGGCGTCGATGGAGCGAGGCAAAGTTAAGAGAAGCAATAAAAGCGTGTACGATAAAGAGAAACAATGCGCGCGTTGTACATTCTGTGCAGTGCAGGCAGAGAAAGTATGTCGGAAAGATGTGTACGAGTACTGACCCGCCTCAAGTCAGACATTGTTGAGTGCGAGTCCGATATGAGATACTACTATGTTAACGAATACACCACGGAATATACAGGTTTCACGCTTTTTTCGAGGCGTTGCGTGTTGAATGGTGAAATTCAATGCCGTGCTTTATCTTGTTGCAAGAGCGAAAAAAATGAAAATGAAAAAATCTATCCCCGCGTGGGAATCGAACCCACGAACCGTAACGTTTCCATGCAGATGATACGCCTTTGCGCTACAATGGCCCTCAATATACAAGATATTAGCACTTAAAATTTTGTTCAAAATGTCACTTAAATATAGGAGAATGTAATCAACCCATGTATTTTTTAGTTCAAGTTGACTAAATGCCAACTACCGACTGCGCTTTGTCACGAGGCACCGTCGGCACTTCGTTGTAGCGGTAGGTAAGAAGTAAGTGAAAGAGTGAGGAAGAAATCGAGTGAGCGGTAATTGACTCGGAACAAAGAGACGCTCGCGTCACCAATAAAAGCTTTTAGCGCGAGATGCGACGCGAGATAAAAAACACCGTCGCTGCGAGATTCGATAGCGCCTTGCTCTATTTGCTGACGCCGACCGCTGGCTGAGCGCTGCGGACGTACGCAACTAACAATTATTTGATTATAAATTGGAATCTTCAACGAAAATGCAATATTTTGTATTCCACGTCTCCTACTTGAGGAGACATTTTATTAATGTGAGCCGAAAACGTACCTTTGCAATGGTTGGGTGGAGTTCGCCGCCGCGACTGATCCTCGCCCTGTGAAGTCGATTACTTCGCGCCCGCCCGGTCCCGGCCGATTGCTTGCGGCCACTCCGGACTCACACAACATCGTCCTGACTTAAATTTTGCTATACTAGACACATTTATATATGTCCATTCGATAATGTATCTATAAGATAGTGAAATTGTCTCAACTAGTTTTACAACGTTTTAAACAGAAACAGTATAAACAAATACAAAAAAAATATAATATTAATTGAAAATCAAATTGCAACTTATTACAATGTACTATTTAATATCAGTAGAACATAAATTTATGTATATATGACCACTTTTTATTAATATTATTTTTTTAAAGTTTTTTTTTTTTTGACACTTTTGAGATTAATAATATATGAGATTATTAATACATGACCACTTTTGATATTAAATCAATTAGTTACATTTTTTTTTATATTACTAAAGATTGATTTATAAAAAATATCTTACTCGTTCAATTCCTATTACTGGATAAATTGCCTTCTGAAACATATTGAGTACAAACATTTCACAATAATAGCAGTCATCCACCTGCTACTGGTACGAGGCGTCGCCGCGTTATCTCGCGTAACAAATCGCAGACGCCACTCGCAGCATGCTTTATAGTACGTGCGCGACGCTGCATACTAATTTACTTGTTATCGGGCAGAGCTCGTGTTTGTCGTCAGGAAATGCTCTTACAACTACGGTGGCCTCCTTCATTGACAGTATGGACTTAGTGCTTTAAAACTAGCTATTAATACTGTTTATACTAAATGTTATGAACATTTAAAATTTAGTCTAAATAAGATTTGGTCAAAAATTTTTGATTTAAACAAAATAAATATACCTTAATATAAAAGCATTATAACTAATATAGATTACATAAATATTTTTAGTGTATAAGCATACATCTTCTTAATTTTAATAGCTGTATTTATTTGCTCTACATTGTATAGAACCTGTGGTATATTGTAAAATATAGTTCTTATTTCGTGACAAAGGTCCGAGGCAGATGTTGCACCGGCTCGGACTCGGCGTGTCATCACGCGTCCAGTGACAGCCACAGGCGTGCATTTTGTATGCGCCTCGGTGAATGCCTCGCACTCGTACCTGGAAAATAGCGCTACGTAAGCGTACATAAAATAAAACTAATATTTATCAAACAAATATTGACCTAATATTTATTACAATTTTTACTACAATAACTTTAACCTTTCTACCTTTTTATCGTGGGCTTGATATATCGCACAGTCCATTTGATGTTATGAGGATAGCTATAGAAGGGACCCTTCTCTAATATTTTATTGCAACACTTAATTTACGACGTAACAGTAAAAGAGAAGTCTTTTACGGCTCGTGTCGTCGCTGAGGTCTCGTCGCCCGACACCGACATGACAGCCATTTGTTGAAAAAACAAGCGCCTACAAAACGAGTTCGGCGGAACAGCTTTTAAAAGTACAATGAAGCCTCTCCGGACGTCGGCTTCTAGCGGGTCGTTGATTTATTGATAACGAATTTTACCGCTTTCGATTTTGTATTAATGGCATACAAAAGAGGTTACAATACATATCTACCTATTTGTCCTATTCGATTACGTCTTGACAAATTATATATAAATAATATTAATATTAGTTATAATCCACTCCACTATATCTTCACAACAAAAAAGTTTATTGCCGCAAACAAAATAGTTCTTGTTGTAATTCTGTGTGTTTATACTTTAAGGCATTTTATTCAAATCCTCCAACTTAAATCGAAAGTAATTTAAAATGTTCAATAAATGCATTGCAAATTTACTTTATCTTCAACCAATAGGTGGAATTGAATTGAAGTACAAATCACTAAATATCCGCACTTATACAACGCAAAGAATTAAAAGTCTGTAAAGCAACATATAATTTAATTTGTCCTATTCGATTACGCCTTGACAATTTGTGCATACACATACATATACCTCTTTACAACAAAAAGTTAATTTCTGCTAATAAAATAGTTCTTGTTATAATTTAGTAACATTTTTATACTTAAAAGAAGCTTCACCGTGCGGGTGCCGGGCCCATCGCGTTGTAGGAAGAGGAGCTCCGATCAGCGCTTGGTACTTACGACCCAAGTTTAAAGGGGCCCCTTTAAAATACATTAACACTCACCTTCACTGTCCGAGCTCCTACCACTACCTAACCGTTCTAGAAATGTATTAGTAATAGTTCTAGACAGACCGAGA
>JAZFAU010000390.1:0-220109 GCA_037178615.1 Dione vanillae
ATATCTACATGAATATGTTTCTTTTATTTCCGTTAATCATAAAAATTCATAAACAAATTTTGTTTTTTTTTTGGTTTATAATTAATTACAAACAAAAAAAAACAAAAAAAAATAATTTTGTTTTTTTTTGTTTGTAATTGGTTTAAAAATTTTGCAGTAAACGTGAACTCTGAAAAACAGGGATACAAATAATAATAATTGCAACAATATATGTTAATATTATATAGTATAAAAGTGATTTAATTATTATTTGAAGGAACCACTGGCTAAAGATAATATATTTGTTGTATACTCTATATACATTCTTTTATAAAAAGATGCTGTAGGCAAATAATCCGATTCGATATAAGCCTATCTACAGATAATAATATCTACTGTCCAACATGGTAAGAGATTCAGAATTGCTTTCATACAATCTGAGACGATTAATTTTCAGTGATTTCAGTTAAGTAAAGGTAAGTTAAGATTCAGTAAAAAGCTAAAAGATTTTCTGTGATGGTGAACTAAGATTAATCTGTCGGCGTCTTTGCGCTTCAGCGACTTACCGCACAATAAAACCTGGGCACAATTTTTCTTATTTCTAGTAGCTCACTGAATTACAAGAAATTGTGATAAAACAATTGTATAATTTCATTCGAAGTATAGATAATAATAGAAAAAAAATATATCATTACTTGAATAAGAATTGTCTAAGAAACGTTACTATAAAAGTTCCCTTCGTTAAACCTTTTTTTTTTTTTTCTTTCTATAAATATGATTCGTAAAAATATCTATCGTTTCATAGTTATACAAGTTAATAAAATTTGTCTTTATTTATAACTTTGGTATTTTTAAGATTTTGCTTTTATTTAAAAACAAAATTCTCGTTTCGATACGATATTTGTAAATACTGTTTATCTTTTTCTTTCATATAAAAAATTCGATCAACCCATCGATACGTTTAATTTACTGTATCGAATAAAATGACTGTGGATCGAGATAGTCGCTCTGTCATATACAGAATACTCCCAACCGATCGTTACGGAAGTCATGATAGAACACTAGTTTTTTTTAGATTTGCCCTTTATCGCTATACACGGGGTTGAATGCCCCCAAAAGGTATGGATTTAGACATTCATATCACTACTGCCCGCGCTAATTTTTCGCGAGACCAGGTACATGAATGTAAATGACCATATCAATTTACAGTATTAAAAATGTTAAAAACCAATTTGTTAATAGTAACCCCCCCCCCCCCCCCAGAAAGCCCCCCCCCCCCCCCCCAGAACGTGACATAGGTATATTTGGTCGCGGCCACGGCAGATTCACAAAATACTTGAGACAGTCACATATTCGTATTTGAATATTGAATATCACAGTACATCCGTGATCGCTGATTATGAAATGCGGACGTGCAGACAAAAATTCAAATTTGTTAGCGTTAAAAAAGCATGATTGCTAAGAAAGAACACGCATGCCCACTGACCTAAAACGCATATCTTTAAAACGAAATGTCCATTCTTGTACCCTTATCGATTATAAATTCGATTAACGTAATTAAAAACTGTCTTTCGCTAGCCAACGTCCCGATTTACACGTTAAATAAAATGTAATGAAAATTTTTTTTAAGATTTAGTAAAAAACAGCAGCTTTGGATCAAAAAGGTTTGATAAAATTTATATACGTTGTTATAATTAACTTTGGGGAACACCTTCCTCAATTTGTTTCAAACCAAACTTTCGTGTATTGAAAGTTGATGGCGTCTTGTCCATTCGATTGTCCTCTATTTCATGGTTAGTTAACGTTTACATTCAAATGTGGAATATTCAAAATATGTCGCTAACATAAGTTAAAGGCCCTTAATAGCTGTTGTTATTGAATTGTAGGATGTAAAATTGTGCGCTGATCTTCCAGCTCTGATTTCAGTATTATAATTGAAAAATTACATATTCTATAGAATAATACAGGAACCAAGTTTATGATGAAAAGAAAGAAAAAGAAAGTTATCAAATGGGATTCAGTATAAAGTTTTACATAATTTTACAATTCACCCGGAACGGACCATCATTTCCACAATTCATTGTCATTTCATGAACACGGTTGTGGTTTGTTACTTACTACGATTTCAATGTGACAACGCTTCTGATTTCCATTTAAAGCCGTTAATTGTTAAACGAAATATATTTTTATTTTTTGTTTATAAGATCACGAATTCATTATATGGTATTGTATATTTATATTTATCCGCATTTTGCAGGGTAGGCGGGGGAATTGCTGGAACTATATGAAAACCTAGTGTTAAGAACACTCCGTTGGCTTAGTCCCTGCTTCTCAGTCCCGCTTTCTGCCTTTTTCGAGGCAATGCGGGTTGAGTGGGCGGGAACGCACCCGTCATTGCCTGAATTCACAAAAAATATATATTCCAAACAAAAAAAAAACAAAATTTAAATATAAATCACTCATGGACATATTTGTTGCAATTAATATTTTGAATTAGGACTCTATATATCGTACGGCTCTAACATGTATCTATTCCAAAAAGAATTCACCTGAATTCCGATACGATTCAAAGTGTTTCATCGTTAATATCTACAACATTTCCAAACTCAAGTTCTTTGAGTTCCCTAATATAAAAAAAAAGCTTTTTAATCGAATAAGCTACAAATAATTTTATAGCGAACCACTGTTCTCGTAAACTTGTCACAAGTCGTAAAACTTCCTAAAATTCAACTGTTACCTCGACTGTAACTTCCAGTGACCAAACTTACGATCTAAATTAAAAGAGTTGTAATTCTGCGGGTTTATATTTACGAGTGCTATCTATAACGCAAAAAAGCTTATCTAACTATAGAATTCGTCACCAGCTTATACTTTATCATGAAAATCTGTTGGTGCTTAGAATAGACAGAATTATAAGAGCGTAGTTAATTGAAATACCATTGTTATAACATTAACAACAGTTGTTCAAGTCTAATAGTTTTTAATGTAATTTTTTTTTAGACCTAAAAACCGTTTGTAGAACTTGCGTTCTATAAACATATAAAGTAGTAGGAAAAAATATGTGTTTGTGTAGAAGAAAAACATCAAGCTACAAAATCTCATTTGATGGTGCTATTTTTAATAATTTCTGTATTTTGAAAACAGAAAAGTTTCCCAGTAAAGTATTTGATTTTATAGTTAATAAATACTGTCGTCTGGCCGGCGGGAGACTAGAAGTAAACTGAAGAAAGAACCATTGCAAAAAGTTTAAGAATACCAATATTATTTTTTCTTTCACAGGTTGGCTTTTCACATTGTTGATGATTTATCATTGCAGACATGGTCCTTCTATATTCTGTCCTTTTATCTTCTAACAGTCTTTGCAGTAAATTTATGAATCGTTACAATATAAAAAAAATTCATTTCGTTTTACTATTTTTATTTCATTAATGACTTCACTTTTTAACTTTATAGGGCGTATTTTATAATTAAAACACAAGCAGAACTTCACTCATTGACAATTAAGTTTACCAATTTATTGTAAACCCTAGTAAAATAAATTCCATCACTTCCTATTCTATGAATTTGTGCATTGTTGGTCTATGGTGATATTAGAATCGACTGACAAAAAGTTTACAAGAACATCTGACGTATATAGATGGCTTTAGATGTTCTGCTATAGCCACCCTTCACAACCAGAAATTAAAGTGATCCAATTAACCATCCTTGATTTATTATAAACGGAGGTAAATTCTGAGCCGAAATAAAATATTATAAAATAAGCGCGGAATATTCAAGCTTGTAATAAATACGTTTTCCGTAGGTACAAGTAAATTTATTTAAAAACACTACAAACATAATTTTATTAATTTCTTAATTGGTTTTAGAGTGAATGATACAAATGTTCATAAGCTACTTTACCAATAAAGCGGGCATGTTGATTGCAATTTTTTGTAAGTAATCGTTTATTTTTAGCTGAAACGCTTTTTCCCGCACATGGCAGGTAGCAGGAGGGCACTGCAGGAAAAGTGGAACGTCGTGTTAAAACACTCCGTTGATTAGTCCTGCTTTCTCCGTCCCCACGGGTGCCGGTTTTTATTTTAGCATGTTATAAAATGGTTTACGATGCAAGCATTATCTTTCCACTTTTTTGGTAGGTAGAATAGCATAAGTTTTACAAATCCTGACCTTTAAGAGTTATTCTAATTTAGCAGCCATACCATTTTGCGGCCGGGCTAACTTCCTGATATTGTGTAAACTTGTTAAGGCATTTTTGGCTATCATATGCAACAACCTTTATGAAAGAAAACAATATTAACTCATACTTTAAATTGGGGGGTATTTAGTGTACTTTGTGACGGACTGATATTGGTGTCTTACCATTCAAGTGTTCAGTAATGGGGACAGTCTAAACGAAACCACGTATGTATGTTTCTTAACGAAACTTCTTTAAAGAGATCAGCAAAAAACTCTAGTTTTTTTAATTAGTCGCGTTCTATAATTTTACATATTGTATTAAACAAATAGGGGAACGTGGAATTTATTATTTAAGCATAATGAAGGGGGGGGAAATTATGTTTGCTATACAGACACGCACGTTTATAACAAACAATATATACTTTTCGCATTCAAACTAATTTTAAAACATGTCGATAATTTTTGTTATAAATTCATTAAAAATAATTGCTTTTTGGCCCCCATAGCGAGGCGTACTCAAAACAATATGACTATGGTGTATGCATTGACCTCGTTTATATTTTTAAGTATTCTAAACCTACTTGGTCTTTTCGTTTTCATATCATTTTCAGATTTCAATATAAGTTTTTGGAAAAACTTCCTATTATTTGCTTTAGATTGTTTTGTATTTAGGTGGCCATTAGTCATTCTAGGTAATTTAGACTGTGTAGGAATATGGACGTTACAGACTTCGCAACAATTAATATTATAATGACATTACATTTAAAGTAACATAAATAAAAAAAAATGAATTTAAAAAAAAAAAATTTTAAAATATACTAGAAACTATAATAAATGCAGGACCTCGTGTCAAATATTATGTGTTGTTACTGTAAGTACATCTATTTTTTAATTAATAGTTAAAATATAAGGTTCCTGTACCTGTAAGTTACCTAAGTACTATACCACTGATACCAATTCTTTTATTCTTTTTTCTTTTATTATTTTTGGCCTTTTTAAAGATTGCCAAGTGAGCACTTTGCCAATGTTTCATGGTGAGTGGGGAAACACACAAGAAAGAATTTGTAACCAATTACTTTAGAGCAAAAACTGAACTTGTGATATCTATCTACCGAAAATATAATTTGATATAGATGATCAACACAGACAATTTTGAAAACGAGGATAAAGTAATAACTTGGATCATCACTGAAAATTTAACGAAATATTCCTTTCCAGCATAGAGGAAAACTAGTTCCTTATTTTATACAATATAATATTAGGTCCATAAGGAGGAAGGGGTAATAGGCAGTGTTAAAAGGTTTTAAAAAGGTTGGAAGCTGATTTGTTATAGAAGTTGATTGAATATTTCTTAGTGCTTTCATTAAAAGTACATGTATTTCGATTGAACATGTTGAAAACTGAATTCATTATATAGTAATATACGTTATAGGACAAAATTAAGCTTACTTTATAAATCTGTACAAATATTGAAATTTACTACACTCGTATACTGGTATAAATATAAACTTGCTTAAGATATATTGTAATTTAAACTTTAATTTTTAAAGTTTGTACTTAAAAACGTGGTACCGTACGTTTACTAATGAACTTGTTCATTAGATGTTATGATAAGAAACGTATAACATAACTTTATGATATAGAATATATGTATATATTATTGAAAGCCACAAGGGATTTTTTTCCACTCACGAAGCCATCATTGCACGTTTGTAAAGGAATTTATTATTTATATATTAATAACTTGTAGTATATCGGGGAAAGCTTTTTAGGAAAAAATGGTCTACTAGTAGAGAATCTTAAGTAATAATGTGAAAGTATACTAATAAAGACGAAACATAAGTACATAAAAAATAACAGAAAATAATCACAATAAGTTGTGTCACAAATTTACACTATTATAATTAAAAAAAAAAAAATTGTAGTTGCTTAATAAATATGTAAAACTTTTTTTCTAAGTAATAAACAATAAATCCAATATATTATATTATTTATTATAAAAAAAAGATAGATTTATAAGCTTAATCGATCGTCCATAGGATTTTACCGTCGACTTGAAGAAAAATTTACTGTGCTTCCCGGGAATTTGACTTAATAAATTACGAGCGAAACTATATAAAACCACCCAAAGAGCAGCCTCCGAGGGGGATTTCCCGCCACAGGTTTACGATTATGGTGTGCATTCATAAATTGAAAAAAAAATGCAGATTTTGCAGGATTGAATAAAATACTTTATAATTCTTTTTAACGTTTATGTTTAGTTTTCAAATTTTTCATTATATTCAATTTAGTTTAAACAAATAAAAATCTCGTACCTATATTATTTGGGAATAAAAAAAATTCGACGATAATGTATATCATTTAGCAAATTTCTAAAAGGGATTTCCACCCCCCCCCCCCCCCCCCCTTACTGTTTAAATGGTAGGAAGTGTAAAGAACTTCATTGTCAAATTATGATTTTTATAGGTACACAATATTATAGTCATATTAAATTTAAAAAAAGGGATAGAATAATTATATGAATTTAGTAATTATTTTTAAACATTTTATATCAAAGGACGTTGTATTCCGTAGGGGAATGGACTCAGTTCTTTGTTCATAAAGGTGGTGAACATTTGTGAAAAATGTATGTAGTAATAAAAAAATGTCCCCGCCTCTGTTCGGAAATGTCTATGCGATAGTGAAATTGTGACTACATTTGCCAATTCATATTTTGTTATTAAGAGAGTTTAATTTGTTTTTTATACACGAATTTATTAGGCTTATTGTAATTTGATTTCATGTACAAAAACCAAAAATAAACTACGTACAAAAGTAATAAAAAAGCTTTTTTGACACACACAAAAACAACATAGATATTAAAAATATTTTTCACGACACAAATTTAAATGTTAGAGCTTATGTCTTTAAAGGTATATATAGAAAAGCTGAAAAATGTAATGGTATTAATGGTAATCTTAAGAATGGAAGTTCGCTCTGCTGTAGAAATGAGGTTTTACAAGAGACGAAATTTACAAAGCTGACGGACAGTCCGCGGCGCGGCGCCAAACAGGCCCTGTGTACTGTGAGGCGCATTTTAGTTTGGAAAATGAATGGTTTCCGCTAAAATAAGTGGGAAATGAATAGCTTTTGAAAGCGCTTTTGTTTCGAACATGTGGGAGGTTAAATTAATTCTATTGTGGTGTAAACTGTTTATAAAATTAAAGGAAAAATACGTTTAATATGTGTGTAGCGCTTTTCGATGACGAAATCTTAATTGAAATTATTATAATGACCTTAAATACAAGGGTTTTGTTAAAGAATTTTTCTAAAGTTAGTTAAATGGCCCACAGAAATAAAGTTCACCAATAAATTGCATGTGACATTGGTTTAAAGTTGCTTCGTCTAGAATTAGCAAAGTTACAATTCTTACTGAAGAAAAATAAAACTTAGTTTTGTTAGTTAACGCTTATTTAGTTAAGTTACTTTAGTTAAATAGTCAGAATAGTTTAATAGAAATGTTTTACAATGGACTTTTAGATAACTAATGATCTGCATGTTTGTATTTATTAAACGTAGCTGGTGGTAAAAAAAAATAATATTAGGAAAATTTTAACCAAAGAAATATTAATAGGAATATAAATATATTCAAACACCGATTTTGGTTTTTCCAATTTTTTTACTTATACTTTTCGTCCCGTAATATCTCAATTGCTTCTTGTTTTTTTAATAACGTCAGGTTTAATTAAGGTGTTATGCCACTCAATTACTATTTTGCCAGTTTGGTGTAAGTCCCTTTTACCTACTGTATAAATTTTTGTATGCTTATTATAAAGTATATTATACTATGTTTATTTAGATTATATTCTCGTACGTATTTTTTGTACGTTCTTATTATAGAAAATCCTTAGTAAAGGGAATAATGCTTATATATGTTAGCGTGTGAAATTTATCTGTAGAAGCGAACTTTTTGCTAGTGCAAATACTTTGTGAATTTGGAGGCTCTGGGGAAATCCAGCGAGGGTCCCTTAACTACGTTTTCTATGATAAAATAAAATATTAGAAGGTGCAATAATGAGAATGAAATATTGACATTTCATCTGGCATATAAAATAATTACGTAAGTAGGTTTTTTTGTGCATATTCGACAGAAAAATAAAGATAATACTGAAATTATGATCGAGAAAAATAATACTGAAAATATGTATACAGAGTATTATTTCTTACATTTAGCATCTATTATTTAAATACTCTGAGGTATAATTTTAATTGTCTTTACACATTCTCATGGGAACGTATTTCTGTCATGTGTATACATATACACGCATATGAGAGTGTACACGTGTAAGTGGGTACATCAAGTCAAATATATATTTGTCACGATATACATAGTTATGTAGCTTTTACTTGATTGATATATCCCTAATCTGACGATTTCGTTATTTCCAAGTTTTCTATTTCCTTATATATACTGTAAGCCGAAACTTGTTGTGAAGTGTCGATTGTAAGCCAAAACTTGTTGTGAACAGTGTCGATCCCCACTACTGTCTATATAAAGACTTGTTCAGTAGTGTTCGGGGGCATTCTGCGTTAGGTCGCCGAGCGATAAGGTCGTAGGGATCGATACTGGGCTGTATTTCTGTTTCCGTACGATTTACTTGCAGTTATTAAATTATTAAAAGTTTTAGTTGATTTATTGATTAATTGTCTAAAGTGGGTTTATCTTTAAATAAATTAGTTTTAGGTTGTTCGAATTGTTATTTTTTTATTTTGTTAATCACTTCTGATTCCTAACTATACACATATTGTCTATAAGAAGTTTTGATATAAAAATTAATCAGTAAATTTATATCATAAATTTATTTATTGATAGCTCTACTGACTCGAGACATTTTTTTTCCATTTTGTTGATTGGTAGAACTAGTTGTAGTATGGGTAGTGAAAAAAACAAATTCTAAAAGTGTTGTTGCCTTAGCTGAACAGACGTTAACATTCTACATTTATACAATAATCTAAAAGCGACGCAATCGTAGAATGAGGAAGAAAACTTACAGCAATATTTTATAAAAAAAAATGAAAGAATAAACGAGCACGCACCAGATGCACCAGCCGTGTATATGTTCCTTTTTTATACAGTAAAATAGTTATTTTATGTTAAATATGGTTAGTGTATTTATTATTTTAGTTACATTTTTTATAATTACATAATATTTTTGTAACAACAACTATTTATTCTGCGTTTAAATTTCATACTAACGTCCAGTTTCATTTTACGTGGACACAAATTCATATATCATTTTATATATAGTCGCCTGACGTTGACGAATGTTCATAAGGAAGCAAAATTCCCTTATATTGAGTACGTTTCTAGCTCAAAGGTCAAAGGATAGCTGATACATTTCATAAGCATCTACGAATCTAACTAAAATAATTTAGGTTCTAGTCTATAATATGTTTGAAGTTCGGGTCGTGGGCAGATGGGCGTAGGCGTATGCCAGAGACGCGAAGGTTTTATGGGGTTCGATTCCACTCGGGAAAGAGAATTTTCTATTTCCATTTTCTGCGCTCTGGAAACTAGGGCAAACGCGCAGGTGTGGAGTTCGCCATCAACAACGCAAATGCCTCAAAAAGGCGGAAGGAAAAGCGGGACGGAAAAAAACAGGGACCTAAGCAACGAAGTTGTCTTAACCACTAGGTTCGTATGGTTTCTGCAGTTCACTCGCCTACCCTGCCATGTGCGGGAATGAATAAAGGTGTGGAACTACCAGTTTTATATTACAAGTGTAAGGTTATTTATATATAACACACGGCTTGAAGCGCAAGTTGAAAGTTCACATGTGTAAAGTTCAAATATATTAGTTAATATTATATATAGTGTGTAGTAATTTCCTACAACTAAGAATATATATACGTTTTGTTCCCGATAAACGTGTATTCTATAAAAGATTAAAACGTCCCCAACATAAACAAACCAAAAACCATTGTCAATCTTTGAAGCGTGCTTAAGTCTAGTTTGTAGTAAACTCAAATACAAAAATAACACAAGGAAAAAGAACCCTAATTTCTACAAAAAAAATCATGTAAAAATTCAGGGCCGCGGATTATACTTCGCATCGTCAGTTTTGATTATGCGATTACCTATTTAGTGATTGTGGTTTCAGAACACTTCAGAAACACAAATATCTTTAACTAATATCAACGTACAAAAAAATCAAACGTTAAATATTCGCTACTTCAGCGAGCGAGTCTTGGCGGGGGTCACAGACGTTTCACTAGTTTTATAATAAGGATTGTCACTAATGATTTTGGACATGGTTCGTGTATCTCGGTTAAGCAAATGATTTGCTCCATAAACACGGCAACCTACACTAATTAATCTTCAACCGGTGGTTTCTATGTCACTTTATAGAAAGATTCTATAGTGTGCATGATGATTAATGACAAAATCCAACATTTGAGGAAGAGTTTTCACTTTAGCATATTAATGTTTATTTATTCACTTATCGGTAAGCAAAACTTACGTGGTAAATTAATTACGTACTAGTGATTATGTAAGTATGGAATTAACCAAAACTAAGAATATTTTAAAAATTGGTTGTGATTTTGACTATCAAAAACTTCATGACAATATAAAGAGATGTATTATTAGGTATAGAGTTAGCTTTAGTTTTGTACACCAAATATAGGCCGGGTTACATCTCGCGGACGGTATTAAACCGAGGGCATTTTGATTACGTTGGGGTGAACGTTCAAACCGGCCATATAAACGAAGCAAAATATAAACGAACCGTATCTTTGAGTGGTTTTGACTAAGGGGTTGTTGTCGGCTCTATGTAAAAAACACCAAAATTGATATCAACCTCAACTGTTACCGAAAAACTTTTGACAATTAATTTTTAAAGATGTTCGAAACGAGACAGAAGGCAAGTTTTACAGTAAATTACATTAAAAAAAATATTTAAAAAATACTACTTAATCACTTTTACACTGGAAGTTCATTTAATTTAGTAGGACGTTTAAACCGTTATATCCGATACACACCACTCGACATTTCTTAAAACACTTTCTTCTTACGTTACTCGTAGCAGTCAGTGCGTGACTATCTCCAGTTCCATCTGGCCCTTTCTTAACTGAACTACAAGGAAACTGCACTGCATATTCTAATCTACTCCTTTTACTGGTTTTAGACTATTTATGGAAAATTAGTGTACAAGTCGGGGCACAATTTTTCAATACAAAATGCCTATGATCAAACTTCTTTACGGGTACATGTTTCACTGCACATTCATAATCTTAGTTTAAATTAATAGCAGAAACGTTTTTACATATAGATTTGTGGGAATTACTCGTAGTGTGACCAAATGATTCTGTTTCTCGTCGCTGTAATTGGATGAATTCTCTTGAAAACATTTTTTCTCGGCTGTTGAAACGTGACTGTGGTAAAAATAAAATGTTAAACTTATGGAACGAAATTTATTAATTCATAATGAAATAGGGGATGAACTCTACGGTAATAGAATAAATGTTGATTTCAAGATAAATAAGATAGTCTTCTATTAATGAAATTTAACCCACAGCAAATAAAAATTTGACAAAAATATTGCAAAAGTTCATTATGAATCTGTATATTAAAAAACAAATTAAATTACATGACATTATTTGAATAAGAATTTATAAGAAAACGTACATGATAAAAATTGTTTCGTTAAGCTTTCACTCAATAAATATGATTTGATAAAAAAATATCATCACTTCAAGATCAATCACAAGGTTAATAAAACTTATCTTTTATTATTACTTTGATATTTGTTTTAAGATTCTTTTCTAAATAAACAAAAATTCTTTATTTCGATACTAAAAATATTATAGAATTTGTGTTAATTTTCTTTAAAAAAAAAATACATCGATACAACCCTCCATCCCCCCCGCTACGTTAATTTTGTATTGCGAATAAATGACAACTATATAACAACTAGTTTTTGTTAGAATTTTCCCTTTATTCTGTAACACCATGTGAATTTAGGAGTGAACGTAGGTATGGATTAACACACTCTAATCTTGAACCACCGTGTTCTTTTTTTGCCAGACCAGGTCCAATGATGTAAATGGAAAGTATGAAGTTACAGTATTTACATATTGTATTTTTCTCTATACTTTAATAACAAGCTGATTATTTGAGATTTCCCTTGTGACAGAATAACACCGTACATAAAATTAAAACAATTAAAAAGAATCTTTATCGAGAAATCTTGGGGTAAAAATGTGCAATATAATAATCACATGTGAATTGGGAGACACTCATGTATTCACAATTATAATATTTAAAATCAGCAGCTGGACGCCGTAATTACTTTCATAACGCTGTCACTTCACTGTGTGATTAATTAATAGTACCTCGCATCTCGTAGCAGCGTGCCAACGAAGCAGACGAAAATACATTTAGGTTAAGCGACCAGGCATGCTTGCCTAAGAACATGGCATGCCACTGACATAACCACGAATATCCTTTGAAACGAATTGCATTCTTGTACATCCCTTATAGGTTCACGAAATTCAAATTTGGTAGTTTTGGTAAGCACTGTTAATAAATTACGGTTTATACCCTTATTAAAAAACTGTCTTCATAAAGCCTCTGTCTCCAAAAAAAATAATATTTAATTTAAAATTTTTTTTATGATGTTAGCAAAAACCAGAGCACTTCGGAAACCTTTCCTAATTTGGTAAACTAAACCTTTTCGGCATAGTGCGCTGATGTTCTTGTCCATTATATTTACCATTTTATATAAGTCATAAGACTTGATAAGCGTTTTCCATACAATATGTTTGTAAATAGTAACTGTATTATATGGAATTTTGTACGTTGTGTTTGTACGCTGATCTTCAACCTTGATTTTCAGTATAGTAATTGAGAATTATTCTAGGAATATTCAGGAAACCATACTTGTGGTGAAAGGAAGGAAAGTTTCATCAATGGATTCAGTAACAGATTTTACATATTTACATTCAGCCGAAACGATCGATTTTCACAATTCCTTGATTCATCATGAACAATGTTGTGGTGTGTACTACTACGATTTTTAAACGTGGACAAACGTTTGCTGATTTCCATTTGTAGCTTGTTAAAAAAATCATATTAATTTATTATAAAGGACCGTCCTCGTAGTATAAATTGTGAAGTCATATTACAATAAAAGGGCCATAAAAGCATACTGAAGGTCTTTAAAGTTATTTTTCTATATGTCTTAAGATTTAAGTACTATATTTGAGGAGGAATGAATATTCCTTTTAAAATAAACAATAAATTAACTTATTTACATCACTTTATACAATAAATATCAATTAGACTATGTAAACACATCTAGGTTAAACGTTGTTATTTATTCAAAAACACTTCCTCTGAAAGACGACACGGATCAAGTATTCAACTGTAATATCGAACAACATTCTAGCTCCCTGTTCTTTGCGTCCATAAATATTAAAAAAGCTTAAACGTATAGCCTACAAATATTGTTATAGCGGACACTGTTCGCGGTGGTACGTAAACTATGTCACAAGCGTAAACCTCTCAATATTCAAATGGTACCTCGACCTTAAACTTCCAGTGACAACTACGATCCAAATGAAAGAGTTGTGATTCCGGCGGGTATTCTAATTTTACGAGTTGCTATCTTATACGCAAAAAGCTTATCTGACTTATAGAATCGTACACCAGCTATACTATATCATTAAACTGTATTGATGTTTAGATATTTGTTTGGCATCCATTTTATTTAATTCCTTTCTAAATATTTAACAACATAGTTTTAAATCTTAAAATTAATATCTTCTACAGCCAACATCTGCAATGAATGGGTTGGTTTGTTTGAAGATAAATTATATACAAAATATATGAACATATTGTAATTGAAAATACCATTGTTATAGGACATTTAACAACAAAGTGTCAATGACAATAGTTTTTAATGTAATTTTTTTAGACCTAAAAATAAACCGGTTTAAAACTTGAGTCTAGGAACATATTAAAAGTAGTAGGGAATATGTGGTTGGAGAGGAAAAAGAAAAAATGAAAAGCTATAACTATCATATATAGTAGATATTTTAATAATTTCTTGTTTTTTAAACCAAGTTTAATTAAGTATTTAATTAGAGTAAAAAATACTGTACGTAAAGCCGGCCGACTAGCAATAAACTGAAAGAAACCATTTTGCAAAAGTTTAAGAATTACACATATTATTTTTTTTTGTTTCACAGGTGCTTTTCACAGTATGTGATTTTCATGTTGACATGTCTATTTTGTACTTTCTTACTACAACACAATTATAAATTATTTTTATGACACTGCTCCTATCTGTCTTTGGAGTACATTTATGATTGGTCGTTACATATAGTCTTTTGGTTTTACTATTTTTATTAATTTAGTAAAGCCTAGCTTCTGCACGATTTGTGGCTAGGTAAAATAGTCTACTTTTGCAAGTACGTGGCCCCTTCAAAGCGTAACCCGTTTCAGCAATATTTATTTTGCGGCGGGCCGATACTTCCCTTAATTTGTATGAACAGATAAGCACCGTACTTGATCTAATTCATATTGCACTTTTTAAAATGCAACATTATTAATATCGTTTGTTAAGATTAGGACGTATTTGGCCCTACTGTACACGTACGTTATAAACTAAACTTATTTAAAGAGAGAGACCAAGTGAAAATTAGTAATGCATATGACGAGGACATAATACGCAACCACGGCACGTATAGCAATATAAGGGAATTGTTTCGCATTCAAACTGATTTTTTAACACATTCGTCCCTAATTTTGTCATAAGTTAATTAAAAATTAATTGCTTTTTTGGGCATAGCAAAGCGTTACTGCAACACTTTGAATATGGTCTCGTATGCAGTGACCTCGTTGATCTCTCTTCCACTTAGCATTATCCGGATAACTGCCAGGGGTCTGCTTCACGCCACCTCAAAACTACTCCACTTTGCACGGTCTTTAGCATCGCTCAGTGGTAAGTCCATTGGCTCTAATCCTGCAACCCCCAACCCCCCCCCCACCCAAACGACGTCCAGCCATCGCTTCCTGGGGCCGTCCGGGCAGTATCACCCAGGAACCGCCCATTATAAGGCATGTTCTTACGACATAGTCCTAGGCCGGCGCCCAAAACGGGGCCATCCATCTCAACGACGCTCTTGGAGCTACCGCTACGGTCACAGGACCCCCAGGACTACCTCGAATGGAAGATTTGCGTATGCGGTCAGCCGCGTTACACCACCAACAATCCACATCAGCATCTTCATTTCCGTGCGTCGTGAAGCTCCTGAGTGTGCCGAGATAGATAATGCTGGCCAGCATTCGCTGCGTTATAAAAGAACTGGTTCGAATCATGCTCTGTATATCAGTTTCCCTTGAGGTTTTGTGTGGTATATTTCTGCGATCGCCAGGACCACAAACCAGTGAACCTCCGCCATTTGGCCCAAGCAGCGCTAAACGGGCGTGGAACCATCGTGGTCGATGCCTCCGGACTCCGTGCATTAAATGGATCCTAGGTAATTGAATTTTCTTGTTCTTGACGGACTGATCAGAACTATTCTGGATAGTGCTTCGAGTCCGGCCTCCCGCAGGCCATGTACTCGGTATTCAACCACATTTAGTTTTTAAGGACCACGTTCGCAAAGCGTACCCTTCCAGACGTTCAACTTTGTGCTCAAGAGGTCCGTTCGGTTATCGTCAATGAAGTGCTTGTCATCGGCAAAATCATCAGCCATGGAGGGGACTGGTCCTGGGATATGTGGCTCGTTTGACAGTATCTAGCACTACATTTAAACAGGAACGGACTCAGAGCTGAGACCTTGTGTGAACCCCTACTGTAATCGGGGGGAAGTTTTGTGTCGCCAACAGCGCGGTCCTAACCACAGAAAACGGAAGTCGCGTGGTACATATCTCTTGATAATATCAATATAGGGATTAGGGGATGCCTTTGGATCGCCAGGGCCCACCAGATACACGACGTGGTACACAGTCGAGACTTCTGAACAAGTCTAGGAATGCCTATATGCAAGAGCTTCTCCTCTTTCCCGTATGCCTCCATCAAGGTTCGGAGCGGCAAAAATTGCCGTCCATAGTACATGATCTGGCTGGAAATCCATATTGACACCCAGAGAGACAGTAATTATTGGCGGAGAGATGAGGCCGATCACGCGCTCGAAAGAGTTTCATGGTGTGACTCATAATTCTTAATGCCCGAAAACTACCGCCAATCTGAACACTGGCCCCTTCCTTTGTTAAATAGGGTAATTGAAAACTGTTGCCCGCACTGGCTTGGCATGTCCCAGTTGTCAAAGACACGGTTATTTAAAAAGGTCAGTAAGTATGAGACACACCAAGAGATCCCAACGATTTCAACGCTTCGATCGGATATTTGTCCGGCCCCACCGCTTTTCCGTTCTTCATGCGTCCGAAGTACAATCTCGAGTCGCATCAAGGGGTGAATGGAGCATTAAGGGGTCCAAGATTAGGAGGTGATTCAGACGGAAGACTAAAACGGGTGCTGAGTATCAGCAACTCTAAGAAATAACTTCTCCACCTCTCCTTCACAGAGGCATGCGTACAGAGCAGCTTGCCCTGGGAATCTCTGACGCAAAGGACATTTGTGATTAATCTTGCGTAGCTTTATCCCGGAGTAACGTTGCCAGTTGTATATGAGCTTCTGCCCTCCAGTCTCAAGTGCGTAAATTGGCGGACAAACTTCATGCGGGCCCTGGCTACAGCCTCTTTTGCTGGCACGTTTTTGTGCCTATGTACTCCAGTTTCTGTCTTCAGGGGAGAGTTGGCAATGATGCCACTCCTTAAATGCAGTATTCTTTTCAGAATCAATATCCTGTACCTTATCATTCCACCCCACGTCTCCCTGTCGATGACACGGGCCCTCCCCTAGAAAGAAACGCACAGAAACACGTTTACTAGCCGTAATAATTGCTGAACTGAGCTCGATCCCAAGCGTTCATGAGCAGTTTCGTATTAGTTGATCAAGTTTTGTTTTAACCTCTGCCAGGAAGTCGTTTGCATCGGTCCCTTCAGCAACCACCACTTGATTTTAGGCTACGCGTTTCTCTGGGTTTATATTTCTTTGTCGGGGGTGGGTAACGATATTTAGTCCATGACTAGAAGACAATGTTGGGCCAGTGAGGCTTTCCACCGGGAATGACTTTACAGGTAGGTTACCTTGCCCACCATGGACAAACGCTGGTCACAGCAATCTTTTTGAGGTTGGTGGGGCCCTAACTGAATACGTTAATAAGGTGCTGGTGGACATTTTCTGGAAGAACATATTACCGATGGCTAGATCGGAACGCAATACAGGGTTACTTAGAATAGTTTGTCTCCTCTGCATGCGGACTACCGTGACCAAAACCACCGTGGACACGCTCATACGTATCCGCCAGCCCTACCAACGTGGACGTTAAGGTCCCCCCCACTATGTTACCTCAGCTAGATGGTATAGCAGTAGAACCTCTTCACAGTGCTCCCAAAATGATTCCTTTTAGGCGGAGGGACTACAACCGCCGGGGGAAGAGTAAGCACAATTAAGTTGGTGATAACCCCCTTACCCGTACCTCACCCGAATCAGGGCTCGGTCGCTTTTGTCGTCAAAATTCAAGGAGGGACCATTCGTAGACTCATAAGAAAGAACTCTGCTACACCAGCTTTACGGTAGGTGACCAGTGTATATGAAGCTGGTTGTAACCCTGTCCGATGATTCGGGGACCTTATGCCCTTCCAGCGCGTTTCCTTAGGACAAAAGCACACTGGACCCGACCCGTCTCATGAGTACGCTGCGGCGTTTCTCTGCATCGTCCGGTTTTTAAAGAGCCTATTGTTCCAAGTTGCCAAAGCCGGAGTTCCTTCTAGGTACTATCTTCTTAGCCGTGTTCGGACCTCACCACGTAGCCATTGCCCATTTAAGCACAGTGTAGGGCGATGTGCCCCTTGCGCGTCGTTTAACGGCGACGCCCCTAACCGTACCTAGCAACACTTTCCTTTCTGACCATTTTTAAGTGGGTCGCTAAAATGGCGGCTTTTTAAAATGGAGCCCCATTGCCATCTGACCTCAAAACCCGTTTTTTAAGGGGAAAAAAGCCAAAAGGAATAAGGAATAAAGAGGAGGGAGAAAGGGTTAGGAGGAAAAGCGAAGGTTAGGACACCACTTCAGGATTTGAGGGAAGTATGCCAGTGGTGGCTCGAGGATACGGGGTCGCACCACCGTTTATGCCCAGTACCAAACATTCAGGACAGAATATTTAGCCAGACACCTCTGGAACCTCTCACCATCTGGCAGTGCCTCGTTTTTTATTTTATATACAAATAAGTAAACCTAAACTATATAAAAATAAAATTCGAAAACTAAAGTATATTAGAAAACTATCACAAAATGTATGGGACACGGGGCAATATTATGGATTTGATGTACGTACATCTATTTTTTTCAAAAATGTATAGGTAACATATGAGGTACGTACCTATACGTACCTAGATAAAATGTATTTACATATTACATTTTCAATTTTAATTCAGTGGTTCTTAGGGGATCATGAAAGGGACTCGTCACCTGTAAGGCTCTTAATTTTAAGGGAGTACTAGTGTGCAATGTTTTGTTAAAACATATACTATAAGTATTAGTAAATATATAATAAAATTTCGGAGTAGAGGTTGCTGGACCAATTATCTTATTATTCTTACTATATTAATGCTGTTTGATAGTTGGCCAGCTGAGTGCGATTTTCACTTCGCCAATGTCAATGAATGGAGAGGGAGTATGACAAAAGGAGAATGCTGTACAACCATTTGCTTTGGATTTAGAATAGGAAAAAATTGACCAATTTGCATTTAGGGCATATGACTTTGTTCATAATCGATTTGGGCGCATAAAAATTTTACTATAGAACAGAATAATTAAATTCATTACTAAATACTTTTGTAACTAACTTAGGACTTTCAGCTTAATCAAATCACGGATGTAAAATAAATATTATAGGTTCACACATCTATAGGACTAACCGCTTAGATCATTCTAATTAATATAATTAATTGTGCGACAAACCCTTTACCGTTCTCATAGTTTCCTGTTTTGATCAGAGGTCGTTATTCTTTGGTTCTTAGAGGAAATTTGTTCAATACTCAATCCAAATTACGCCCTACACTATATTTCATTCAAATTTTCTTTGTTCAAGTTTTATGTTCATTAACATAATTGAAGCCGCAGGACTTACGCTTCGTGGACTATCTATGGAAAATGTATATGTCATTAACGTTTTTACCGCGAAGAGAATATATAGACGGTGTCAATTGATTGATTTATCTTCTGTTTCTAAACTAGGCGCAAGGCGGCTCTTCCTGAGAAAATTTCTAATTTTTTGAAGTTATTAAAAATAACAAAAAAAGTCGTGGCTCTGATGAGGCGTAAGTTGTCTGCGTGTGGTAAACCGCTTCGGTCTTTTGAGGGTTCGATAACACATCCGGAGAAGATTTTTAAGATGGATTTTCTATTTCCATTTTCTTCGCTCTGGAAATAGGCAAAGGCGCAGCAAGCATGAGTTTCCGCAAACTCAACACGCAAGCCTCGAATAGGCGGGTTAAAAAGCGGAAACGGAGAAAGCCGGGACTAAAGCAACAGAGTGTCTTAAAACACTAGGTTCCCAATAGTGTTCCGCAGTTCCCTCTGCCTTACCCCTGCAATATGCGGGGATAAATATAAGATGATAAAAAAAGCGTGAGCTATAAAAAAAGGACTTACGGTTACTATGTTATTATTTAGACGCGATTATACTTATTGTTAATTTATCAGTTATTCAGGTATAAACGCCCCCCCCTTCTGCAAGCAATTTGTCTCCCCAATTTAGTTAAGCACACGTAAAGGAGCGAAAATGAATGTGCGTATAAATAATTTTTTACTGAAACTTTTTTTGTGATAATGGTGTCCAGGTCTAAAACACATAAAAAATTTTATCAAGTATTCCAATTCACACCCTTCATAATCGCTTGTACAAATTTACAATATTTCAATATAAACATAAAAATGTAGTGTAGTAGGTGCTAATAAATATTTTTTCCCTAATGATAATTTAAAGATGTATAGATCGTCCATAGGAAATGTTACGTCAAACATGGAAGAAAATTTAGGGCGGCTCGCGGGGGAGAATTTTACTTATAATATTACGGGCGACACAATATAAAATACAAATACCAGCTCCACGGGAATTTTTTCCCGCCACAGTTACGATTTTAGTGTACATGATAAATTGAAAAAAAAAAATGCCGAGGTTTTGTGCCAAATCTGCATCAAAATGTCGTTTTTAATATCTTTTATAAACGTATTTATTTTACAAATTTTCATTATATTCAATTAGTTCGAAATAATAACCATCTTGTGATATCTCACCTACGTAATTGGGGAGATGCAAAAATAACGACCGATTTAATTTAGACATTATTAGCAAAAATTTTCTAAAAGAGACTAAAAAAGGGATGATTTCACTTAAGTTATTTTGTTTTTATAGCTTCCGCTTTCTCCCGCACAAGGCAGGGGATGTAGAAGGGAGGGGGGGAACTGCAAAGGACCGTGCGAAAACCTAGTGTTAAGACACTCCGTGCTCAGTCCCTGCTTTCTCCGTCCCCGCTTTCCGCCATTTTCGAGGCATTGCGTGTTGAGTGGCCGAAACTTCAACGCGCGCTATGCGTAGAGCCGAGCGAAGAAAATGGAAATAGAAAAAATCCATCTTATCCGACTGGGGGATTCGAACACAGTAACCGTCGCGTTACCGGCAGACGTTGCGCTCTGCGCACGACGGTCCTCTATTTAAAAAAAATAAACATATAGGTAACTGAGTAGATAGAAAGTGTCAAAAATTTAATTGATTTATTTTTAACACAATTTTTGATAGTAATTTTAAAATTATAAAAACGTGGGGATGGCATCAGTCTTTTTGTCATAAAACTGTTTTTGTGAAAACATTGAAAGATATGTATGTCGATAATAAAAAGTTGGTCCCGTCTCTTCGGAAATGTCTATGGACGATACGTGAAATTGTGACTACATGTGCCAAATTCAATATTTTTTATTATTAAGGAGAAATTCAACTTTGGTTTTTTATAAGTAACTTATTTATGGATTATTGTTACATTTTATGATATATATAAAAAATTAATAAACTTACCATACCGAAAGTACAACAGGAAAAAGCTCTTGGACGAACAACACCAAAAACGGACCAAGATACTAAAATAAATATTAGAGTATATGTCTTTGAAATTATATACGGAAAAGTCAAAAATTGTAATTGGTTTTTTTTAAAGTAATCTTTACGGAATGGAAGTCGCTCTGTTTTGTAGTAAATGAGGGTTTAAAGAGACGAAATTAAAAGCTGCGGCCAAGTGCATGCGGGCTCTGGCCTTGAGGGCGCCAACAGCCCGGTGTATGTTGGAGCCGCATTTAGTTCGAAAGAATGTTTTTTTCAAGCTAAATTTGAAAAGTGGAAATGAAATAGCTTTGTGGACAAGCGGCTTTGTTTTGTACAGTAGTGAGTTAAATTTAATTTCTATTGTGTGTGTAACTGTTATAAAATTAAAGGAAAATAATAGTTACATTATGTGTGTAGCGCTTTCGAAGGTCATTAATTTAATATCGATTTATGATTTCGTATAAATCGATATATAAAATACATTAAATACAAATTACAAAGTTTATTAAAGCAATTTTATTTTAAAGTTAGTTAAAAATGGCTACAGAAATAAAGTTGACCAATAAAACGTGCGCTTGGGACATTGGTGGTTATTTTTTTAAGTTGCTTCGTCTAGAACCGGTAGCAAGTAACAATTTCTTTACTGAAGAATAAACTTGTATAATTTTTATTTATTTTAAGTTATTCACTAAGAACAATTATAGCAAATAGAGGGTAAATTTATCTTCATGTAGTGTTATTTTGCAAAAAAAAAGATTTTTTTTAAGGATTAACTCCCGGTGTAAAAAAGCACCTTTAAATTAGAAATTCTACTTTAGTTGGTAATTAGAAATATCCATCATGCCTTAACCCACGTACCACGTGGACAAACTCGCGTTATATTTGTCACAATATACAAAGTTACGTAGCTTTTTACTGTGATGGATATGGCCGTAGTCTGGTTTAGTTACTTCCACGCTCTATGTACATTTCTGGTACATTATAGATCCAGAGTAATCTATAATATAAATTCTTATTAATGTCTCCACTAAAAAATCGAGACCATATTTTTTCTTTGTTCAATTGTTATCGGTTTTTATTTTGTACGCTAACTAATAGATGGCTAGCTAGCCAGCTAGCTAAATAACAAATTTTAAAAAAAACAGGGGCCTGTTATCTTAGGCTATAACAGGACGTTAAATATTCACCTTTACACGTTAATATAAAGCGACCAAAATTGTAGGAATGCAAGAAGAAGTAAACTTCGAGCAATATTTTATAAAGCAAATTATGGGGGGGGGGGGGGGAAAATAGAAATATACGAGCACGTACAATGCCACCAGCCCTTGTGTGGATTTTCCAGAAGTTGTTGTGTAAATAAAAATAAGTTCTCTTATTAGTTGAGTTCATAGAATTTTAATATTTTAAATCTGACAGCGTAATATTTAATACATTGTAATGTAAAACAACATGCACGTCTGTTGGAAAGTTCGTCAAATGCGGATTTCATATGAAATATGTTATTTTCGAATTTCTATATAATATTGTTAATTTACTACTAAGACCTTAAAAATAAAAAGCATTTTTTAAATATTTATATAGTAGATTTTTTTTTCAAAAAAAAAGTACATAATATATAAATAGTAATGTATTTTGTACGATAATTTCAGGCTAAAGGTCCAGTTTCATTGTAAGTGTATACGATTCATACACATACATATATTTAGTCGCCTGACGTGATGAATGTTCGTAAGGAAGGAAAATTTCTAAAATGAATAAAACATGGTATTCCTATATAAGTTAAGTAGAAGATTGAGCCGCCTAACAAAAAAACGAACAAGAATAACTATACTGGAAATCTTCGGGAGCGTGGCTTAAGTCTTGTTGTGTTGTGGTAATCTCAATATTAAAAACATTTTACAAGAACCAATCATAATTCCTACCTGTAAAGAATATGGAAACATATATAAAATGTCATGCGCAAAACATATATTTTGATTCCATATTTTGTAACATTGGACTCCCTCCTTATTGATTCAGGCGAGTACTTATTGATTCTTCTATAAACACAAAAATAATACTCTTGATTTTATTAGAGAGGTAAATTTAATGAGGTATAATACCACGAGTATAATGGTTCAAATTAATCTTAAACAAAACGCATCAATTGGGAATCTCTTCTTTGTCATTGCCAAACAGATTTCACGGGTATGAAATAAAAACCTCTGTTGAATTGAACATTACGGGACCGCCACTATTCTATGAGACGAGAGGGGAAAATTATAAGACACAAACCTACATAATATAGATATTTGCTTATGGTTTGCCTCCACATATAATTTATTCATTTTATTTATCTTTATTGTATTATAAAAACAAAATAAATGCACAACAGGGCAGGTTAATGCTAAAGAGCATGTTTTTATACGCCAATCGGGGGGTACTGGGAAAGGAACCTTGATTTTGAGCACGAAAAGTATTTCTTTTTAATAAATCGGTCAATTATAAATTTTATTGTCATTTACCTCCTTAATTAGGGTCTATTAAATAGGCCAGTCAGAAAACTGAAAAAAATAATGTATAAAAAAAACACTAACAGCCCACTATCTCCATTGGTTTTTTGTAATAAAACTAGGATCTTCTCAAATAAAAAAATTGGACCTTTGCCTTTTTATTATAACAAGGATATCTTTTATCCAGTTTCAGAGCTCTAGCATCCATACTGCAAAGATTTCAAGTTTTAAATTTTTTGGGTTGATTTTAGGAAACTTACTGGTTTAAAAATTTTCTAAAAAATTAGTATTTGTTAATGTAAATCGATTACAAAATAAAATAATAATAAATCGGTTCAATAGAATCGAGTGGCAGGGCCCGTCATAAAGGTCATAACTAAACTAAGTTGCAGTTAAAAATAAAATTTTCCACTATAAATTGAAATTAGAGCTTCTTACGTCTCGCAGTCATATTTTCTTCAATGTTCAACTATTTATATTCACCGCGTTTAGTACTTGTGTTTAATATACCAAAATTCCTTGGTCTCTAATTGACAGGAAAAATGACAGCCCCAAAGGTCACATTTGCGCAAAAATTCTAGACATCTTATAAGATTTTTAAGCGTAGGTGCACATATTGAAAGTATATTTATGAAGTGATTATATATATATATATAATATATATATATCTATATATATATATATAGATTATATATATATATATATATAATATATATATCTATATATATATATAGATATATATATATATATTATATATATATAAAAAATATATATATAATAATATATATATATATATATATATATATTATATATTATATATATCTATATTATATATATAATATATATATATATATATATATATATATATATAATTAAACAATTAATTTGTACATTTATGTGATATATGAATTATTGAGTTATACCGTTACTTAGGGAAAGTTCTATTATTGTGTTATGTCATTAAAGGACGCACAATGAAAATCCAAATGCGTTATAGTTGACACATGAGAAAACATTCCAAAGCAGCGCTCAAAACGTTTCCTTCGTTAATCAATACACATTATCAACCCGAAACTCATTTTGGCTCTTTACGCCATACTGAATATCAAATAGGGCGAAGTTTAGGGGAAAATAGATATTTTAGTTTTTGGGACACCAAAGTAAGGGACCTTCCATTATTTCGTCTCGTTTAACTTGTGTTCAAAAATTGTGGCTACTGGCTTTGTTATTAATTGGCTATTAAGTAATTTACGCGTTGTTTTTAATTATGTTAAAAATTAAGGAAGAGGGGGGGGGGGGAAGGGGGGGGGGGGGGGGAAAACAAACATTTTAATTTTTTTTTAAGTCAAAGAAAAAGAAACTCAAACATATACATATAAAATTTTTACCCAGAATGACTGACTGGATCAACACAGCTAGACCACTGATTTTCAAGAGACAAAACTTGGAAGATCTGTTTTTGTATGTGATAAGGCATCTCATAAGCGAGGACTTTTGGAAATTCTTCGCCTAAATAGGTGAAAAACAATGCGACAAATTGCTTGAATCAATCTGCTAATTTCGCATGAACCTTCCTTTACTGTTTAGATGGAATACTACTTTTATTTGATTAGTGAATTGAAGTTGATATGAAAATTTCTTAGTGTTTTTGATTTGAATTTATACTTTATTTCATTTTGAAATATATCTAAAAACGCAATCTTAATTAGTTTAATTTTAAAACGTCATAAAAAAAACATGTATAAATAAACAAAAATACGCCGTGTCTGCTTGTTATTTAAAATTAATTATCTTTTACATTACATTATGCTACTAAAACATAAACAAACAACTGTAATATATACAACAGCTACATTTATTTACACGAAAATTCTAAATTTTACTGGAAAATAAGAGAAGATTAAGGAGGAACATATAAGGTTTTATCCCAGAATTCCCGCTCGATCTGGATTTCCTCTGAAATACATATTTAAAAGCACGCAAGTATTGCATATGATAGTGTTTATTTATGTAGATAAAAATCAATTGATTCGAAAAGAAAAGATAAAATAATGTGTACATCATATGCATATTTTATTAGACTAATCAGAGATTTCACGCGGGTCGCTAGTACACTATAAACAGATACAAGTTGCTTCGCTATACATACTTTAAGACTATATTATTTTGAATACAAAATGATACTTCAGATGGCAATATATATGATATAACTCATAAATACTCAATATATAAGATTTTAGTTATATAAATTCTAAAAAATAATGAAGATGCCGCACATATTATGCGGCAATTCGCGTCGCATATGAAGACGACAAAATTTAAACAATTTCTTAATAAGCTTAATATACGCCAGACACGTTTGTTATTTCTTCCAGCTCAAAACATATATAGATTTACTCCTTTATTATAGTACAACGCGACATGCCGCAAGTTATGAGTTATTTAGTTTACACAGGCTGCGCTTACATCCAAGTTTCACAAAACTTTTGAACTTTGTTATAATTGCATCGAATAACAGTAGAGTAAAATTTAATGTACAGTGTAGCTTTATTTAACTTATTATGTAAACTTCACTTGATTTCCGTGCAATATCAGATCTTTATTAATCTAATACAATTTTATAAACCTTGATGTTCTTAAGGCAACTGGAAAGGAGCTTTTGGTATTAAGACAAGTTTATGCCTTCCCGAGAGTGCACTACCACATAAAGTCGTATTTTAACGCAAGAAATACTTTGGACTTTATGAGCACTTCGTTATTATTTACGGTATATTATTTATTTTATAACATTCCATTTTGATCAATGGAAGTTTACCTTTATTTTCCTGTGTATAATTCGTAAATACAAGATTAATATCTTTACCATAAACGATTACTTTGAAATGATTCGAAAAAATATATATTTCCATATTGTAGGACAGTAATAAAAACACTGCATAATAACACTCATAAGCTACTATATTCCACTTTCTAACCTAATTTAACTTGTGTTTCGTTTTAATGTTTGGTCCTTATTTTGTAACTGGCACAAATGAATCCTTTACTACGCTTTCTTCGACCTAACATGAATTTTGCCTTTATTTATTCAATTGACAATCTATTGGTTGTCATTTCCTGCATTGTGCTATCCAGCCATTGCTTCATTGGACATAGAGGTGTTCTAGCTCCATGTGAGGTGATTTACAGTGTCTTAACAGAAAAATAATATGTAAATCTTTACATTTTCAAATATGGAACTACAATTTAATTAAATATTATAAAATATTCTGTCATGACACAGTGGAAGAGCGGCTAATAGTTCATAGTACATTATAATGTATTTTTTTTTATAGCTTCACGCTTTATCCCGCACATGGCAGGGTAGGTAGAGGGAACTGCGGGAACAATATGAACCTAGTTTAAAGACACTCCGTTGTTTAGTCCCTGCTTTCTCTGACCCCGCTTTCCGCCATTTTCGAGGCATTGCGTGTTGAGTGGCGGAACTCAACGCCATGCTTTGCCTAGTTTCCAGAGCGAAGAAAATGGAAATAAAAAAATCCATCTTCCCCGAGTGGGGTTCACCCACAAACCGTCGCATTTACAGGCAGACGCTTACGCCTCTGCGCCTCAACGATCCTCATATATATATATATATATATATAATGAAAACTAAATTTGTTATTTACAAGTTTCAAGAAAGCTGTTTTTGTCTTTATATTTTCTATGGCTTACACAATTAATTGGCAATTAGTGTTCCAAGAAACTTCTAGGAACAGAATTTTCGGTCATTTGTAATTAATAATTTCACGTTCTAGTGCAATAATTTGATCGTATTCAAACTTCGTCAAAGGGATTCAACTAATTTGATTTCAATATTCCAATACTCCAGATATAACATATATACACAGATTATATCTCATCTATGTAATTAATTATATAATTACTTATGTATATATGTATGTACGCAACTATGTAATATATATTATACACAGAGCAACAGTTTTGTTATAGTAGTATAATAAGTAGGTATTCAGGGCAAAGCAACATTTTAGCTATTGAAAATTTTTGAACTAAATTTTATTATTTTACAGCGTTGAATGTGTATTTCACAAAGAGGGTTTTATTCTAGCGCTCGGTAAACCTATAAACATTATGAGTTTAATTAGCATTTAAAGGACTTTGTACAGTTAATTAACCGTGATAGCCGTGTTACTGCCACTAAATATAACTAATTTAGGACTTTGTGAGCAAAATTATATTACAACATGGTATAAAAACAATTTTATATATATATATATATATATATATATATATATATATATATATATATATATATATATATATATATATATATATATATATATATATATATATATATATATATATATATATATATATATATATATATATATATATATATATATATATATATATATATATATATATATATATATATATATATATATATATATATATATATATATATATATTTCATTGTAGAGCTATATTTCATACCGTCGTGGCGTTATTTCGAGGACCGTCGTGGTGCGTAGATTCCCACTCGGGGAAGATGGGTTTTCTATTTCCATTTTCTTCGCTCTGAAAACTAGGTAAAGGCGCCGCTTGCGTAATTGCCAGGGCGATGAAAATGGAAATAAACTAATCTATCCTCACCGAATGGGAATCGAACCTACAAACCTTACCTTCTGTCCATATCTCATCATCATCTTTTATATTAATTATTGACAGTAAACTATATAACAAGATGAAATACTTATTGACCTTTTCTTACTAGTGCACTAAATTTGATAATAAATGAGAATACTAAATAAAATATATTTAAACAACGTATTAAAAAAGTTATTAAGTGCTGTAGATCGCACACTATTACTTTTGTTTATATTGCATAAGAGTATTTTGCGTTTGAAATTTAATTTATTAAAAGTCTAAAGTAATAATGCTGTGTTGCGTCTGCGTTCGGTAATATGTTAAATAAGGTAGATCATATATAAAGTCGTCATGTCGATTTCTATTATGTTTAACATATTTTTAATCCGCCCATCTTAACACCACAACGTTTGATACATGTTTCAATGGAGTGCATGCCCCGACACACATAGTGCATGGTTAAATTTAATATGAAAAGAGAAATATTCAAAGGTACTTCTACATTTTTTTATTAAGATTTTCGATAGTTAATTTTTTTACAATTGTTTTGTATTAATAATATTTATTTTTCTATTGTAAAAATAATTATAAGAATAAATCTTTTATATATGTAGGTAGGGTCCAAGCCTAGTATGATGTTTTGAAGTTATGCATATTGGCTACCGAACGGGGTCCAAAGTGTCGCGTACTTGATTGGCAATTGATAAAGTTTTGATCGACTAAGTTTAAAGACACTAGTTTACTTTGACTTTGATATAGTGGCCGATCGTAAGTGCTTAAATACTAATTTCTCATATAACAAGATATTTTTAATAAAATTAAATTCTTTTATCTTTTACAGTATAGAAGAATTCCTTGAGATTCATTGTGCTGACATCTTTTATAAAGATAATCGTATCTTCTCGCATGTCATCTTTTCGGTTTTATAAGAAAGATGACGTGATTCCAAACGAAAATGACTTGTCATAATAACAGTTACTACATTCCACTTTCAGTGTAATGGTTCAATAGGAAAACTTTAAGAGGTTTGAAAGAAAAATAAGGAAAAGCTTTAGGACGTGTCACAGAACTTTACGCAAACAGTGGTAACTCAACCTGAGACAAAGTTATCCACAAACCTTGTTCGGTTATACTTCTTTGCTATTTCAGAGAACAAGAGTTTTAACTAGATGCGAAGTCTGTTAGTTTAATTATTCAAGTAAAAACTTTAGAAATCTACATTTAAAAAATTCTACATAGTATGTTAATAAACCGATAGTAAATTTGGATGAAACAAACTTCCTAATTAGCTACTTTCTCAATAGTAGGCTATAATTATAGGTAAAAGTAAACATTAAAGGCATTGTAATTACAAGAATATATTTATAATTAAATATGAAATGTGGACCACATAATGAATTTTACATAAATAACCTAACAGTTATATCAGTAGCAAAGTAACAATATTACGATTTCGTATTAACAGTGTTAATACAAATCAAGTAAAATATAAATGTTAATAAAACCTCTGCGTAAACAAGTATTCTAAGATTAGAAAATAAAACAAAAAAAAATACATACCAGTAACATGTCACGTCAATTCCGATATAAAATAGCGTAGGTGATTTGTAAAACATGTAGCGTTCTAACATTTTTTTGAATAAATTACAAATGGACAAATATTAAACGTAAAAAGCATATTTTTTGTAGAAATTAATTTCGTTTTGTTTGTTTTATATTTTTCACCAAACCACCACATATAAAGTTTACAACGGCAGGTTTATAAGGCTGTAAAATATTTCCTCGCTTGACACGGCTATCATATTCAGGAGATGATTTATTCATGGCGCCATGAGGACGGTGACTTGTGATATCTATTTACGTGAGTATACTGTTCTTATAGAAGATAATAATTCATTATTTTATTATTTAATTCTGTATTTATACTTAAAATTACATAAAATAAAATCTAGCTTCTAAATATTTTCCTTAAAAGTAATTTAAAATATTAAACCCAAACTTAACTTTGTAGTTATTTTGTAACTGCACCTGAAAATCTCGAATGGAGGATTATTCTACCGGAGCCCTCTTGGATAGCACGTCCAAGTGCTCTAGTCAATTAAGCTATACGTTCACACTGCGTTCCCGCTACGCCGAAGCTGATATTTTTATAGTAAATATTTTTTACGTGTCTTCTAGCCTTGGGGTGTAAATATATATAATTTGTAACTACCTATAACTATTTGAAACACTGTATTTAAAAATAAAATATTAACAAAAATAGTAACATCATATGCATTTACATATACATATATACTGAACAATAAAACATAAATGTAGTCAGATAAGATTTTCTATTACAACAAATAAATTTAAGTATTAAATACCACATATTATACAAACAAATTTAAATATTTTGCACTAAAATGGCTCACTTGTTTTTATCAATGATTGCAAATCTTTGTGTACGTGCGAGCAAAATACTCCAATTTTATTGCAGCTATATTTTCTCATACTGTTCTTATTTCTCTAGATAAATGTCCATTCGTTAAGCGCGAATTGTAATAATCTTTGTTTGTAAGATTCATTAAATGCGATTCAACGGAAAGCGGAGCTATAGGGCAATGTTTTCTTGTTGGTTTAATCCGTTAACAAGAGAGGCAAATTCAACATTACATAGTTCAAATTCAATGTTTGTGTATATAATATTATGTTGATGATTTTCCTAATTATATTTTATTGTGAATAAAACATAGTTTATGTGAATTACTAATCATTTCTATTTTAAGTTTAGGTTAACTTCAAAAACGGCGATGCTTGTGATATCTTAATCTTAACTCGAAATATATTTTACGTGCTGCACATACATTTTTGTCTTTCTTTAGAGATCTATTCAATTTTAAATTGATAATAGATGATATAACATGAACTTTTATATAAATCTGATGAATATGCCAGAACAACGCAAATTTGAAACATTTCTGTGTAAATGCCTAAATTAAGTTTGGGAAAAAAAAATTAAACATTAAATTACAATTTATTAAAAAGTACAGTATAAAACCTATTTTAGGGTATTGTATAAAAGTATGTACAAAACTAAATTTTAGCTTCGATTATATTTTTATATGAATTTTATCCTACAAGTAATATTCTTACATATGGATAATATGACGGATTTTATATTACGTGTCACAACACGCCCCAGTGCCCGGGGCGGAATAAATAGGGCACTCCCTCTGGCCGTGAGTGCGTGAGATCGTGAGGTCTCACGCATCCATTTACATACGGCCGAGAGGAAGACCGCAGTCCGGTATGGCCGCGGACTGCCGGTGTACGCACCAGCGAGGGGTGCGGGGAGGGCGAGACCATCTTCGCCCTCCTGAGAAGGGCTCCGCAAGCCACGAGCGGAGTAACGCACGGGAGAGGCCGCGTACGTACTGTGATCCCGTAGCCTCTCCGTTTTTCCGTGCTGTGGTGGCCATCGCAGGGGGTTTTATTGAGTACAATCTCACATAACCCGGCCTCTCCCCCCCAGGAATCGGGTATCTATGAAGATTTCCCCTTTATTATACTTTAAAAATAGTTAAGATATTATTTATAGTCAACGTCAATATATATAAATATTAAATAATATATGATGGTTAGGTTAGGCTTATTATTACCTATATACCTTAAATATTATGATAAAATGTTAAAATTTCCAAATTTTTGTCACAACACATGAATATAAAATGAAATTATTTCAGCATCTACATTTTAGCTCAAAGGCCGCTCATTCTAATTTGAGTAATTACATTTCATAATTGCACGAAGACTGTGGAAATTGGCAATACGAGTTAGCGCGCCCGAACAATGTTTAACTTATCACTCATTTGAACATTCTAAATGGGAAGTTAAGATTTAAATTTTCTCGCAATATAATTAAGTTTCGAGAGTCATATTTTGAAGAGGTTGTGGAATTTGAATATGTAGTAGTATTTACATATAAAATGTTAGCCGAATAGACTCAAATTTTTGCTAAAAGATGTTGTAATTGTATCTTCACACATTCCTTACATAACTTTTTCGATAGCAAATGTCAATATCTTGTTTAAATCAATTTAATAAATTCTGTTCTTGCGAGTTTACATGTTTTAGACTTACTGTTTTACTAAGAAATTTCTCTAAAAAAGTAATAACTATCGTAATATATACTTAATAAATAGTCGTAAAACCATATTGAAAATGTATATAAGAAAGTAGGATGTAGCCAAAGTATTTTTAGCCTTAGACCCTTTGAAAAAATCCCATTAGATGATCAAGCTTCAAGTCTTCAGGTGACATGATTTATATCATGATTTGCGTTTCTTTTACTCGTCCTTTCAGTCCGTTCCAAGTCAGACAGTATATAAGAGATATATACTTAAGTAATACAGGACTAAATATTAAAATAGCTTACATTACGTATATACGTATATTATGTATATTAGTTACCGAGTAATTATAAAATTTAATTTACTTTTTTGTATTACCCTGTCTCCATATTTTGAGTTCCCTATAAATGACGAATTAATGAGTTTGTTATTATAGTCAATAAAATGGAGTGGAAGTGTGTTTTGTTATGATTATTATATAAGATATATTTGTTATATTAGACATTATTCAATTTTCGATTTGCTAAATTTGAAATATTATTTAATTAATTAAAATTTAAAAAACATATAAAGTATTTTCTTTGTCTGTTCATTATTTTTATAATATTTATAACAGCATAATTTTATTATTTATTTTCATTTAAAAGCCGGTACTTAAATTCTCATACTTACATCAACATTGATAGCGTCGACATTGCGAAAGATGTCTACATAGTCCGCTGTCGTGTTGATAAATTGCTGTCCAGTGTGATGTATTAATGCTATCCCAGCCGACCGCAAATCTTTTCCTTTTTGTCTTATTCTAAGTTTGTAGAAAGCATTGCGTTGGGTGACTTCAGTAATCCTTCACATCCTTCTCAAGAAGATTTACGTGATACGGATACAAGAATAATAAATCAAAATGAATCAGGTTATTATTACCATTATACGACACCTTTGTATTTATGAACGTAATAGATATTTGATTTTGTTATATTATATGTAAATATTATTTACAATGCTTTGTTGTTCTCAAAGGTTACAATGAAAATACAAACGTTTTTAGCTGATTTTATTTACTAGAACTCCCGAGTCACAAAATATTAAACTTCTAATTTACTCAAAGAGCAACTTCGGAGCAGTATAAAGGAGATTATAAAAACTTCATAGAATAGAAATGACTCGACAATTCAAGAAGAAAACGTGAGTAAAATATTTTCTCATACAATAGTGCGCTCTGAGTGGACAGCGTCCGTATCACAAGATTTGCAATTTTCATATAACAGCACTAGGAGGACGTGGAATTTTACCAATGGCCAAATAAAGAAAATGCAGTGTTACGTCTAAGCAGTAACTTTAAAAGAAAGCAGTAACAGAACTTTAAAAGAAAACTCGTTCTTCAGATGTTACCTTAGATATTTACTAACGTACAGTGATATATTAAATAAAGTGTATTCTCTTTATATAATACTATATGATATATGTTCGAATGTTTGGACAATAAATAAGACCGCTGCATTCAATTGAATTTAAATGCTTGTGTTACTGCATCACGTAGTTCACATTATTAAATTCAGTGGACTCACGTACATGATACTTTTGGCAAAGCTAACAATATATATATGTAAGCGCAAGAAGAAGCTAATACAGAAAATTATATAAAAATTAAAATAAATAGATTTCTTTTTCACATACACATAATCATTAAATTCTTTTTAATATAAAAATATTGAGAAAACAAATAAACTCAAAATAATTTATTTATTTTGTTATGATTTCAATATAGTTATTTCCCCATATAAGAATTGAAACAATCGTCGCGCGCCTCACTTTGATATTGTAAAAATATTTTGTAACTTTTTTTCAATTTTGGTCTCAATAATTTTGTTTCAAAAATAGTTACCATTCGCCACACAATATCATCTTGTTGTACCTTTTACCCGCGCTGTTCGTCGGTTTCACGTTGTAAAGTAATTTGACTACCGATTCCATCTTCCTTCATATCGATATTAAGTGATATATTATGTTATAAAATGAAACACTATAAAACAAGAAACAAATATTGACAGATGTAAATTTGTATTTATCATATAAAAAAACATTTTATCAATCACTTTGTACTTAGATTATTTAGAAATTTGTTTAGTTAGATCTGAACGTAGAAAAATAATAGTGATAATCAGTTCTCGTCCATACCTACTATATAATGGTGCAAACCAGTAAAAAAATATATAATAGTTAATCAAAAGTGATTTTCTGGTAGTGACTAAAGGTCGTTCGTTTCGAAGGGCCATTTCACATGCGATGGAGTGAGCCATCAATTCAGCTTCATGGCGATTGCACGCGGTAGAGGCGCGCCCTGCGTCGGACATGAGGGTTTTATTACAGTAAACGAAAAACCACTACAATAACGATCTCAAGGTTCTTAGGCGGATGGAATTGTTTTATACTGCATGTACTGTGTCGAATATTTGAAAAAAAAAATGTTAAATTAAAGTGTTTGTAAGTACATATTGATCGACGGAAGCCGTGTTCTTAAAAGAACGATTCTTAAAGATTGAAGGCAAATTCTTAAGAAAGTAACAGTATTAAGTATAGAGATTAAGTATAGGTATACTTAATATATAATATGAAAATTTCATGAATTATAAATCTTAAGTAATGTTAAAACAAATTTATTGAAAAATTGTTATATATGTACATATAATAAAAGTAGATATATAAAATTGAGGACCGTCGTGGCGCAGAAGCGTAGTGTCTGCCTGTAAAACACGACGGTTTGTGGGTTCGATTCCCACTCGGGGAAGACGGATTTTTCTATTTCCATTTTCTTCGCTCTGGAAACTAGAGAAAGCGCGGCGTTGAGTTTCCGCCACTCAACACGCAATGTCTCGAAAAACGGTGGAAAGCGGGAGAGGCGGAAACGGAGAAAGCAGGGACTGAGTGACGGAGTGTCTTAACACTAGGTTCATTTGGTACCTGCTGTTCCCTCTGCCTACCCTGCCATGTGCGGGAAAAAGCGTGAAGAAATAAAAAATAAAAAATAATTGAAGTCAATTTATTAAAAAATTTACTTTAGTTATAATTTGTATATGTATATACTTACATAAATATAAATTGTGGAAATATACATCTAAATAATTTTAATTTGAAATTAAAAAATAAAATACCTATATATTATTTTTTTAAACAAAAAGCAGATTACTATGAACATTTCCGACTATTAACATGCGATGATGTGCGTAATAAAAAATAATAGCGGTTTTTCGCGGAGCGAGCTCATTTGCCGCTTATCATACTATAATAGCGTCGAGATCGTAAAGGGAAGCGAGCTGATGAAATATGTACTTACGCTTTCGGTGTCTTACAATGATGAAGAAATATCAACATTACAACGTATTATCGTTATTTTTAAGAGTTTTACTTTGTAATTTAAGAGCATATATAAAAACTTATTTGCGAAATATATGAAATAACAGAGATGTTATTTTCCATATAAAAGAAACCGTATCGATTTTCGCACTCATTTGCCAACGGGTAGTTGTTTCCTAAGTTTTGCAATAAATTGTTTAAGATATGACAATGAAAGACTTTAATATGTAGTATGACTAATCTATGATATTGATGTTTGTATAAGCATATATTTTTTTAGATCCACTCGACGGAATTGAATGAATTTTTTACTTGTTAGGTCTGGGCAGATCCTTGCTCTATAATTTATGTGCCATGGCACAGGGTCAAGGTGGTTTAGTATCTGGCCCCATCTGGGGATTAATGATATTTAAATTATATCTTCACTCTGGTAAACCGTCATGACGCAGAGGCCCAGCGTCTACCTGTAAACGCGATGGTTTGAATGTTCAATTCCCACTCTGGCACCGCTCCGGCACCTCGGCAAAGAGCGGCGTTTAATTCCGCCACTTAAAACGTAGAGCCTTGAAAAATGTTCCTGTGGTTCCTGCGGTTCCCTCCGCCTACCCTACCATAAAGCTTAAGGTTCTGGTAGATTTACCGCAGCGTTGGATGAAAACTTTCAAAAACAAAATACCTGGAAACAATTAAGGGTACAACTACATAATAAAATTTATGGAAATTGTGATTTAGGAAAAAAAATATCATGTGACCATTTTCAACACTTTCATTTATGGCTGTTTATTGGATCTGTGAAATAATACATGCATACATTTGTAATACATTTCTTTGCACCAAATAGAATTTATTAACATTTCAATTTTAGTTGAATTATTCTATACAATGTAATATCCTATCCTATCTTATTTGTCCTATGTTAATATGAAAGAACTTTTCTTATTATTATATTTTAAATGATAATCAATATTGAACTAGACAAGAAGATTAAAGTTTGTTCAAAAGGAAGGCGTTTTAGGAATTAATTTTGTTTCGGAGTTCTTTGACGCTTTCTTTATTCATATCGTATTTTGCCTTACGTAAAGTACAAAATAAACCTTAAATAAAGGTAAATAAGCTTTGCGCTATTTCCAAAATTTAACAGAGTACACTAATTTAAGATAGTCCGCCTTTTAACACATTATTTGTTGGGAGGCAGGAATTAATTATTTATATTTATTTGAAATGTGTGTAAATTATTAAATTGACGTGAATTTAACATGATATGATAAAAATATAATATAATATTTTATATAAAAGAAACCTGGTAATGTAACACTTATGTTTCAACTAGCTTTACCTGTAGCCAAATATAAATGTAGCTTCACTTCCGTTACGAAACAGAAATAATTACGAGGTTTCCTAGTCTACATTTTTCTCATTTTAAGTGCCCGAGGTGACTCAGATTGTAGCTACAGCGGTATAAATCATATATCAATAACGTGATATAATATGTATTAAATAAAAAATTATTTAATACAGCCTTTTATGTAGGTATTTTTGGAAAAATATCCTATCCAACAAAAAAATATTTTGTGAAATCAAACCGCTGCGATTAGCACTTCGAATCAAGCAAATTCTATAATTTCATATTATTAACAAAGATACGTAAGCTTAATATCAAGACTATTTAGTATGAGAGCACTCCAATGTACTTTTTGGAGAAACATCCCAGGCAAATAGCATTATTTTTATTAAGCAATTTACCTCTAATGTAATTAGGTATTTTGGTATTTTATAAAAATCGTTATTATTTACTGCCATCCTCTTTTGTTTACGGTTTACTCCAGGGTCACGGTCTATTCTGAACTCAAATTTTATGATATGGAAACAATATCTAGCGCTAGTTATATATGAATATTTTATATATATAGTTACAACAGCAAAGATGTTCAGAACTCGCATAGTTTAGACATTCCGAGGCGCTTGCGGTCAGCATAGCGTCCGTGCCGCATCGTTACATTTGCTCACTAAATGTTGCGTACAAATAGCTTTAACAATTATATTGTAAGGGTCGTTACGAAAGCATATAAATCACGACGAAAACAATACAAGTCAATGTACCAAATTAGCAAAGCTGGAGGAGTTATAGTTACTTTAATACTTTTTATAACATTTTTTTTCACTTGCAAATCGATTTTGAATGTTTCTGAGACTACCAAAACGTTATCAAACTATTCTCAGAAATAGATTGCAGCATTAACCCACAAATACATAAATGGAAATTTGAGATTGGAGATATGAAATACATTTAAACATTTCTTGTAGCTTAAAGAATTTGGTAAGTTTTGGGTACTTTTTTTAATATTATCAAGCTATAACGTCTTATTTATCCAAACTGCTTTTAAATTACAATTTTAATAATAATTAAGAATTTTATTTATGTTCATTTAATATATTAATTATTATTAGTAATATAGTATACCGAGTTACGATACATAGTCGTTGCTACTCAAAGTAGGCTTTTGATTGTTATTAATTGTCCATTTGGTTTAGACAATTATTACCGAAACATTGGTATGCAACTGACAAGGACACTGAGCAGAATAATTGGTGGAAATTAATTGGGCATTGTTGATAATCACTGATATTTGATAATCATAATTGTGAAGTTATTACAACAATCTTTTAGTCGTGTAGGATATAAGTTTTATCTGTCCGTCCATTTGTCAATTCTATTCATTTGAACTAAAATATCCAGGCGTATGAACTCTTGGAGAAATGTTGCGAAAGTTTATGTTTACTTTTTTCTTATTTCGTATGTGGTTCGTCTTGTAATTAAAACATGTAAGGTATTTGACGTCAACTTTTTTAGCTTCACGCTTTATCCCGTATATGGCAGGGTAGGTAGACGAAACCGCAGGAACCATATGAAACTAGAGTTAAGACACTCCGTTTCCTGCTTTCCGCCTTTTTAGAGGCATTGCGTGTTGGAACTCAATGCCACGCTTTGCTTAGTTGCCAGAGCGAAGAAAAAAACACAAAAAAATCCATCTTTTTGAGTGGGAATCAAACTCACAACCGACGCCACGCCGGCCAGCTTAGAATTATAGAATATAGTAAGGGGCTTAAAATTTGTAGTACAGATAGCGAAAATATCAGAAAATTGGTGATTTAGAGGTATGTATAGTATAAACTTATTACTCTAGTTCAAGAAATACAAAATTAGTGTATTCGCTTGCAAATTTGATTCGACTACTTTGATAACTTAAACGTCGTTGACCCTAGAATTATGAAGTGTGACGAAACAAATTGAGAGAGGTGAGGAGTTATTTGTAACTTACTCAAAGGAAAAAACCTTAAGATTGGTTTCATAAATTTATCACAGAATAAACTTCATATCTGCAGTTTATTTTATGTAAAAAGAAGGCATACGTAAATCTGTGTTTATCAATTATCATAAATTATTATTACAACTGATCTACAGTCACGAAATTGTGGACCTTCGATGTGCTAGTACTACTTGCACTCGACCAGAATATTCAAATAAAACAATTTTAACAACTGTTTCACGCATCATTGGCGAAGTAGATTGACTATTGACTATTTAGTTCTTTTCACTGACGATTAAACAAGGCCCTTGACTACACTTATTTGTTATAAGTCGATATTTTGTTAAGTTAGTAGGATGTATAGCTTCTTTTAGACCAATGTGATATATGTATGAACATTTTTAAAAAATATATTATGAATACATATTTACAAAGTAAATTTTTACTTGCATATGGAATAACGTGTTTCTGTACAGATTTGGTATATTGTGAAAATTGTACTACAATGATTAATTGCATATGAATATGTAGGTAACCATATTCGACAAACATTAATTTGATTTTGTATATTTTATACGTGAAACAGATATTGTAAAAGTTTTAAAAGTAAAGATAAAAAATGCTTAAAGAACTTTTTTAAAGTAACTTTTAGATTTTTTTATAAATATCTGGTGCTCCACACACGACCTATGCAAATCTTTATATTTCCACCTCCTCTCTAATCTAACATAAATATATTTTATTTTACAAATGTACACTCTATATATGTAAAATAAAACAAGCTGTATATTATACAGTTTGTTATTTTAGCTTCACGTTTCATCCCGCACTTAATGATAAAGATTCCTATAAAATACATATATATTTATTTTTGAACCGTAAAATCTAAATCAATAAGAATATTTAGCATTTTTATTTTACAGTTCAAAAGCTAAATAATCTCCTATATTATTATATAGGCATCTCCTATATTATTATATGGTTATATAACAAAAGGCAACAAGAAATCACTACAAAATATGACATGAAATCGAATTATTTTTATTATTCGACATAAAATATTGTAAATTTCAAATCCAGTGTGCTTCTGTCATCAAAGCACGATACTTTATTAATTTTAAGTAGCAACGGATTCCTAATAAATGCTCTTATGGATTATTGAATAGTAAAACAAGTTAAGCCCAGGTGAACTAGTTTATCAAAGGGAATGGACAGCCCGGACGAGGTGAGCCGCAGTATTTAGACGGCGCTACGCGGCGTCCGGAATTCCGACACGAGTTGATAGTGGATTTAGACGTACTAGCACCACCAGTACTTTGTTTCGTATTTAGTAAGTTAAAAAATACAGTGAAACCTTAAAGGTTGAAGAATTTATAACTGTTGGTTCTTACATAGGACAAGTTTAGTTTATTAAGTGACAAGAATTTTTACAATTAACTTTATTGTTCAAACTCGCTGTTATAAAAAAAAATTCTACTATAATGTGGAGAACTAGTATACATTGGGGTACGAAGGTGTCAAGATACATCGTTATCCACTTTTCGTCTATATTTGACATGTGAAACTCAACGCCACTCTGTATTTTTCCAATAAAATTAAGAAATGCAAATAATATTTTCTTTCACATTTCATTGTAGACATTTCCTAGTTGCTGATATTAAATATCATAAAAAGTAATAACTAAGTGAATATTTTGACCTTTCTTTTTTTACCTAGATATTGATTAATTATAATTTTAATCCATCACGCCCAGTATTTGTTCAATAAATGCCATCCTAAAAGATTTGGCGACAGATGGCTCGTGCCTCCCTAAACTTGTGAATAATTTCGTCCACAACACCACGTCCAAAGTTTAATTATACACGATATTTTGAGTCATTATTAATTATATTGAAAAATATTTAAACAAATATTTCAGATGTTATCATAAGTAAAATGAGTGATTGCAAATAATTACAACAATAAGTCTATGTTCTTCAACATCACTGTCATAGAACTTAAACCGTGTACGTGGCCACCTCTGGTACCATAAAATAAAGCCTAAAATCATTCATAGATGAAGACAATTGAATAGAGTTGTGACGATTAGAACAATTGAGTTTAAACTAATTATTTTTATAGATAATATTTCTATATAACAATAAAGGTTCTCAAGTAATTGGAAAACAAAGAAATAATACTAAATTTCTGAAATAAAGAGCCATTATGTTTTCTTACACATGAACGGAAAGGTCGGACACCGGTTTTTTTGTCCTGTGACAAATGGCCCGTTTTCTCGACCCTGTAATTGGTCGAATTCACAAAATGGACGAAAACTATTTTGCCGCTTGGTCGCTTTTTCGAGTAAAATAATACGAAGCCTATGCTAAATGGGGAGACGCCTATAACTATAGCAAAGAGGCTAAATTTTATTTACGTAATTATATATTACAAGTTTCATTGTTTAATAAGACAATATTGGTTGAATACATTTTCACAGTTGAGACATTTAGTAAAATTTGTAGTCAGGGTTTACACCGGTATTATGGTGGGGTCAGCCAAAATAAAGTGCCAAGTATCATAAAGCAACGTGGAGTTGTCGAAAGATAACTAGTTCAATATTAGTATGGATATTTTCAATAGTTATAATTATGATATAAGACATACTAACCTGATTATTTAAGCCAATAGGTATGTTACTATGTATGTTACTATGTAGGTACAATGTAGATATGTCACTTTTGATAAGCTATCGCTATGAAATTGAAAGATATTATTTATTCAACAGCATCGAGCAAAACTTGAATTCCAAAATAATATACTAAGGGGCGAATCAAGTTTTTACTTATAACAGAGAAATATTCTCAAGAAATATTTTTTAAAAATTTTGTATGTGTTGCTTTATAAGCAAGAATTTCTTTTAAAAGATTATTTTTTTTGGTCGCATCCGCATAATTACTATTTACCGTTTCGTTAGGTGAACGCACAGAAATATATAGCACGACATCACATTACAAATTTTAGTAATTCGCGGTTTTAGGCAGCAGCAACGTATTGACTAATAATACTTTGGCTTGTACTATCAGAAATTCTTAAATCGCATCATAGAGTTGATTGAAGCATAGACCCTGTGTGAGATATTAGAAACATAAGCATTCTAACTCAATTTATCGTTTATGTCCTTAATATTTATTTGAGTTTCAATAACGTGTACATATATAATACATCCACTTAAAAAATAAAGTAACTTTGAAATCACAGGCATTTGAATCATTTATCTCATTTCTATATATAAATTAATAGTTGTTGCAGACGTCTTAATATTTATACATTAATTATTATAGTATGTTTTAAGCTGATATTTCGCAGTGTGATCATGTGTAGTGTAAATACACGTATTCTAGTAGTAATCTTTCCAAAAATAAAAATAAACTAAGATTAAAAATTAGATAATAATCAATGATTTAAAAACTATACCTATGTGTTTAAACATAACAAATAATAAAAGTAGAAAATAATATAACAAATTCTTTTAAAGTAAAAATAAATTACAGATCGGTATATTTTTTATTTCATTTCATTTCTGTGTATAGGTTTTTAACATTTAGCTAATTTATAATGTAAACTGAAGAAAGAAAACTATACAACAATAACTGTTAACATTTGCATTCAAATGAACTCTCAAACACTTTCTAATCTCTAACAGCCGCGTAGCGTTCCGCGTGCGTATTGAACGCAGTTTCAAATTTTACAGTCGTACTAGCCGTGGCAATTACAAAGGAATAGTCCCCCACTACTAGGAGATATTTTTTTTTTTTTAGCTTCACGCTTTATCCCGCACATGGCAGGGTAGGCAGAGGGAACTGCAGGAACCATACGAACCTAGTGTTAAGACACTCCGTTACTTAATCCCTGCTCACTCCGTCGCCGCTTTCCGCCGTTTTCGAGGCATTGCGTGTTGAGTGGCGAAACTCAACGCCGCGCTTTGCCTTAGTTGCCAGAGCGAAGAAAATGGAAATAGAAAAATCCATCTTCTCTTCTAGGAGATTCCTTTTGAAATTTCAAAGTTGTTTTCTTATTTGTTAATATTTAAATGTTAATAGAAAAAATATTATTAATTTTAATCATTTAAATATTTTTAGTAAATATTTTTTATTGATTTTACAGAAAAAAATATTGAACGAAGAATAAACATTTCGCGGAAATATGAAAGATCGCATTTTCCTCCTTTGGTTTATTTGCATGTTTATTTTCTTATACAGGCAAGTCAGAATATAACTGTGATGTATATTATTTTCAGGTTCAACAAGAAATGAGATTGTATCTCGTTTTCACGAGACTGCGTAAAATCTTATAATAAAATTCGTACACACGTAACACATCAAATGTTACGCCTTGTTCCCGCCGTGCTTACATTATCTGACGAATTACACAGTCTATATTGAACAAATGGTGAAACAACCTAATCACCATATTACTAAAAAATTACCCCACTGTAAAAAGATATGTACGTCTTCACTTTATGATATATATTCTATATTTGTGTCTCTTTTATATAACATTTACATTATTCTCTTTTCTTGCGTAGTAAAACTATGTTTACCGTTCAATAGCTCTATATTATTTTCTTTTCGGTTGAGGCTGTATCAGCAAAGAGAATTTATTGTCAACTCTGTTTTGCGTTCCCGGCTCAAAATTGACACTATGGACCTCTACGGCGTATTTCATCTTATCAGAGCAATAAACTGAAAATAATATTATATCCTGTCCAGTGGCGATCGAATTCACAACTATCGTGTTCACAGTTAGATGCTAGCCCACTGCACCATGATGACATCTATGAGAAAAAACCATTTACTTAGTTGGAAGAGAAACTCACAACCATACCTTCAGTTGAATGAAATGCATCATGACGTTGAAGAGAATGTTTAATTTTATTATTGTTAACGCAGTCCAAAATTATTGTGCACGACAAGTAGAGCCTGTAAAATCACTGAACTGTTTATTTTTAAATGAAATCGTTACAGATGCTTAATTTATATGTTATGTAGATAATAAAACAACTTTGAATTTATCCACTGTTAATTGATGCCATTTGCTTTATACACTACATGGTCTATAAAAACTTTTATTTAATATTTAATTATATTACGAAATGTAATAATAGATTTATTACAGACACTAAAAAAGATTAAAAAGGCTTGGTCAAATAAAGTAAATAAGTAGCTTAATGCAATTTGTTTTCGTGAGGAGATTCGGTCACACTTAAAGCATCGAATATATTGAGCGGTCTTATCGCTTTGGTGAGACAAAAGAAAAGTTCATTTGGCACTAGACATAGTTACATTGGGTCACATCCAAAGCTCACCGCAATGTTGGGTTATCTGTTACTGTTGATAACTCTATAGATGCGGATTATTTCATATTTATAGAGTTACTCGTTATCTTTTATGTACATGAAATTTGTTATAATTTGTTGATTGAAAATTTTATTATAATAAAGTCTTTTTAAACATAATAATTAAAGAATTTTAAAAAATATTTTGCTGCTCTCGCAGTGTGATAGTGATGTCTCTATAATTTGTTAAATGAAAAGCATACTGAAAAATACATATACTTAAGGTTGTTCACTGTGAGTTTAGATAAATGATGAGTATAGAGATATACCAACAAACAAATTATATACTTAAAGAAAACAAAAGTGTTGAATACAGCGGGATTTGAAACCGCCATGCAAGCGCTCTGAACACTGAACCATGCGTTCTAATACAACTTACTTCAAAATTTTAAATCCTGCTGTGTTCAAAACTTTTACATGATTTCTTTAAGTACTTTTTCAATTAACACTTCAAAAACCATAAAAATATTTAATAAATAATATCTCTATGCATACATATGAAAATAAACTAAGTATCGTATTTTTAGCTTCAATTTTATTGGCAGATATGTGGAATCTAATGATGCGACACTCTGTTCGTCACTTTCTGCTCAAATTCAGGATATTATGAGAGTGGCGAAAGTAAAATAATTAATTGCTACAAGTGATCGAACCCATATCTATATTCAGCCGTTGCCCAGGCGTGTAATTAGATTTTTATCAGAAATATATTTAGCTTGTACATATGCCTCTATAAAACCTTCTAACGAATGCGTTCTTCCAGTTAATGCTTTATAAATATACTTTATTTACTAAAACAATAAACAAATTGGAAACATTGGTCATTCGTCCTAACAAAAAGCGAACTTGCGTTTCAACCTCTCTCCATCTGTCCACAGACCTATGTCAAAACTTTAGTTCAATAAATAAGTTTATAAATCGTTTAGTGAAAGATACGACACGAATACTAGATGTATTTACTAAATATAAAGAGAAAATATTCCGATTCAAATTAGATAAGAGAATAATATATTTTTCTTTAGTAACATTTAAGACAAAGGTATTTAATTAAAAAGAAATGTGAAATTTTTACTATAAACGAAAATAAAAAATTAGGATTGATGGAGTAAACAGTCAAGTTTTGTCTAGCAATTATTTTGGTTTATATTTAAGTTGATAATGATATAATTCAAATTCAAATAATTTGATCCAAAATAAGAATACATGATTCATTTTTTGAACGAAAAACATTACTACCGGTTCGCTAAAGTTAATACCTCAGACCTGAGAATGACCGGCGCAAGAAACTCAGTGGGACTTTTTCTTTTTAAATGGTCAATACACACCTTTGAAATAGACAGGAGCGAGCATTTCATTCCCAAGGTGTGTTGTCATTTAAAAAGTCAATAATTTGGTAATAACCTTTAACACACTAACGTTTTCTTACAATTCTTTTAAATTGTGATATAGAGCATTGTTGGACGTTTTCTGAGATCCTATTATAAAAGAGTACACACTGCCCCATGTAAGAATTGCGGACTCGTTGCAATCTAGTTAAAGGCGCTGTAAGTTTAAGCCTATTTCTAGTATACATGTTATGTGAATCACCGATTTTGGCAAAATCATTAATATTCTTTTTAACGTACATGACATTTACAAAGATATATTGAGATGCAATGGTCAATATTATATATTTATTTCTTTAAATTTTTGCCTTAAAGAATCTTTAGGTTGTAGATTATACATTGCATGAATAGCCCGCTTCTGCAAAACAAAAATTAATTTAACACTGGCTGCATTGACCCATAGTATGATGCCGTAAGACGTAATACTATGAAAGTAGCTAAAGTAAATGAGACTAGATGTTTCAACGTCAGTTAAGGATCTAATTTTTTTAACTGCAAAAACTGCTGAGCTAAGCCTATTCGCCAATCCATCAATATGAGTTCCCCACTGTAATTTGGAGTCTATGGTGATTTGGAGTCTATGGTGAAAAACCGTAGAATCAACAGGATTAACGGCTTCACCATTTAAGAGTACATTGGTTTTTCGTGCAGGGTATTCTAAAAATAACAATAACAATTTGGTTTTCAAACTGTTCAATAATAAATTATTAGCACTAAACCAGTGTACTACTTTATATACTTAACAATTGCTATTGTAGAAGCATATTTATTTATTTATTGAAGTTGTGTTACAATTGTTTGTTATATTGGTATGAAGTCGTGGGCAAAAGCAATATTTGTGGGTTCCATTCTCAATCAGAGAGAAATGACTATTTTGACTACCCTCGTTCAGGCAACGAAACACGCTGCAGCGATAAGTTCCGCCACTCAACAAGTGTTATTTTAAAAGGTTGCTTTCGATAAAGACAACGTTCTTTCAACCTACTTTGATACGAGTATAATAAATATCTAATTTATCTATCTGATACAAATAAAAAAAACATATACTTATAGTTATTTATATTATTATAATTATCAAAAATCTTTAAGTCTTAAAATATGTAATAATTCACGATTCACATTTCAATTCAGATCTTAACGGCCGGCAACGCTCTTGTAACACCTCTGGTGTTACACAGGGCCGTGGGCGTCGGTGATCACTTACCATCAGGTGACCCGACAGCTAGTTTGCCTTGTCCTTCTCATAAAAAAAGATCGTTTAATGATATGAGAGTTTCCTCTTTTTGAAGTAAAAAATAGACATTATTAATATTGCGATGAATATAAAAAGGAAAGACTGTTTTTCGTATATACTGTTTACTATTTTACCATGAAATGTACGACGTGTCTACGAGTTGGACCTGACCTAAGATAAATTCGCGAACTATATCGTTGATGTCATTTACTTGTAAAGAATTTATTTAATCTTTCTTCAAAATTTAAACTCGTAGTAAGAAACATAGTAAGTGCTCTATGGTTTCTTGATTTATATTTTATAAAATTAAAATTGCCATTGAAAATAACTGGACTTGAAGTAAGACAAGTCTGAAATGTAAACCATGTCAGATTTTATCAACATCCCGCTTTCCCAACCTGCATGCTCTTCTATATTCTACTTAGCATAATTAATTATCCTGACATTTTTTACTTTAGTAGGCTACATGCAATTTAATGGTTTACGAGTTCAGAAGCTTTCCACTGTCTACCCTATAATCAACACAGTGGAAAAGCCAGAAGTTTCTTTATTTTTTTAAGCACACAAGTATCCGTGTATTTTCTCAAATACGCTATGAATTTTAATGCGATTTTTACTAATACACGGAGTGATTCAAAAGATTTTATGTATATAACAAGTTATATTGTATTATTGTGTAAGTATATAACAAGTTACATGTCAATTATGTTAAAACAAATTAATTACGTTGGTTGCTCCAAGCGGGAAGCGACTAAGCAATAGTCATGTTTTTGCGTTTCCTCTTTTCCTCACGTAGCTGGAAAGCGGGCGTAGCGTGCATAGAGGGTATGTAGACTTTATGTACAAATTATACATTCATACATATTACAATATTATACAAGATTAAGAGGACTAAGACAACACTGGAGAAGGTTTTGTTTATTTAGTAGGTGAGATTACTATTTACGTTGATTGGCATGTCACGGCGGTTTTACTGCTTTCTTGTAACCGGTCTAACTAGTGTAGCTAACATTAATATATGCTTATATTACATATGTATATTTTAAGTATATACATGTATATATATTTTATTATATTTAAATAGACTTTAGTTGTCATGAAACAGATTAAAAAAAGATGTGATCATATTTTATATCTTAATCCCCTTATCATATAAATTTAGCTGTAATGTGTAATTATTTAGAACAGTATTATTAGTTGCAGTTGTATTTCTTTTATATTACTCGTATTAAACATCAAACTTGTTTGTGACAATAACTATTTTACATTGGTTAAGGTGAAAAAGCAAAATTTACTATTGAAGAGTAAGTTGTTAAGTTAGTTGCTAGGGTAAGGGTAAGTTTTAAGTAAGTTGCTAGGGAGTTTATACCTGGCCAATATATAGTTAATATATATATATATATATATATATATATATATATATATATATATATATATATATATATATATATATATATATATATATATATATATATATATATATATATATATATTTAAGAATTAAGTTTAATAGATAGAACTAATGTTTAGATTAAAGTATTTTAACAGCACCTGATGTTAAATACTTAATCAAAGTTTTGTCTATCTTAATAGGTCCCTATAAAATCTAGTGCAAAGCTCCCCTAGAAGTTTTAAGTTTTGCAGATAATCCCAGCTTTGACACGTTCGCAATTCAAAAGTATGACAGACATTGATAACGATAGCGTAGTTGATTTTCGTTTCCGATATTAATTCAATGCATATTCTTCAAAAGGGGCTGTAAGATCAATTTTAACCTGCGATTCTTTGCGAGACGTTTTATATAGAGAAGTATCTTTACAGCTGCTTTAGAACATATCGTTCATAGTATTTGCTTCCTTAGACAATTTATTCAAAAAGATCATTAGCAAATCATTAGCTGGTGAGTATACTATATGATAGAAGAAGAAAGAGAGAGAAAGAGAAGAAGAGGAAGCCTTTACGTTTATATTTATTAGATAGTCTTTCAATTCCTGTCATAAGTATACGTTTTGTAATACTTTATACTGTAAAAACAATACTAGAATTATCACTGTTATGGAATGTTTACAATAATTTGTGGAAATAATGTCATTTGAATATCACGTTGAATAGCTGCCATTCTATTTAAGAACAATATGTAATGTAGAATAGAAAACAAGTCCGAATATTCTTTTTTTGTTTTGATTTTTCATATATAAAGGTCCTAGAAATAAAATGTCATTTCCATTCAAGTACACGAATCGTGGGACCATATGTCTAGTACGCCCATGAGGAAGTAATAAATTTATGTACATAAACATAAGATTCGGAAGTACAATATGTATGTATATGTGCCACATATATTAGACTAGTATGTAAATGTCTAATTTAATATTAATAGAACAGTTTATCATAATATTACATCTATATCAAGTTCAAGTAACCAAACTTTTTTGTAAAAATTAATATATATGTTTTGTTTTACTTTGTAGTATTCTGTGGTCTATATATATTTCATTTAACTACATTAAATTTGCAGTAAGTAAATATTTTAAAACATTACTAAACACAAAACAATTTCAGTCACTAACTCTTCAAGCGATCATGTTCGCACTATTCTCACATCGGTTGGCGTAATCCCAAAGTTCATCAGTTAAAACACTCTACAAATTAAATAATGTAATTTGTTTAGTTTAATAATAATTAATGCTTTTCCGCTTATTTAATTCCTTAATTTCACGCTTTAATCTCAGAAGGCTCCTCATCGTAATTAGAAGATTAAAAATTCTGGCGTTCATTATTGCTGAGGCACTTAAACTAGATTTTCTTTAAAAGGCCGAACTCTAAATGAAGTTATCTACCGTCAAGTACTGTTACTGTTTTGATTTCGTAGAGTGTGAACTTTTGTATAAAATACCTAAAATAAATATGCTTTTGATAAAATTCATTCAATAATGCATTATAAAGCATATTATTGATAAATATAAAATAGCCTTTATAATTGCCTTAAAGCAAAGGGCTTAGAAAAGAATATGTTTTCTTTGGCATATTTTATTATAAATTTACACTTCAATGTGAATTTTCTTTCACATTGAACTAGTTAAAATTCTATTATGAATAAAAGTAGAATAATTTTTAGAGCCAGTGGGATATCGTCAACAGATTCTTTCATTTACTGTACTTATACTTATATTGTACTAAAATATTATAATATTATAATATCTATTTATGCTTAAAAGGTTATTCCAAGTATAGTAAATTATTCTAGAACAAGTCCAAGTATGGTGATAAAACTCGGACAAAGTTTCAAGGTTATGTTTCGAAATATTATTAATAACGATAGATTTATCTTTTCCCTCAGTGTTTGTAATAAATGTGTAATTAGATTTATGTATGATAAGTAAATAACTTTTTAAACAATAAAGTATTGATTAATTATTTAATCTATAGTAATAAAAAATAAGCTAAAGACTTATGTAAACAGTTAAAGAGCTTTATGATGGAGGCCTACGTAATAGTGACTGGTAATTAGTTAAAAAAATAATATTATATTTGTGGTAACATATAAAATAGCGATTTAATTAATTAACTTTTAAATATATAATAGGCTCAAATTATTTCATATGTACAGGATCGTGTAAATTACAATTTTGGACAATAAATTGATTGTATATATTTAACAATATTTTGTTTATATTGTATAATGATTTCTATTTCTTATTTATTTAATTTTTCTTTTATTTATACTGGAATCAAATTCATGATTAGCGCATGTTTGTAAATATTTAATCTTTCAAACTACACTGCGAACATTAGATATTAAACATGAATATTAACCTATTTTATTATTAATTAAATTATTAAGTTTACAATATCACTTATTATATTGATACAATTTTACTATTGCTAGTATAGATTGTTGGATCATTCTATTATCCTTGCGAAACTAGCGACTTTGGATCACTCAGAAATTTACGCTTAATTTATTTTACTTCCTACTAAATTTGAGTAAATACTGTACTTCACTGGTAGCTTAGTTAGTGTTTCGGTTCCTCTCATTTGGACTAAAATGTAATTAAAAAATTAAATGAAGACATACTCACTCAATGTGTTGAGCAGAAAATTATACAACAGAAGAATTGTGAGATAATTAGTTGTCATTTAAAATGTTAAAGCAGCTGAATTGAAAACCAGAAAAAACAAACGTGTGTTTTTAAAAGATCGTGAAAAGATATTAAAATAAATTCTTGTCATTTCATATGGTTTTTATAAATATGATTTATATAAAATATTACTTTACATTTTATACAGAACAAAAATATTTAACATTTTGACCACACAAACGGTGCTGTTAGTTTAAAAGGCACGTCGTATTCTCGCCAAAAAAGTGCTTCGCTTAGTCGCACTGAAAAAGGATGTGATCATATGTATGTGGCCTAAAACTGAACCCGGAAAATAGAAACGTAATGTTATTGCATGAAATCTCTGAAATTGTTAAAAATAAACCAAAAATACATTAAATCATTCGTCATCATACTATACTTCGATAATGTTGGTCTATGTAATAAATGACTTCAATAATAGCTTACTATAATATACTAAGATTATTTTAGTGTTCGTTGTTTCTTTTAAAAACTAAGTTTTGATGAATTAATGAAAATGTGTAAATTACTAATTTAAACAATAATGAAAGAAGTTGTTGAGTTTCTTGCACTTTTTCTATAATATATTTCTTTTTATATAATAAAGTTAAAGTAATAAAAAGTTATTATAGTATAAAAAAATATAATATAGTTGGTAAATCCTATGTTACAATATAAAAAAGATTTCATATAAAAAAATAAAATTAGGCGTAAATAATGGCTATATCAGTGCCGCTTTATCCAGGAAACTTTACAGATTGGTATCGTTGTAGAAGTTAGTGAGAACTCTTGAGTGCCCTGGCACCATGCCAGTTGACTTCCACGGACTACATATGCCTTTGTGTCCGAAACATTTGATATTTAACGAGAATTTAGACAATACAATTGTATACGTCATGTTAAAGTCCTGAAAAATTGATATATTACGTACGCGGAAAATTAAGAAAATGCCAAACATGAAGAAAATGTTTCCGTTTGGAAAATTGAGGTTCGCCATGGTGGAGAGGCATAACGTCTGCCTGTAAATGTGACCGTTTGTAGATGTGTGTTGTAGTAAGTTCAACCCCCTCGGGAAGAATGTATTATTTTCATATAATGCTCTCGCTCTAGTGACGACAAGAAAAAATATTCTACCACTCAATGTAATGTCTCGAAAGGTCCAAAAAGAGAGTGATTTTACACTAGGTTCTAATTTAAATCGTGTCTTTTGATTACAGCATATCACAAATTATAATATGAGCTTTCTATTCGATATAAGACAGTCGATGAAAAATAGTTTTCTTCTTTTAAAGAAGATGAAAAAGCTGCTTGAGAAGCTTTAAAGACTGGACTTTATCTATTTAAGCTCCTGAGGCGACCATCTAGGGCAGAACAAGAACAATACATTATTATCTATCAGTACTTTATCACAAAAAAATACCAATTTATATAATATAAATTTTAAACATAGATAAATATTAATAAATATACCATAATAAAAAAATCTTAGTGGTACTGCGTTTTTTCCAACTGAAAAATATATCTTGTATAGGTTCAGATCATACATCATGGATTAATTGTAATTACACAATAACCAAACTGTTGTGTATGTATAGAAAGCAAGTTCTAAAGAATATTTGCCTTGCTAAAAGCTTTATTGTGTTACGAAATATAGAGTGACAATCAAATAGGATAGGATTGTTGTAGTGTTCTTGAGTTGTGTATGCGGGCTGGTCTCCTTTGTGTCGCTAGGCTTTGATTGACGAATTAACTGAACTAAAAAATATACACACAATTAATATACAGGCATATAAAATAAATAAGAGGTAAGAAATACGTGTTTTTACAATAGTATCCAAACTGAAAAAAATGTAAAAAAAATGTATTATAAATTCGCAAAGAATTTTGGCAAGTACTATTTGCATTGTTGCATTTTATTTAACAAATTTCTATTCCATTTCAAATACCACATTTCTTACAGCTGATGTAACCTATTCAATATGCATGTACATTAAAATATGAATTTCCGCCACCTACTGCGAAATGTATGGAAGTAAAATATAGTAAAACATTTTACATTGAATGTAGCACATTACTTTTTGAAAGAAGCTTATGTCTTTCAAAAATTGAAATGTCAATTACATTTCAATGTTCATTGCAAAATTAATTAAAGCTAAATATTAAAGTTAAACTATTATGGTTTATGCATTATCAGATTTTTCTTGATTTTCTATAGTTCTTGATTTTTTTATATAGAATCACTAATATTTGTTAAGCCTTATAAGTATAAAAGCTATGAAACAGGAAAAGTTTTCATTCAAATCCTTTAGTATTCCCATACATCGGGAATACGATATAATAAAAAAAATTATGTGTTCATTCTACAATTAATTATTTTTATTTATCCATAATTCAATCTATTATTATTTTTTGTTTTATATAAACAATATTTAACATTTTTTAAAATAAAACTACTTAAATATCAATAAATAACAGCATACAACGGAGCTACATGTGATTTTTATAAGAGCTTTTATAAAATGTTTACAGAATCTCTTGTTCATACGTCGAATACGTTTTGTATACGATATTAAATATTGTGTTATAATGAGAATGGTTATTAATTCAGGTCGCTTACCATATAAGACTTTTTCATAAAATATACGTTCTGGAGTTATGATATGACGACCGGAGAAAGTCTTTTAAAAATATTTATTTATTTATTTATTAAAAACATTTATTAATTAATTATATAAAAACATAACTTTGTTGATTGGAAACTGGATTAAGACTGATTTAATTATTATAATATATTATTAAGTACAAATGTAAAATATGTAGCCTATTGTCTTCTTAAACGCGGTGTCAGCGGAATGTGTGGGAGTCGGCACTGGAATGTGTGTATTACGCCATGGTAACTCCTCCCTCCTTAAGATGGAAGCTGGTCCTGCAGCTTCCAGGAGCGTCCTCGCGACTTTTGTCCTCGATTTTTGATTGTTTCTTTAGTTTATTCCAAAAAAAACTTCCAAAAAATTACGGTCCCAATTACTATGTACAGGATTAACGTGGGCCAACTAGGGATTGTCATTAAGTCAACCCAGTGAAAATCATCTGTTTTTTGAATATCTTCGACTGTGTTCATGAGTTTGTGAATGCTGTCTAGCGAGATGTCTTCTAAGTGCAGTTCATAATGGACCTCCTCTTGATGTATCAGATTTTGATCTGGTAGAGGAATTATTTCATTCATCGTGATGGTGTTGCTGTGTGTTCTCATCGTTCTATTCATTATATTAATTTGGCAATCTTCTGTGATAGTTACTAGAAAAATGTTTGATGTTTTTCTGTAATTTGTTTTGCGTCCACACTGAGTTCTTATTACTTCTGGTTCTGGCAAAATTGCTAACCAGGTATTATCGTTGATCTTCTCGAGTTTTCCTTTGCTAAGATTCATGCGAGCATGGGTGCAGTTTCCTTTTTGTTTCTTTATTAAGGCGATGGTGCATTCTTCAGATTTTTCAGTTGTTCTTAAGTCTAGCGAGTTGCAGAGCAAAGTGTCTTCGGAGATTCTCTTGCAGGGTTCTTCTGAGTATGCGTACTCTTCGCTTCCAAGGACAAGGAATTTGGACTTAGGTATAATGGTTAGATTTTCTTTATTTGGGATAGAATATATATGTATATGATCATAGATATTAGAGTCAATGGACGGGATTACTAATATAAATGTTAAAGAGTGTCTTGTACTATACGCTTTCACGCTTATAGACTTTTCTATTTTATGAATGTTTTCCATACTAATTTCAGCAACTGGTTTTAAAAAAGAAAATTTCTCCAAATTTCTAATTTCTGTAACTAAATTACGAGCATTAATAATACTAGGGTGCATTATACCTAACTGCGAAAATGACATAGCATCTTCTAATATCATTAACTTATCTAATAAAAGCTGTAAACTAAAACTTATTTGTATATATATCTCTAAAAAGTGTAATTGGTTTGTAGTAGTATTTGAATAAACTGTAATATTATGTAATACAGATGCTAATCTGTCTTGATTCACGTTTATTTTATTTAATTGATTAGAAAATTCATTAATGGTATTTTCTGCCAAAGACAATGTTCGCTTTTGAGATGTTTGAATATATGAAACTGAACTGCGAATTTTATTAATTTCATTTTCAAAACGGATTGCATCTTCGTTATCTAAATTGCCTGTAATTAATTTAACAACAGAGCCTAAGCCGTTAATTATACCACGTTTAACTCTATTTCTAGGCGCTATAAACATTAACTTTTTATCAATTAAATCTAAATTATGTTCTATTTGATCTCTGTAAGTTTTATGCAGATTTTCTGATGCCCTATTGTTTTCAGCTGCTTTTGTACTTGCATATAAGGACATTAGTTTAATGGAAATTAAATGTAAATGAGTTATATTATATGTACAAGCAAGGTTAAATGAATCAACTTGTTTAAGGATACGTCCCTGTTTAAGTAAAAGGATTCCATTATTATTATCTATGGGTTGAAATGTTACGTCTGATTTTGACTGGAACACGAGGGATCCGAAGATGAGGGTCCTGGAACAAGATGAGGTCGTCGTAGAAGTTTGAAATGAACCCTGATTGATTTAGAGTTAGGGTGACTACCTATTATCTCTGCTATATTATTAGGATGAAGGTGAATTATCTTATACGGACCTTTAAACACCGGCTTCGTTTTGTTGTTTCTCGCAGTTTTGGCCACCTGCTTATAAACTGTTTCACCTACCTTAAACGTTATATCTTCTGCTGTCTGGTTACGCTTCGCTATTACCTGTTCTTTGTTCTTAGACACGTGCGCTGCCACGCATTCTTGTACGGCTTCAGCGTTCCTTCTATGCTTAAGAACGTAATCTTGGTAAAATTGCTTAGTGTAATGAAGTTCTAAAGGGTTTCTGGATGCAGTATGTCCAAAAAGTAGCTCGTGAGGGGTATATTCTGTTGCCGAATGAATAGTATTATTATATGCGATAATAGCAAATTTCATGATAATTTGTATAGGGTCATCCTTATTCGTCATCCTCTGTATCCTAATAATTTCTCCTATAGTTGAGTGAAATCGTTCTATGGGTGAATTTGAATTCGGATTATAAGGGGTTGTAAAGTGAATGTTAATGTCGTGTAGGGCACACATCTCCTTTATAACTTCGTTATCAAACTTACTGTCAGAGTCAGTTGTAATTTTCAAAGGGGTTCCTAATATTGAAAAATATCGAATAAAGCTTCAGCTATGTGTACGCTACTAGTTGCATTTAAAGGGACTGCTTGAGCATATTTTGAGAAGTTATCAATGATCGTGAGGAATGTTGCTCCTCCTGTAGAATATAAATCCATGAATAAATGTTCCATGGGCTTACTGGGAGTTTCAGTTAGAGCTAATGGGGGTCTCAGGGGATTTCTTTCATATTTAGCTTGTAAACATGTAGTACACTTATTTACAAACGCTTGAATGGTTAATAGCATATTGGGCCAATGATAATTTCTATGGATTTGCTTGTAAGTTTCCTGAATGCCACGATGGATCGTGGTATTTTTTAATTATTTCCTGTTGTTCTGTCTTATTTTCGACTAAAGTAACGCGTGTTGAGCACCTAAATAGCTTTGGACCTCTATCATTAAATATCGTCGTATAGACTCTAGAAAATACTGGATATAATTCGTCGTTGTAGAAGTAGCAGTGAAATACACGATCGGCGATAGTATGTTCCTTTAAAAATTGTATTATTTCTTTCTCCGTGTTATTGACTGGGATAAATACGTCTTTGATAACCGTGCGCGAATTTGTTGATCTGTTTTCAACTCTATAATGTGAACCAGGAGTTGACCTTATATGAAATTGCTTAAGTTGTCTATCTATAGCGTCTTCTAATATTGGTATCCCTTGGTTCTCATTGTCGAGTTGTGTGTGGTTAGTCGAAATTAAATTGTCGGGGTCACGGCTGTCAGATTCTGTTCCTATACTGGGTGGTTGTATGTCAGGTGTTGCGTCATTGTCATTATTAAAATTGTCTTCTGTTGTAGGGGGTTCTTGTACTGTAACCGTATCCGTTTCTACTTCCTGTCTTACATTTTCGAATATTCTGTTGATTATGTCATCGTCGTCATTGTCGTCTAAATTTACTGCCAGGGAATCTATACTTTTGTGGAAAATTTTCACACGAGAGAGAGCGTCTGCGTTTGTATTCTGTTGGCCTTTTTTATAAACAACTTTGTAGTCATACTCTGCCAGTTTCAGTTTCCATCTAGTCAGTTTAGAGTTTGTGTCTTTTAGTGACATTAACCAAGTCAGGGGCCTGTGATCAGTGTAGATGATAAATTTTCGACCATAGAGATACGGTCTGAAGTATTTAACTGCCCATACTATGGCTAGTAATTCTTTTTCTGTGGTAGAGTAGCGAGTCTCAGTATCAGAAAGGGTTCTTGAAGCGTAAGCTACAGGTTTATCCGTGCCTACGGGACCTTGAGATAATACAGCACCAAGGGCTATATCTGATGCGTCCGTTGTCAGTATAAAAGTCTCGTCAAAATTTGGATACTGTAAAATAGGTGCATTAGTCAAAATCTGTTTGCATTTCTTAAAGGATTCTAAAAATTCTGGGGAATGTATTACTTTTCTATGTTTCTTAAGGCATAAAGTCATGGGTTTAGTCAATTTGGCAAAGTCTTTAATAAATTTTCTGTAATAACCAACAAGTCCTAAAAAGCTTTTAATGTCTTTATGAGTTTTTGGCAGTGGGAAATTCAAAACAGCTTTTATCTTGTCTTGATTCGGTACAAGTCCTCGCTCTGTTAGCTCATGTCCTAAAAATTTTACGTGTTTTTTCAAAAATTCGGATTTGTCGAGTTGTATTTTCAAGTTATGGGTTTTAAATCTGTCAAAAACTTGTTTTAGTTTGTCAATGTGTTCTTGTAAGGAAGTCGATATTATTATAACGTCGTCTAAATACGTAAAAACGTTGTCAATACCTCTGAGAATATGATCCATTAGTCTTTGAAAAGTGCTAGGTGCATTTTTCAAACCAAATGGCATCCTAAGAAATTCGTAGTGTCCTCTCTCTGTAGTGAAAGCCGTTTTCTCTATATCATCAGGGTGCATTTCTACTTGATGATAACCACTAGCGAGATCTAACGTGGTAAAGTATTGAGCTCGTCCTAGTCTGTCTAAAATGTCACTTATGGTAGGAAGAGGGTATTTGTCTTCTATAAGTCGGTCATTAAGTCGTCGATAGTCTATGACTAGTCTCCACTTAACCTTTCCCGATGCATCTGATTTTTTTGGGACGATATGAACGGGGCAAGACCATGGGGATATACTCTCACGGATGATACCTTGTTTTAATAAGTTATCTACTTGTTTTTGTATTTCTATTTTCTGTTGAGGGGGTTGTCTGTAACTTCTAACGAATATTGGGGTCTGGTCTGTCAGTCTCAGTTTGTGCTTAACAGCGTGTGTAAAAGAAAGTGGGATTTTTTCAGAATAAAAGATGTCTCTATATCGATAACAAATCTTATTAATTTCACGACGCTCCTCGTCATTCATGTGGTCTGTTCGTATTTTACGTAAATTTTCACACAATTCTTTATCTATATCTGTGTTTACTGCAATTGAATTTAATTTACATGTATCTATATCTGAGTAATTACGAAAGTTTTCTAATGGAATATTTACTGAGTTAGAAATTATTTTCTTCACAGTACTAAAATTAATTATTGACGTTTTAAATTTTCCGTTATTAACTTGGACTATTGCTGCAGGTGATTGTAAGCCATTAGACCAAATAAATTCGTCATGAATGTATTGACCGTCAGTATAGTTTGTTTTTACGGTTATAACTTTCTCACACCTGGGTTCTATAGTGATTTTTTTTGTGGGGTAATCAAAGTAAATGGGTATCTCTGCGGTAGAAGTATGTAAAAGCTTGTTTTTTATGTCTATGTTACAGTCTAAAGTCTTTAATAGATCTAAACCTATAAGTCCTTTGTATTTCGGGTCAAAGTCAAAAATTAAAAATTTATGAATAATATCGCTATTGAATATTGGGGGAAGGGGCAAATAAACTACTTGTTCATGCCGCGTAGTAGCGTGTGCTGTTTTTACTTCAAAAGGTTCATATTCGACTAAATTTTGAAAAATTGTATTTCGAATGACTGAAGGGGATATCATAGAACGTGATGCTCCCGTATCTATGAGAAACTTACCTTGAAATTCTTGTAGTTCTATATATGGAAGGTGATCTTTATCGTGGTTATTAAGTTTCACTAACTCGAGCCCTCTTGGTCTGGATCCGGGGAAAAATCCTGCTGGGTATAGGTCTCCTCGTTATGAGACTGGTAGTCATGCTGGTTCGGGTCGCAACTATCAAAATATTCATACTGACCTTGCTGATAACCGTGGTCCACTCCATCATCGCCGGGTTGTTCATACGATGAGGGTTCATTAGTGTAGAACAGTTCCTCAGCTGCAAACTGTGGCTTTGGTGGTCTAGATATAGATCTCATGGTCACATCCGAAACTTTTTGGGGATTAAATTGCTGTTGGGATATGTTATTTCTAAAGTTACCGGAAGGTTTGTAATTACCTGTTACTGGGCGGTTCTTCCATGGTAGCATGGATTGTACCCATTGCTGCCGCTGTTCCGGGGTCAAATTATTTTTTTGAGGGACAAAAGTATTAATTGGTTGATTAAATCTAGGGACTGGATTATGAAATTTAAAAGGTGCTGGGGTCGAGAATTGATTAAAGCTTTTAATTGCTTCCTTAACCTTTGCTTGAGATATATTAAAATTATTACTATTTGTCCGGTTATAAGCAAGCTTCGCCTCCTCTTGCCTAGCTATTACTATTGCTGATTCGAGTGTAAGAGGCTGCGCTATTCTTACACCTATCGAAACTTTAAATTCTAACTGGTTGGTATATTGTTCTATTACCATATTTTCGTAATATGATTTATTTGAATGCGTGCCTACCGAAAAAAGTGTATCTAGTATATCTCTTAAACGTCTGCCAAAACTCTCCGCATCTTCGCTTTTATTACGTCGCATTCTACTTAATTCCTGCATAACCTGGATTTCATTTCTCGGTTCTCGCAGTCTCTGAACAAGAGCCGCTTTTATGGCTTCCCATGAAGTAAGGGAATCTTCATATGCTATGGCATCGATAGCGACGCCGCTTAATCTACTCTTAATTAAACATAAAATAGCGGGATGGTTTCTGGCTGTGGCATCTAGTAAATTTAAAATATTTTCTACTTCTCTAATATAATAGTTTAATAATTTTGGATTGCCATTATATTTTGGCATAAATTCAGAAATTAGCTTAAAACTAGAAGAATCGCAACTTTTAAAAGACATTTTTTTTTTAAATTATATACTTGAATTTCAAAGTATATATAGCAAATATAATAATATTCTAATTTTTATTTATTTTAATTAAAAAGATTATGTATTTTCTTTTATATATATTTTTTTCGAAGTGAAAGCCTATAGCGATTTTAGCTTCTAGACAAAACACCTCTAAAACACTAATTCTATACGGAAGGAAATAGAGCACAGGAACTTGGAATAGCGAGAGTACTCACCAAAATATCCTCTGCATCTCCTTTCCGGGTCTTCCAGTTTCCAGTAGACTCTCCCGATGCCGCCGTTGTAGACTCGTTGAGAAGATAGTTGCGGTTTAAACGATCAAAATCGTTCAATTGATTAAAGATTTTATTTTCTCAATTGCCGCAACTACTACCGACTGCGCCAGTTATGATATGACGACCGGAGAAAGTCTTTTAAAAATATTTATTTATTTATTTATTAAAAACATTTATTAATTAATTATATAAAAACATAACTTTGTTGATTGGAAACTGGATTAAGACTGATTTAATTATTATAATATATTATTAAGTACAAATGTGAAATATGTAGCCTATTGTCTTCTTAAACGCGGTGTCAGCGGAATGTGTGGGAGTCGGCACTGGAATGTGTGTATTACGCCATGGTAACTCTGGATATGTTTTTTTTTGTTGTGTGTACTTTTATCGTTTAATTTTTATTAAGCAATTTCCACGATTAACTTAGAATAAACATGGTTTTAGGAACCTCAATGTCATTTGCAGCTCTTAAAAAAGATTTTATAGACACAGTATACATGTAAGGTTCATGTAACAATCTATTTTTTAGTTTTATTTCTATGAAATTCAAAAGTTAAGCCGCTGCAGCTTGACGACCATGGTTGTGTATTTCATATTCTAATATTCTTATATGTTAGCAAAGTTTAGAATAAATAGAGATAATAATGAAATTTAAGAATAGATAAATTTTAAGCGCATAATGAACTCTAAATGGTTTATTTATTCTCTCGTGAAGTTTATAAGAACGTCATTAATTTTGTATTGTAACGATTAAGAAAATTTGCTTAAGTTAGGGTTGTACTTATTTAAAGGTATTACATTTTCATTAGTTACCAGTGAACTCGTCACTTCGATGGGTAATGTGTTGTCTATCTGGTTTGTCTGTTAATATAAAAACATTTACATTTTATGAAATACTCATTGAACTACCTGATATAAGGAGATATCCATATAAATATATTCATATTTAGTAGATGCTGGATTTAAATGTAATGTTTACATTGTCAATTTCTTATATATATGAAGAATTTTGAAGTAAATTGTGATTAAATGATAATCTGTAATAAGAAACAGCAACATAAAAAAAAATATATAAGTGCTGTTCATTCGTAATTGTTTATTGCAGCTCGGCAGGAATGGTATAGCTATTTAACAATTAATATTCTTATGAGTAGAACCAAAGTACAATTAAAATTGATATTACGAAAGCAATATCATTTCTCGTTTTAATTCAATGGGAAATTTGAAATGAAAAATGTAATCTGAAAATTAATTATTTCATAAAATTATTAAAACCATTAAAGTAGGTGCTAATTGCTTCAAAAATTACATATTATTATAATAAAACGCAATAAGGTTAAAGCAAAGCAAAGCAAAGCGGTAACTTGCGGCGGTGTTAGTGTACAGATCACGCAGTTTAACAAAGGAGATATACGAAGTAAAATTGTTAAAGTTTTCACAAAGTTCCATATGTTACCTAAACTTTTCCCTTGTTCTAATCGTCTGCAGTCATTTAAAGTTTAACAAAAAGATATTATTACAAAGGCAATGGTTACCCGGGTTTGCTGTTATCTAAAAATTTCTTAACGATTCACCCTATTTAAGTTGAAAGTGTCCGTTATCAAGATAATGATATTATGCATTTCATAATAATATATTGCAATCTATAATAGCTTACTAATGATTTTCCATATGATCCTTTAGATTTAAATTATAATGGAGAAAATGTTTTATTCAAAATTAGTAGACTCCCACAATCTCTTTAAGCTTGGACTTTATGATCTCTGCTACTCGATTTCCATTTACCGACTTATTGTAACGTTTCTATTTCAATTTACTATAAATTTGATTAAAACTGTTTGTATCATTATATTACGTTACTTTAACTATTTTACCGTTCTTTATAAAAAGATTTTGACTTTCTATTGTAAAAAAATTGAACAATTGTTTCTTATCGCAATTACTTAAATATTATTAAGTGTTTAAGAGGTAAGCTTTAGTATATAAATATATATAAAGAGGTTTAACATAGTATACAAAAACATCAATTTACATTTCAAATACACTCGATTTGAAAGAGATGGATTTTTAATTTCCACGCGCGACGTTGAGTTCCGCTATTTAGCACGCAATGCTTCGAAAAAGGCGGAAAGCAAGGAACGTAGTGTCTTAACACTAGGTTCCTATGGTTTTGGCTCTGTCTACTCTGCTATTTGTGAGATAACGCATGAAGCTATATAGAAAAGGGAATTGAATAGCGCTTGTTTCTTTATGTCATAAGTTTAGCTCGAATATAATTCAATGTGAGATATAGAACATCTCATCTTCTTGAATTTTCTTGTTACGTTTGTCACGAAAAGTGTTTGTTACGCCAAAAAAAAGTCATTCAAATCCGTCCAGTAGATACGAAAATGTATGTACAATCAAATTCTATGAGTATCATCATATTCTATGAGTGTTTTATCATGTTCCTACATATTTTTTTTCGTACATATGGACTTACTACTTTAACTATTTTATTTGTAATACTTATAGAACTGGAAATAGTATATAACTAGAAAGATGAGCTTTAACAACAAACGATGAACGACGACTTTATTTTATTTTGTGTCATTCATTAGCATGCAAAGAACATATGCATGGGAATAATAAAAAATCACAAAAGTAAAATATTATTTTTATTTACAGTAGTACATATCCAGTACGCACGAATAAAATATATTATTAAAGCTATTACAAAAAATATATTTTAAAAAAGTACTTAACGTGGTTGAGCAGAAATTAATTTTAGAACGTCGTCGTCGTGTGGTATACGAGTATTCTAGGATTTATTTCGCGTCTCATTCACCTCGGCCTATAAATCACGCAGCTAGTAGTTATCTAAACCGCTGACTGTGATTGATGTACACGAAACAAGGCGGCCGAAATCACTTTTATAGTGGTCTCTAATAAAAAGTATTGTTATTTACATTACACTAGTTTTTATATGGATAAAATTAAAAGTTGTGAACGAAATGTCAGGTTTTTTAAGTTCCAGAAGTAACTCAATTAGCGCTTGATAAGCAAATTATCAAAAACAAAAACAATTATACAATAATAAGCTTTAGAATATTTAAAAATTATATGGTGTAGTGTGAAAGATATAAATGATTTTTTTCTTTATAAAATAATCAGATACAATACTTAAAAAAATACTGAAAATTTTACATAAAGATTCTCTTGTAATTTTTATTTTAACACAATTCAGGATACTAAGAATAAAATTCTGACAATGACTTTTTTCTATGATTTTCTATGAATTTATAACGTATCCAATTCTATCCTCAATGATGTAGCGATTTAAGCTGCATAAATTGCTTTTTATCAAAGCATTTTTTTTATCAAAAAGTATAATGAAATAGTAAACAAAAACTAATTAGTAACATCTACTTTAGAGGCCAATAAAAGTGTCAGCAGACTGTCGGTAAGATGGCACCGCAATATATCACTTTCTTTAGCTATATCCTTGACTTTCGGACACGGCAGACGAAATTAAGCGTCTGATGCGTTTATGTCGTACGTCTTACTTAACGGCTTTTACAAAGAAGCTGCTATTGAAGTAATGAATTATCTCCACAGTAATTAAATAATAAGACTAATAAATTCAATTGTAAATAAATAGTCTTTGTATTTCTACAACACTTTAATTTCTTAGCAGTCTTAAGTAGAAATTCTGTTTTTCTATATAATTAATTTTTAGCTAATTTCTTAGACTTTGTCATCAGATTCAAGACCTTGGCATTTTATGTCATTTTAAATAATATAATGTTAATGATAATGTTTAATAACATAATGTTAAGGGGATATATTTTATTTTATTTTTACAGTTTCGATGGTCTACTATGTTTCTACATCAAATGTTCTAGTCTTTAAAATTTATTATAACCTACGAGAGTATCCTGGGATATGGCTAAAGAAAGTGATATATTAATGAGCGTTCAACTTTTATTGTTTAATTTGGTTCTATTAGTATAATTTTTTTATTTAGTTGGAATGATTATTTTCAGTAACATCAAATACACTCCTATGTAGAAAACCATATTTATTGCCAATTCTATAACCATATTCGTTCATGAAATTAAATTAGTAACAGAAACTAAAAACCCCAGTATTTTTAATTATAAATTATATTTATAAACCAGCAAACTAGCTAGCCAAAACTCACAGTAGTATTTGGGACTTGTAAATCAATTAGAGAGGAGCTCTTTACAATGCTTTGATACTCGGCGAGTACAATCGGTGGAGAATTTAATACATCTAATCAAATTCAGTTTATTTAAAGATATTTTTTTATTTAATTTGCCAATCAATGGGCATATTTTTTAATATTAGATTTTTCTTTTTTAATTATTTCCAAATAATCGTGTGTATAGCCTAGGAGTATGGATACAGTAGCTAGATAAAGAATACGAATTCTAAAATAAATTAACATCCTTTTGTCATTTATAAAGCCAAAGCTATTAAAGCGACTAATGCCACCTTCAAAGAAAATTACTTAACGAAACTAATTCTGTTATAAAACAATTACCTTTCTTGGTGAGCGTAGTAAAGCTGCACGAGAAGACTATAGCTTGAGAGCCGCATAATCTTCTTCGAAATAGATTGAATTTAACGTCATCTAAACCTTACGTATGCATAACCTGATACTAAAACCGATAGATGGTGTTTTAGATAAACCATCGATATTTTAGTGAATGTTTGAAATTTGAGCTCATATTAACATTGTTTTCTAATCAAAATTTAAATAATTTAATCTTTTTAAAATGGCACATTCTCCAAATCTGATATGTAATTCCTTATTTTAGGTAATTGTATAATAAACTAACTAGCTGTTAGTGCGGTAGTGCGCTTTTTAAAGGAATAAATTTTTTATTATTATATTTTTTAGAGGTATGTTCGAGTTGAAGTATCTTAGAAATTTGTAACATTTACCTAAACAGTCTTGATAATGCTAGGTACTAAATACTAATATTGTGGTTTGGTTTGGACCAACGTTACTCATTTAAATTATTATAAAAAAGCAATTATTATGACAAAACTGTTTTGGAGTTTTTTTAACCCTGAAATAAATGATTTTTATATTATTTTTTTTGAATTTACATTATATTGTGAAATATTATATTTTTTAATATGGGTATTTCATAATCCACTACAACATAACAAAGTAAGATTTCGATTATCTATTTATGCAACTGAGGGATGATTCTACTCGTTATGATTGTTTAAACAGGTAACCCTCACCAAATATAGAGCAGAAAAGCTTAATAATCGCATAAACAGTTTTAATTTTCATCGATTTAGCTTCAAAACTGACGGAGTTTCAAAAAAACTACCCCTTTTTCTCCCCTGTTAAGGCAGAATTTCCTTGTTGTGTCATTCTTAATTTCTAACCAAATAGCCAAATATTAATTTTAATCGAATTAGTTTCAAAACTGACACAGTTTCATATAAACTTACCTCCTTCCTTTTACCTCTTTAATGAGCGAATTTCCAAAAAAGAGAAAGCCATATGTTAGCGACGACTTGTGAGGAGAAATTTCATCTAAATCCGTCCAGTGGTTCCTGAGATTAGCATGTGCAAACAGACAAAGGCACTGTTTTTTTATATATACAGATAATACGTACTAAGCGTGAATTAATTGGTTATCATTAAAATATAATTGGTAAGTTAATTTTTAATAAGTAGGTACAAACCTTTCATTGATCGTTATGTGGTAAATTATTATGCTATTTGTAGATTGCTTAAGAGACATCGTCTTTACTTTATTTTTTATAAATTCTTACTTACATTTGCAAAATGACAAAAAAATATATTGATATAAAGTATGCATACACTCGAGGTTAAACATACCTGCTGTAAAGGCTTAAAATCGGCTTATGTGTGCCCTGGTGCTGCGGGATGTTCCGAATTTCGCTTTTAAACTGCCTCAGAGACATGTGGGAATTTTGTTTTAGTTTTTAAATTCTAAAACGTTTAAAATAAAATTATATACGATATATAAAAATAGCAGCAGATAAACGATATTATATAATTTCAAAGTACATTAAATTTGTACATTTAATAAACACTGGTTGAATCCGTGGAAAATTTTCAGCATTTTGTGAACAATCACGATATAATTAGCTGAATTAATAATACTACAATTCAATCTGACTACAATAATGATAATTGCGTTTCGAGTGCCACAAAGTTAATAATTCTATTAAAGGGGCAAAACATTGTCAGCGTTTACACTCGTCAACTCGCAACAAGCTCTAACAATGCCCTTGAATTAATGTTGGTCTGGGGTCGGAAGTTGTAGGGTTCAGCTAAATTGTGTAGGCGTACAACACGATAATTATTCTTCGACAAACTGTTTTGGTATAATGTTACAAAGTATTCAATAAATTTAGTAATCGCACATTTATTTGTATCAATTTAGTTGTATATGTATCTACCTAGATAATGAATAATTTTAAAAAGAAATATTCTTGTCTATTTATTTAATTTTACTTTGTCTACAATGAGCACACAATTCTGCATACTTTGAAGAATATGTGTTTTGTGTAGCAATCTAATTTATATAACATACTTATGTATTTTTTTACTTAGTATATACAAAATACTGTTTTTTATAAGTAACGTTTTAAGGCAACATTCTTTCAATTTTATACATGAATATGAGGCAACTTTGCGTCGGAGGCTAATTTTATATGCGACCTACTTTTTTACATTACGTTAAGAACCAAATGTTAGTAGCGGGCGTTTGGATAAAATGTACTAAATAATTATGTACATTTGTGTATAACAATATAAGTAACTGTTACTTAAATGATGAGATAAGAAAAGACTTCAAAAAGAATGGTATAAAAATTATTTTCCCAGTCTTTAATAAATGACAGTATTTTGATTTAAATGGACACACACAGATTTACATTACATTTATTAAAAAAAGACTTCAAAAAGAATGTTATAAGATGTATTTTTTTTACTTCCAAGAACAAACAGATCTTCATTATTATTGTATACGTCATCTATTTGTGTAACTTTTTGTTGACGATCGTAACATTATATGTCAAATAGAAATCATCACGCACGCTTTCAAATAACAGCGTAAAGGAAAATGAATACGAGATTTTATTTCGACTTACACATGAACTCTAGGCGCTTTTGTAGGTAACAAATTTAGGACTGAACGCAGAACAGTCAGACCGTAAAATATTTAAAAAAAAACAGTCTTCGCCACCATAGCAAAGTCAAAAATTATCATAACAGTTGTACATGCGATCCCCACTGGCGGAAATAAATTACTTTACGCGCCTTTTCAGCCTTCAACCTTTCATATACAAAATATTTTTTGTATGTTACATAAAATAAAGAAGATATTATTTTGTATTAAGTGAAAGAGACATGTCTGAAGCTATTGTTACGTATCAGGAACATGTCTCGGAGTACACGATGGTTGTAGGCATGAACCTTACTTATGGGAATTAGTTCTCGCCACTATATAAAAAATCTCAAAAGATTCTTTATCTAAATCGCAGTATACGATGGTTGCGAGAAAAAATATAGTTGTCTATGTTACGCCACGACGTACAGGATTTTTTGTGTTATATACGATAAGGATGATGTATAAAAGTCTCTTTTAGTAAACTTTTATTAAATTATTAATTTTCATAAGGTAAACGAAAAATACACCATAAAATTTGAATACGTTGTGCATTTCGTATATAATTTGGAAATATCGAAGCATTAACGCTCATTTCTATTTAATGACGTTATAATAGAGATTTAATAACAAGAAATTTTAGGTGAGCTCCAAGTGCCTATAAACTTAGATATTTGCAATTTATTTCAGATACCTCCACCTAATCTTAAGAAATGTGGTCTTGACAGATCCTGTACGCAGGCTATAAGAAATAAGAGGGACAGATGGACAATATTGTGATCCCATATGTATAAAACTGTAGAGATGTGCTAAAAATTTATTTTATTGGTAGCCCTAAAACAATAAAAGACATTATCAAAAATAAAATTCACAACAATTTCAAGACAATTTTATAAGTCTTATCTAGATACTGAAATATTCACTTGGTCTATTGAATTTGGCACGATACTTTTTTAATATTGTCATGTTAAACTTGATCATTTAGGGCCGGTTTTATTACTTGCAGATAGAAAATATGTTTCTTATCTCGCAGATAAACAATGAATCTCGGTTCCACAGGTCTCCGATAGTAATATCCAACAGACATACACCTTTCTAAACTATCTGCCGATTCAAGTAGGTGACAGTGACGTTATCTGACAAAAAAAAGTTTTACGTGGTGATAACGAACATATTTTTAACTTTTATTCAAAAATTATATTTTTAGCGGATTTTTGACTTTAGTGTTTCTAAAAATACAAACGAAAAATGAACAAAAAAAAAGTTTAACAAATAATGTTGCCTTTAAAAACAAAGTTACAAAACAGCGTAATAGGGGTCTAACACAAATTATCAAGAGACGTAAAACAATATGTCAAAACGAGTGACACTTGCGTTTTATTTCTTTATTTTATTTATTTATTTATTTTTTTTTTTTTTCGAAAATGGCTTGAATGCTGTTGACCTCAATTGGTCTTGACAGCGTCACCGGGCGGGGGGGGACGGAGTGTGCCTCGTCCCCAGAGAATAAAGTGAGCATTAATGGCTGCTCAGAAGAAGGTGTGTAGGACGGTCATGGACCGACTGGCCCCGCCGCGCCGAGGCGCGGTCGTGCCGTTGTGAAAGATGGGCCGCGTCGCCTGTTACGGCGGCGACGGCGAGACTTTGGGACTGAGGAGTGTAACCTTCCGTTGTAGTTGCGGTTGGCTACAGTAATTGGGTCATCGGGGTCTAAAAGAACGCTTCGAGGGCGTCGAAGTAATTTGTGAGGATGGGGAGCGTACTTAGACGCTTGAACGATTAGGGGATTAGGGTGAGAGTCTGCGCGCTCGTAGTAGCGCTTGGCTAAGCCTTTGCAGAACTCTTTGATCGATTCCAATTCGAAGTCTTTATGTAGGTCAACGTTGCGAACGTACCAGGGGCATCCGGATGCTATCCTGAGGAATTTATTTTGGACTCTCTGAAGGAGATCTGTGTTAGTGTGTGCGAACACTACACTGGCGTAGGTCATTATGGGGCGGATGCAAGTTTTGTACAATGTCAGCTTGTTACGAAGTGACATTTTACTCCGCTTGCATATGAGAGGGTACAGCCTGCTCAGGATGAACATGGCTTTGTTTCTCACGTGTCTAATGTGAGGGCGGAAAGTGAATCGCGAATCTAGGATGACGCCTAGATATTTGACCTGGTTTTCCCAGGGGATCGGTTTATTTTGTAGCCGTATAGTAGAGACGGTTTCGTACCGTTTACGCGGAAAGAGTACCGCTGCGCTTTTCTCCGGGTTGACCTCAAACCGCCACTTGCTAAACCAATCGCCTAAGGCGTCGGCCGCGAGTTGCAGTCTTTCGGCTAGGATCCAAGCGGAGCGGTCCGTGGTGTAGAGCGCGGTGTCGTCGGCGTACATCGCGAGTTCTACTTTTGGAACGCGCGGAATATCGCTCGTGTACAGTGCGTATAGAAGGGGGGAGAGTGTGGAGCCTTGTGGGACTCCAGCGCGGACGGGACGACGCGACGAGAGGGTCCCTTCTATACGGTAGCGGAACGTGCGGTTCGACAAGTACTCTCGAATGATGTGCACGAGAGTGTCCGGGAGTGCCATACGGCGGAGCTTGAAGAGCAGGCCGTTGTGCCAAACCTTGTCGAATGCTTTAGCGATATCTAAGAATACGGCAGCCGTGTCGCTGCGGATCGAACGGTGTACGTGGTACTTAGCGATATGTTCTGTCAGTCGGTGAACTTGATGAACGGCAGAGTGCCGTTGTCGAAATCCAAACTGCTCGTCGATGAGCAGTTTCTTCGTCTCTACTATTTCTTTAATTCGAGCGAGTACGATTCTCTCGTAGACTTTCCCAAGGCAGCTGATGAGGCTGATGGGTCTGTAACTCGAGGGTAGGTGGGCGGGTTTATTGGGTTTTCGAATCCCTATGACGGTGGCTTCCTTCCATTCGGCGGGGAAGGAGCACCCTGCTAGAAGAGCATTGAAAATCATGACCAATAAAGACACGAATTGGATCGGAAGATTCTTAAGGACCTTGTTGGGGATATTGTCAGGCCCCGGGGCCTTCTTGGGATTGAGGTCCTTGAGGGTATTTTTGACTTCGTCTACGTCGGTCGGGCGAACCGGTTCGCCGGTCGGGGGCATCGATGCCCACTCTGCCACCTCGGAGTCCACCATCGATAGGTGTTCCGGGTCGCATGGCTGACTGCTCGGTGAGCATTGCGCTTCTAAACTATCTGCGAGGCATTCCGCTTTTTCTGTGTCGTCGGCCGCGGTAGAGTTATCCGGCTTAGTGAGAGGAGGCATAGTCGCCACTGTGTCGGATCGAAAGGTTCTCGACAACGCCCAGAACGCCTGGGCCGTTGGCGTGAGCCCCTCGAGCCGAACATCCCAAGACTCGCCTCTGAGTTGTTCAAATTGGGATTTGACTCTTCTCCTAAGGTCGTTAAGCTTTTTACGGTTTTTGTCGTTAGGACACGCGTCGTGGTCTCTGGTGGCCTTATTTTTACGTCGAATAAGGCGTCGTAGTTTCTCTGAGATCTCAAATCTGCCTTCGGGCAGATCTGGGACCTCTTTGGAGCAACTTTGGAGCGTGTCCTGTATAAATTGGGTAAATTTAGTCGCGGCGTCCTTTGCTACGTCTACGGAGTCTATGATGCCAGGAATCATGTGCGCGAGAGGGGAGTCGTCTGCTCTGATGAGCTTGGTGAACTTTTTCCAATTTATAATGACTTTTGTTGGCTGGCCTGAAGGGCTGTCCGAACCTAGTTTTAATACTACTGGTCTGTGATCAGAGTCGAGTTCCGATAGCGATTCTATAGAGCGTATCCTGAGGGACACGTCCTTAAGAATGGCTATGTCCAGAACTTCTGGGCTGCCTATTTGTCCGGTTGGATACCTGGATGGTGTTGATGGGCCTAGTACAGAGAGGTTGTATCTATCCGCGAGGCTTTCAAGATATCGGCCTTTGGTGTTGTGGCGGGTCGAATTCCACACGGGGTTCTTGCTATTGAGGTCCCCAGTCAGAAGGACCGAGGGACCCATATTGATCAGTAGTTTTAAGTCATTTTCAAGTAAGGGCTTGTTCGGTGAGAGGTAAACCGAAGCTATTATGATTGGCTGATGGCCTGTGAGAAATATCTGGCATATAGACGCCTCGACGTTTTCAAGGGCCGCAGGCGGATCTAATGGTACGCAATGCAATGTCTTTTTAAAATACAAAAGAGTTCCTCCACCTTGCGAGGTGGGTCGGTCGTTGCGTATTAAGCGGTAGTTCGCGATTTTCGGATCACGTATGCCGGGTTTCAGGAACGTTTCCTGTATGCAAAAAATGTCGAGTTGGTGCGCGGTAACGAAATCGCGTATTAGGTCGTTTTGGCCGGCGACACTGTTTGCGTTGAACGTCGCGATCGATAGGGCTTATTTCTTTATTAGCATTGGGAATTTATATAACAAATCGTTGTTGCGACTAACGCATCGGTCGCAGACTTGCGCTCGGCAGATAATGGGTGAGTGTGACGTCGTGTCTGCCGTGATGGGGCCCGGGTATAAGGTCCCGACAGGCCCCACTCGCGCTCTTCTCCTACATTTCAACATTTAAAATTATAAATAATAATACGTGGTCTTGCTCGTAAATTAAAACATATTAAACTACTCTATGGACTTTTATTACGTCCGCACAAACTTACGAATACTACTTTTATCGTTCTTCAATAATAAAATTAGATTTGATAATATCAAAAAGAGGTGACGAAGATTATTTAAAAAAAAGCATTGTATTAATTATATTAAAAAATTAATTTCAAAATTTATATATTGTTTTATAATTTAGGTTGTAGTACCCAATCGCAAAAACGCAATTTTGCGCTGTTGCCGTTCCGTCGATTATTAAATAGCGGGTAAATTTGTCTACCAGATATTTAACCGGAGAGATAGACGGTGAAACAGAAAAATAATTATAAAAACTTTATCTGGTAGATGGCATTAATTATCAGCTAACAATCTTAAACTTTATCTGTAAGCGGTTAAACTGGCTCTTAGAATCGTAAACATCGTTATTATTTTTTACATATATATGTTTTAAGTAATATTACACAAGGAGAAGAAGTAATATGGTACCAAGTATATATTTCTAATGTAAATATATATGCACCATCTTTCTGTATTTTTGTCACTTGAGTTAGGTTTAAATCGTAAAATATTTAAATATGTAAAACCTTGCCTTGAGACCATTTTTTAGAGATTTTAACTTCACGTTATATCCCGCATATTGTCTGCTAGAGTCAAATTTGAAGTAGGGCAGCATTGGTTACAGGTAGAGCGGAGGTAAAAAAAATATTATAATTGATCTGCCGTCGAAGGACGGGCCCCTAAATCGATCACTCAAAGTGATATAGGTACATTCAATAGCTATGCGTAGACAAATAATGTATTTTATTTTAGTTTTGGTATTTTTAAGGTAGGGCATTGTAATTATAAGGTAGGGCATTTTGATTTTAAGGTAGGGCATTGCCCCACAATGCCCCCCATTAGCTACGGCCCTGGTAGGCAGAGGGAACTGCAAGAACGATATGAACCACAAGACACTACGTTGCTTAGTTCCCGCTTTTCGCCTTTTTCGAGGAATTACGTGTTGAGCGATTTTGCGACCGGTTTTACACTATTGTTAAATATTAAGTAAAAACGTAAAAGGGGTTTCTTATCAGTCGTGAAAGCAAAACACCATTAACTGTGTTGACGAAACCATAGTGGAACTGCAGAAACCATAGGCATCTTGAGTATCTTACACTCCGTTGCTTATTCCCTGCTTTCTCTGTCTTCGCTTTCAGCCTTTTTTGAGGCATTGCGTGTTGAAGTTCCGCCAGAACTCAACGCCGCGCTTCGCCTAGTTTCCAGAACAAAGAAAATGGAAATAGAAATTTTCAGCCGAGTTGGAATCGAACCCATAAACTGTCGCGTTTATAGATAGATGCTACGACGACGAATTACTTGTTATAAAGAATAGTTTACTAGTCCCTATGTGATTTAATATATGGATGTTGCACTGTATACTATATATTGTATGTAGTGTCATACATAATTTTAATACACGCATGGCAGAGAAAACAGCAAATATCATTTTGAAATTGTTACGAAATAAAATGAAATCTGTATTAAATATAATTTTTTATTTGTAGCAACAATACTGTGAAAACTATATCCAATAAATAAAAGAAATAAGAAAATATTCATCCTAGATATATTTTTACCTACAGCGCAAGTAGATTCTCTTACTCGTCTATGACATAAAATCTCCAAAATTCATTTAATAAATACTTTATACTAGCTTTGACTTATAATATAATATAAGTAAAACGTAGGAAGGTATAATTGATGTTTCAAAGCTAAATTACTTGCATAAACACTAAGTGAATACCGGTAGACTTCTCGCATAAACGCGTTGAAGCGTGAGACTGGACTGCCGCAGTTCTATTTGAACTTTAAACAGACGTTAACCCAGTTTTACTAACATATTAAAGTAGCTATTGAAGAAAATGCAAGCAGCTTTATTTGCTAGAATTAATTACACGTTGTTTTTGTTCATAGCCTCTTTATTATTAATAGCATATGTTTTTGCTTTAAATAAATTTTCTATAGTACAGAATAAAGGTAAGTTTTCTTTAAATGTTTTAGGATTAGAATTTATGGTATAATTATAAAGTTTATTTGAAAAGTTTTATATAGTCAAGAGAAAGTTCAAATGTTTTGTAAATAATAAAATGTGTATCTGGGTTTCACTACAATTACATAGTTAATAACATATATTAAATAATAAATAAAGTATTCATTATATTCAAATATTTTTAAATTAATTAATTTATCCTGCAGTGCTGAATGAAATGTAAAAGTCATACTTGCGGATTTTGGGAAAAGTTATGTACATTATTTTTGATTTTCTTAGTTACAATGGATATTGTTAAATAACCACAATACTTAGTTTGATATTAATTAATACAACGAGACAGCTGCGTGATGGCAAAATTATAACGGCCTTATTCATAAAAAGTTATAGTACGCTTAAAGGCTCGTTATAGTACAATTGCCAATCAGTTCTATAAACCTATCATAAAGTTATAGAACCGAGAACCCTACTACGAAATAAGAGTGTTTTAACGTCCAAAGATGGCCGATTCATATAACAGCTGATTATAGCACATACTAATATGAGCATTGATATGACGTCGTTGAGTCGCTTGTCATCAAGAGTGTCAATTTCAGTTTCGTAAACAAAACAATATAACAATTGACATTTTGTTCGATATTTATTATCTATATTTAGTTATTAACGAGTTTATTAATAATAAATTCTACATAAGAACGATGCACAGAACATAGGTAATACTTGAACACGTCTAAACAAATTTGAATTTTTTGTCGTTTTACTTCTTTTGACTTAATTTTTTAAAAATTAAGTAAGTTTATAAACTAAAATAAAATAAACATTCGTGTTTTTGAGATAACAACGACGTAAATCAAGCCGGTATATGTCAAGCCAGATCCAACAATATGTTTTTGTACGTAATATTATCTGTGGTCATACTATGTCGATGCGTTTGTCACTTATTATCTGTGGATTTACTGGTATTTTCGGCAACTAGTCGACCGACTTCAGTAGAGTGGCAAACATTGTGAACTTATAACTCATATTAGTGACACTTTAGTTATAGAAGGCTTATAAGGCGTTTATGAATACAAACATTTCTCGAACGTTCAATAAGCCTATAGAGCGTTTTAACTAAAGTATGCTTAAAACGTTCTATAAGACTTTTTTATGAATAAGGCCGTAAAACTATAATGTAAACTATAGCGCTATTGTACATATACTAATTAATAAATATATATTATCATGACCCTATTAAGTACATTTTCGACTGTTCTATAATGAATTGCAACAAGGGCATTCAGACGAATGAGTCAATACAGAGTTAATTAGATTACCCTGTTTGTGGTGAAGTTTTGGACTTCGAACAAAAGTCATAGTTTCGTGATAAATTGAGTTAAATATATAATAAATTGATACACAATCATGATTATGTAAACATGTACGTCTATCGCTTTTGCATCTTGTACTTAATAAAAGAAATAAAAAGTTTTTGTATATAGTGTTCTCTAGACCTATGTTTAGTGTTCTACAATTTCTAGATCTTATCTCTATTTGCGTGTCCCGGGATAAACTTGTAGGACATAGAGCAACATATATTATGCTACTTTTTTTGCAAGATTTGCTATGGGATCAAGATATTTCCCGATAAATGTGTGGTACGATTACTGCGCACAAATTCCTTCAAAGGAATTTGAAATTCTAAGACATAAATATATTATATACTATATTCTCGTTTATAGTTAGGGCTGCTTAAACTTTGTCTTGAACACGATATTAAAAATTCAAAACTGAAACGGCCAGACCGTTGGAATAGGTGTTATGCAGATGAATAAGAATTATTAAAGAATTTCATCTGTGAGTACATTACATTACGTTATCGTATAGACAACAACGTATGGTTTCCAATTAAAAAAATTTATGACCTTTTCAATTTGATTACATTGTAATACATTTCTAAATGTTTTAAATTTATTATCTTTATTTAGTAAATGTTACAGGTAAGTGTGAACATACACTATAAATTAACATTAGTAATAAAAACAAATATTTTTAAGCTAGTATAATTTTAAACTGAATATATAGTAAATTCAAATTAAGCAAAATCATTTTAGGTAATACCTAAATAACAATTTAATAATGTAATTATGTAATTATTGTACCATGTAAAAGAAATGTTATGTAAAGGAAAATTATCACACTGGAGCTGTTTGTTGCCAATAAATCATCGCCGACTCTGATTTCCATGTCATTGGTAGGCGCTAATTTTGATATAATTACATCATACATATATTGTAGGGAAATATATGTAGATACGTAACACATATGAATGATAATATTTGGCACATCAATCATATTGTAAAAACAAATTGTATGTGAACTTTGGATTCATGAACTTTTTAAGTTTGAAGTACACATATGAAAAATAATTAAATCCATCATTTTATTCTTTTGATTCAAAACCTACATTTAGCATGGCTATTTATTATTTCTTCATTTAAGTTCACGGTTTATTCCAGGGTAGGGAAAGGACGAGGAAAGAAGTTTTTGTGTAGAAAAATTAAAATAATTTCGCGTAAGCTTAAAATTTACAGTTATCGACTTAATAGTGTGACTTACTCTCGAAATTACTCCTACTGCGCCTTAAAAATAACTCGTCAAAGTTAAAGACGATAGGTACATACATATATGTGTAGACTACTTAAACTTACATCAAGATCTGAAATATTTTTAATGGAACCTCCACAAGACGACCTAATCGCTTAAAGGCTAAGTAAAGATTTTACAATTAAAGCGCTCAAAACATCTACAAATTCAGATTTTCCATTTGTCTACGAGTTGCGCAGTTTCGAAATTTATAAGAGGTTTCGAAACTTCAGATTGTCAAAATGGCTGTTAAAAACTATGCTATTAAAATTGAATTTATTAAATTAATATAATAGTTCCCCAGGGACGGAGAAAGCAGGCACTAAGCAACGGAGTGTTTTAACGCTAGGCTCCCACGGTCCTTGCAGTTCCCTCTGCCTACCCTGCCATGTGCAGGATAGAGCGTGAAGCTAAAAAAAAATATAAAAGTCAAGTACAATATGTTCATAATCTAATTTGAACATGGCATACATCTTCATTTAAATACAGCCATAATATAATAATATCATGAAAATAAACACGGAATAAATGTTCACTTCTGTGGTTACCTTTTACCATTTATCTCTTATTACCTTCGGCTTTTGCGTCTTACTATTTTATTTTGACACTTGACTGAGTAGTAAAGTTTTTTTAAATTTTTTCGATAATTTCAACAATTACGCATATAGATATCATTCATTTGTTAAATAACAAGTCATCTGGGCCGAAATTTTTCATTAATTTGTGGAATTTGGATTCGACTGGAAATAATTTTATTAAAGTTATTTTTTATCTTTATATTACAGTCCACAATTTTTGTAAAAACTTACAAGTTTCAAGTTTAGGTTTCATGTAGCTGTCCACACGGACAGCTACGTAAATCCCAGAATGCTCAAACTGAATAAAATAAGCCTCCCTATGTCAAACACTGGATAGATTATGATCGGGTATTCGACACGATCCGTTTCTCAGGTATCCTTAAGACCTTAATAAATCGAATTTGGTTTCTGTCGAAGGTCTTATATTGATGGTTGAGTGATAGATATGTATTAATATCAACTAATCTACATCAAGAAATAAAACTATTATATTAGCGCTTGAATGTGCGAGATTCAGAGTAAATACTTATCAGTTTTGTTACTTTATAATTATAAAATTAATTGAAACATTTGAGTTATAAACTAGTTATTACAAAAAAACATCTTAATTGAAAATACTACTTTAACGATAAGGATTTTAGACGTCACTTAAAGAACTAGAATTTACAGGTTAAGATTTTGAGTAAGCGTAAGAGATTGCGCTTTGATTTTATTACACAGTAAATCGGCAATTCATTTCAGTACGACCGACAGAATAATCCTCCTTCGGTATCAGAGAACTTTTTGCTGGGTAAACCATATTTTTTATCATGTGACACCAATGATACGAAAGCTTCGATAAATTTCTGGGATAAGATCTTGGAGAAAATACTTTAATCCTGACGAGTTGTGTCATATTTCTAATATCTTACAACATTTTACAATTTCCGATTAAGCTTTCTGTATATTTTCTTTTTGTTAAGTTTTTAGGCGTAGCAATAAAATTTTTAAAAGTGGATGACTCGTTTGACGTTTGGCTTACTAAAAGGAAAATGAGAACATCGCGTTATTTACAAACTAACTAAAATAATTAGGATACTAAAGAAACAAATATAGGTATCCATAAGGACTAAAATATTTCCAATCTACAATAATAATAATAATAGTAGTGTTGAATTTCAAAAATGTGCAATAAAATAGACTAAATACGGTGCTTGCTCATCATGTTTGCACTACATCAAGGGAAGTTAGCTTCCGCATAATGTATGTTGCTAAATAGGGATACACTCATAAGCCTCAGTACTTGTAAAACTTATGAATATTGTTCTTAGCTTGGCTGTCTAAACTGTTTATTCAAGTGCTAAAATAACGATGGGACACTACTCTAATAAGAATCTGAGCATTTGTGTCATTCACTATAAGAAAAATTGAGAAATATTTTTTATACAATTTTGCTTGTATTTCAACGTATTTTATTATAAACTTTGATATTCTCGCTTTATGTTATAATATGTATTCAACATTCAGAAATTACTTCTTTTATAAATCCAAGGAACATTAATGGAGTTAAATTTTATTTCTGTTGTTGAAGGGAAACATCTTTGACAGTCGATCTAACATCCACCAACGACCAGCACAAATTTGTTATTTAATTTTATACAGAAATCAGAATTGAAGATCAGCGTACAAAATATATCTTATGAAGTTTCATATACGAAAGCTACTAAGCCTGTAAATTGTGTTAGCGTCATATTTTGAATAAGTACATTTTGATGAAAACTTTTTAAGTCGTGAAATAAAGGTAAATGTAATGGACGAGTCGACATTAACGCCAATATCCGAAAGCTGGTTAACAAATTGAGAAAGGTTTCCGAAAGTAATTATACGCGTATTGAACTTAATCCAAAGGGCTGCTGTTTTTTGCTAAAAACATAAAAACTTTTTTCATTAAATTTTTATTTAACGTTTAGGACCGAGACGTAGACTGGCGAAGACAGTTTTTAGTAGTTATGTCAGTGGCATGCGTGTGCTTGGCAAGCATGCCTAGTTAGGCAAATTTGATTTTCGTCTGCACGTGGCAAGTGGTATGGAATGCGGGACTACCAATTAATCACAATAAAGCGACAGCGATTAATGATAGTTATTGTGCGCCTTGCTGCTAATTAAATATTAAAATTGTGAATAAATGAGTATCTCAAGTCTCTTTACTATATTTATTGCACTTTAAACAAACATTACAAAAAAACATTTTTTGTTTAATTGTCCTGACAACCTGGTCTGACCAGAAAAAACACTATCAAATTGTAATATCTCGGAATGTGGGAGTAAAAAAGAGATCAATATTATTCACCCTGGTGTATACAGAATGAGGGGAAAATTGTTAAAAAAACTAGTTGCTATATAAAACTTCCTTAACGATAGGTTAGAGAGTATTCGTTTTTATTCATACAGCGGCTATCTCGATCCACAGTAATTTTTTTCGCTATACACAAAATAAATGTATCGATCGGGTTGTGTCGAATGTGTTTTTAGAAAAGAAAAATATTATACAGTGTCTACTAATATTATAGTATAAAAGTTAGATTTTTTTATATAAAAATAACTTTAATATTTGTAACAAAGTGATAATAAAGAATAGTAATTATTAACTTGTATTATTGATATTAGAACGATAGATATTCTTTATCAAATCATATATATCGGGGGCTTAAAGTAACAACTTTTTATATAAGCGTTTCTTATAAGATTCTTATGATTTTTAAAGGGTTAATCCACACTGAAGATCGAAAAAATACTTAAAGAAAATATGTAAAATTTTGAACGCAACGGGACGCGAACCCGCGCCTTCTTGCGAACCATGCAAGCGCTCTCACCACTGAGCCATGCGTGGCTTGTGTACATGTTTTCTTTAAGTATTTAAACAGATGATGTAAAAACATGAAATATAAACACTGACTACATGTAGGCCAATATTTTTGTTCATATTGAGCGCACATTTAAGAGCACCAATTCTTTTAAGCGCTGAGTAAGTAATGGAAATTTGTAATTTATTGACCCAATGCAGCTACTTCAGTGAGCTACTAGAAATAAGAAAAATTGTGCCCAGGTTTTATCGTGCGGTAAATCGCCGATCCGTTGCAAAGCCGCCGACAGATTAATCTTAGTTCACTATCACAGAAAATCTTTTAGCTTTTTACTATTAGCTTTACATTTCAGACGCCGAAAATAATTTTGCGATTTAAGTGAAATCACTGAGGCTTAATCGTCTCAGATTGTATGGGAGCAATTCTGAATCTCTTAGCAAGTTCGACAGTAGGTACCTAGGAATTTGCAATTATCGTACAAGATTATGAGATGCACAGTCCAAGGAATGCTGTTAATTAAATATTAGCCTATAGGACAAATCGATAGTGCTAAAAAAATGGTTTTCCCTTCTCGTCAAATCGATATTTAACTTATACGAATTTGTTCCGGTGTTCAAATAGAAAAAAATTAGAGTTGCATATTTTAAATGCTCGAGATATTTCTAATCGGAGTTACAGAAAATTAGATCGAATCGGAATAATTGCTTATAGCAACCTATACTCCAACCAAAGTATCAACCAAAGAAAATGTTTAAAATGCTAAATTAAAAGTGTACGTAAAAAATGTGTGTGTATGTAAGTAGATTTATATATAAGAATTGTAAGTTAATAATTTTAGAAAATCTCAGTGTATGCATATACATTTTCCACAAAGCTAAAATTACATTAATCAATTTTTTTTTAAAATTTAATTAATATAATATTTTATTTAAAATTTACTTATAACAGCAAAAAACGAGAAAACGGACCACGCTTTCATCCTTAAATCGAGCATGAAGCTGGACCTGCACCTGACGGTGCTTTTTATACTCTTCTAATTTTCTCGCGCTAACGTTTACTGACACATGATTGAAAATATACGACCGCTATTACGTTACATACTTTTTTTACCTAGGTGAAAATATTTTATGGCTATAACAAATGCAACTGCTATCAGATGTGGCATTTAATACTTTCAGCTTCACTCAGAGTATCAAAACATTATATGTACTATTTAAGAAACTTATTTTAAACTGCATAATAAAGATAAACACTGGAAATAAAATGAAAAATATTTTTTATACTTGACTTAGAAGTGAATAATTTACAAATAGACCCTCTTGGATGGATATTGTGAAAATCATTCTGATTTTAAATTAATTTACTTAAAAAGTAAAATAAACAATAGATGAGTTATAACGTATTCATGTGTCTACGATGATTTATTTATAATGGCTCATATGTAACAGCTTATATTGATATCTGGCACTCAATGTTGATTTAATTAAGTGGTAGATTGCCATAATATATTCGAAGGGTAAATGAATAAACGATGAGGTTTGATAAGATACAAACATTTTACAAAAGTGGTTAAACTTGTTTACAAAAGTTTTAAGGCCTCTTACCCTAACATACAAAAGTCTCAGCCATTTGCAGAGTCTTTTGTTTCTCAATCATGAACAATGGTAATATATTGCTTAGTTACGATATTGTGTATTTTATAAATCCCATATAGGTACATCAAGAAGGTAACGTAGAATTATTCTCTTTATAATATTAAAAATATTATATTATAAAGTACAGTACATACCAACAAATTGTTTCATGTTTTTTGTATATAGTATAAGCACTTCTCTTGCGAGCCTCGATTATTTCAATTATAATAACATATTCCTTCTCATATTTCTAATGTAACTATTTATCTTATATATTAAATAACAAACATAGCTGAAATTATTCAATTATGTATTAACGTTGTTTTAACTGTTCTAGAATATTCTAAGTCACCGTTTTAAATTACATGTCACTCTCGCCATTCTCCTTCTAATCCTCCTTTTTTTTCCCTCATACTGCCTACAGCTAATTCAGCCAGCATTATATTTAAGATATTAAACGTATTTTATATATTTAATGTATTAAACAATTTCCTTAGTATTTTAAATTGAAAATACAAGTTATTTTACCATTATTATTAAATTATTTATGTAATTAAATATTTTGAGATCCCCAAATATTATCTGTAGTATATTATACTGTTATAATCAGATTTATTTAAAAACATTGATACTTGTGACGTAATGAAGTTAAACAAATCAAAACTAATGCCATTCATTTGCCAACTAATCCATTCATTATGAAGTAAATCATTAATAAAAGACAATTTATAAGTATTGAAAAATATAACTGACGAAATCTTTAAAAAAGTTGGTGATACGCATGTATCACCAATTTTTTTAAAGAATCCAATTATGTATGTTACGTTAAAATAAGTAAAAGGAGTAGATAGATGTTTGGGGTACAGTTCCCTTGTATGTTCAGTTACGAAGGGCCTCAGATGGACTGGAGATAGTCACGCACGAGTGCTACGAGTACATTAAGTAGAAGTGTTTGAAGAAAATGTTGAGTGAATACGATGTAATGGATTTAACATTTACTAAATAAAGATATAATATTTTACGTGTACAGTGATTAAATAGCATTTTGAATACATTTTTTTATGTAATTAACTGATACACTTATCTGCATGCCTCTTTTTGTCCAATATTATATTTCTCAGAAATATGTTTAGGTATCAAGTTGAAGTTCATATCAAATATTGTACTTACTTGGAGTCGAGAGAAACTTTTAAGTCAGACCAATCAAAACGGTCGTTTATGCTTCGTTTATGCCGGTTTTGACGTTCACAACGTAATAAAAATCCCTCGGAAATCGTTTGCGAAAATCGTATTCGGCCGATATTTTTTGTGTACTGAAATTAAAAGCTTACGTAACTAAAACGTTAGAATAAGAACAAATATGTCAAATAGCTTGATAGTTAAAGTTATTAAATATCTTGATATTTACATATTACTGTAATTTAACAAGTGTATATTTACCGATAAGTGAGTGAGAGTTAGTATAGTATAGTAGTTAATTGGTTCCTTGAATGTTGATTCTGTCATTAATTCATCATGCTTACTTTGAATATTTCTAAAATGTGATAAAAATGATGCGAAAACACATCAGTTTTCGTTATGATAACAGTAATTGATGAGCCTGCTCCCACTTTATTGGAAACGATGTTTTAAAATCATTTAGCGATCTGGTGATAAAACTAGTAAAACTTCCGTGAAAATCGAGGTTGTCTTAAGAATTATCAAAGATACCTTACCTAAGATAAACGAAATTAGAAAACCTTATTTATAACCTCCCCATGGGAATAATTTTTAATTAATGAATTATTTTTAAGGTAATAATAATATGCTGTTTTTCAAATTAACGCTTAATATATGTTGAATACGTGCTACAATTTGTTAAAGTTGTAACATTTTTTAATAATCTATAACAAAGGTTTTTTAATAATCTTAAAAATAAAAAGAAATATATTAAAAAAATACAAAATAATTTTAACATTTCATTGGAATTCACGTTATCTACACACGTGTACATGAAATATAAATTAATTAATTTGCCTCTTAAATTATTTTAAGAGTTTATTATTTTATTCATATTAATATTAAATCAAATTATTGTGAAAGTGACAATTTAGGTTACGGCATTTTTAATTTAACTCGAAATAAGTAATCATATAATTTAATTTGTGGAAATTAAGATTTTCCTGTTTCATGAAACGTCATTATGTGAGTCCATAACAATGTCATTATGCATTCAGTAAATAAATCAAGCTTATAATTTAAATCATTGATCATAATTAACATTATTATATGCTTTCATTTAAATGAAAAAACAAAACTTAATTTGTTTTGAATTTGTAAATGATTAGTATTAAAGGCATCATAGGGCTGTTGCAGGTAATAGATAATTCAATAAACTCATTTCATTGAATCACACGTCAACGGTGGGTTCAATTGTTATTGAGTTGAAAAGTTATACTTGTGGTGGATATATTCCAGAAAAAACTTTTACAAACATATATTGTAGTTTATTTGTTACATAATGATTGCATACGATCACAAAATTTAGTTTGCTAACACATTGTTGCTGTATTTCATTGACCTAGACAAATGAAATTTAACTAAAAGTGGAGACTTTCGCCATATATGAAAAAGAAAATCTAAAAGATGATCAACTAAAAAAATAACACGCAATGAAAGCATTACAAACCTATATTTATCTAGTGTTAAAAAACTACGTAGCGTATTGAGTGGTGCGTCTTAATACCACGCTTTGGTTTAAAGTTATATGTAGTTTCCCAAGGTGGCCAACGAACCCACAATTGTATATATATTTTACAATTAACGTTTTGTAATTTATTCATTAATAAATTAGTAAGTGAAGACAAATTACATATTGTTATCGACCCATCTAAAGCTGCTTTTAAATAATTACTAAACGTATGACATGATGAAAATAAGATATATAATAATTTCCCAGTACAATATACAGAGCGTAAATTTATTTAAATAACTTCCATTTGCAATTTATAAGTGAAGGAGCCAAATTTTATGTGAAACATCGGACACTTATACAGGTTTATCCGAGCCAGTTGCAAGGAAGTGCGGAAAGCGCCGCTGCAGTGTTAGCATTTTTCAGTGCCAGCAATATTCCTAGTCTCAAGTGGCAGTCTCGTGAATGCTTAAGCCGATCACGCAGTAGAGAATGGATTGTGGCAAAAATATTACTTTGAATTAATTTCTTAGAATGAAAGGAAAATGTGAGTGTTCGTGTTAACGTTGCTTTGATAAGGTTGATTCATTACATTACAATATTGTGAAGGCGTAATTGGATTGAGTACTGAACAAATTTCTCTAAAGGAACCAAAGAGTAACGAGCTCGATCAAAATAGAAGTATGAGAACGGTAGGGGTTGTAGCCACAAATTAATTACATTAATTAGAATAGATCTATACGGTTAGTCTGTAGATGAATAATGTATAATAAACTTGTGACTCTATAGTAGCTATTCATGATTAATTAGCTGAAAGTTTAGTCAGTGTAACTGACACACAATATTTAATAATGAATTTAATTTAAAAAATCACAACTATAGTGGTCACAGTCAAATGTGCCACTGCGCCATGATGACCTCGATGAGAGAAAACTATTTTTTTAGCTGGAAGAGGAACTCACAATCATCCCTTTAGTTGAATCAACTCCTCCATGACATTGTAAATAATACTTCATTTAATTTTTGTAACGCAGTCCGATATTGTTGTGCTCTACAAGTTGCGCCTGTAAAATCACTGAACTGTTTATTTTTAAATTAAATCGTTACACATGCTTCATTTACGTTACGAAATAGTTATATAACTTTAAACTTTTTCATTGTTAATTTCACGATTTGCTTTAAAGCGTTTATTTTAAAATTACATTAAGAAAACTATATTGTTTTTTTTATTACAGACTAAAAAAGATTAAAAAAGAATTGTTCAAATAAAATTAATTATTAGCTTAATGCAATTTTTTTTCGTGAGCAGCTTTGGTCACACAAAGTATTGAATATATTGGGCGGTCTAATAGCCCTGGTGAGACAAAAGAAAAGTTTATTTGGCACTAGACAGAGTTACATTGTATCACATCCATAGCTCACCGCAATGTTGGGTTATCTGTTACTGTTGATAACTCTATAGATACGGCACATTTCATATTTGTAATGTAACTCGTTATCTTTTGTACTCGTTATCTGTTGAAAGAAATTCAAGTTTGTTCAAGTTTGTAGTAAGCCAAAATGGAAATGTATACAAATAATGAATTTATTATCTTTTTTTTTATAATAAAGGGTGTAAGTTTTATATAAGTTTAGTATAGAGGATCGTCGTGGCGCAGAGGCGTAAGCGTCTGCCCGTAAACGCGATGGTTTGAGGGTTCGATTCCCACTCGAGGAAGATGAATTTTGCTATATTCACTTTCCTCGCTCTGAAAAGTCGGCAAAGTATGGCGTTGAGTTCTGTCACTCAACATGCAATGCCTTAAAATAGGCGGAAAGTGGGGACAGAGAAAGCGGGACTAAGCAACGAAGTTTCTTAACACTAGGTTTATGTGGTTCCTGCAGTTTCCTCTGCCTGCTCTGTAATATGCAGGATAAAGCGTGAAGCTATAAAAAAAGTTAAGTAAAAAAATAGGAGGATTTTGAGAAATATTTTGCTATCGTTATAGAGATATATCTCCAATTCGATGTATTATATAAATGTATACAGATTAATACGTGTACTATATGTTGCCAATTGTGTTTTTAGACAAGTTTTATAGTGTAATGTGTGTTTCCGCCAATAGTTAAATCGCATAAATTTCTTTTTCTACCTGCTATATATAATTTTCCTATCTGCATTTCTTTTCTACGCACGCCTACTGTTTAAGTACGTATTATAATAAATTTGAAATAAGTGTTATAAAATATGTGTAACATTTCTTAATTTATTTATAATAATACAAGTGATAATCTATTACGACAATTTTATGTTGAACAATTCCTATAGTAGAAGCATAATTATTTTGAAATCGTGTTATGAAATGTTTATTTGTTTGTTACAATGATATGTAGTCGTAGACAAAAGCAAAATTTGTGGGTTCCATTTTCAATGTAAAAGAATTAAATATTTTGTCTGAAAGGCAGACGACGCACCCCTGAAACCCCTGTAATATTTCAAAAGGCTTTCGAAAAAGACTATGTTCTTTCGACCTACTTGATAACTATGAGTATAATAAATATCTCATTATCTATCTGATTCAAATTAAAAATAAACGTATAGTTATTTGTATGTTTAGTATTTATAATAAAAAGTTGCCAAATGTGATATCCTATAAAATACTATAACATCTTTAAAAACATATACAGCACTAGTTGCGTCAAATTAGAGAGGCGTGGGCCCGAAATACCAATACACAGGAGGAGTGAGACAAAGTGATCCTATGTCACCCAAAATCTTCATAGCAGTCCTACAAAACATCTTTGTGCACCTGAAATGGGAAAAGGGAGGTATCATAAATTAATGTGGGTTAGAATTATAAATATAAATATTGATCATTTAAAGAAATTTTAAAAGGTACTACCCACTTCATTTAAAGAAAACAATCATGGACACATGCGTTCTACTAACTCTTACGTAGGGCTACCAGACGCGAACCTACAGCACTAAAATTAAAACAAAATTAGTTCGTTGCCAGAAAGCCATGAAACGAAGTCTACTTAAAATAAGAAAAGCACAAAAAGTAGGTAATGACTCAATACGGAATAGGTCAGAGGTCATCTACATCCTACATTACAGTCTTGGCTTAAAATGGCGATGGGCTGGCCATGTTGCACGTTACAGCTATAAGCGATAGACAGCTGAAGCGACGAGATGGAAAGGCCCTAGTGGGAAAGGCCCACCCATAAAACATGATAGCATAATAGCTACGGCAGGCAAAGATTGGATAAAAATAGCTCAAGATAGAGATAACTGGACCAAATTGGAGGAGGCCAATACCCAATCAGGGATTCATATCCAAAATAAAAATAACATAGATAATAAGTATTAAATTAAGACAATATTGTACTAAATGTAATATAATACGATACTAAGATGATGGCAAATAATAAAGGCTTTATTATTATTAATAATAAAAAGTATTGAAAGCTGAATTACAACGGACACCGTAAGACTTTGATGGGTTTTGCGCAGAAAAATACTTACAAACGGCTTGGAAACCAATTTGCTTCCCAAATGGAAATGACGCTCGTAGGCAAATCAGAGGATACTTTGGATTCTGCAACTATCATTAGCGATTTGATTTGGCTTTTTATACACACATATTGTTTATTGATATTATTTTAATACAGAAATGTGTTTAAATTAAACAGAACGTTCAATGACAACGTAAGGAACTCCTGTTTTTAAGTGAAAAATAGGCATTATTAAGTTTGCGGTAAATATAAACACGATTTTTTTTTCTTTTAGCTTCACGCTTTATCCCGCACAAGGCAGGGTAGGCAGAGGGAACTGCAGGGACCGTGGGAACCTAGTATTAAGACACTCCGTTGCTTAGCCCCTGCTTTCTTCAGTCCCCGCTTTCCACCGTTTTCGAGGCATTGCGTGTTGAGTGGCGGAACTCAACACTGCGCTTTGCCTAGTTTGCCAGAGCGAAGAAAATGGAAATAGAAAAATCCATCATCCTCGACTGGGGATCGAACCCAGTAACCGTCGCGTTACAGGCAGACGTTGCGCCTCTGCGCCACGACGGTCCTCGTTTCTCGTACATAATACTGTTTGTTATTTACCATGAAATGTTATTCCGAGGTGGACTTAACCTACGATTTTTATGTACTTAAATGCAAATGCGTGAACTGCGTATACTGTTAGTGCCACTTACTTGAAATAAAGATTAATTTTGCTAAAAACATAAAACTGTAATAAAAAACAAGGTAAGTGCTCTATGATCTCTTGACTTGTGTTTCATAAAAGTAAAAGTACCATTTAAAATAATTAGACGTGAAGTAAGACGAGTCTGAAATGTAAACCATGTCAGATTTTATCGACAAAAGCTGGAAAAGTGGAAATTTTTCTACCTTGCATGCTCTACTTGTTCTACTTAGCATAATTAATTATCCTCAAAATTTAAAGAATACAAATATTTTAACACTTAAACATTACTTTTCTAAAGTAATTAATTTTTTATTGCATTCTTTTGACCAATATATTTTGCTAAACTTTACTATACTGTATAAATCAATTCGTCAATGTCACATTCTACGGAAAACATAGTAAGGTGATTGTATGATAAAAAGAGGTTACATTACATATTCATTCTTTTACAGTTACTGTTTTTATTTTATCATGAAAGGTTATTCCGGGGTGGAGTTAAGCTATGATTTTTATGTACTTAAACGCAAATGCGTGAACTATATCGTTCATGTCATTTGCTTGAAAAAAATATATATTTAATCTATGTTAAAAATTTAAATTTATAATAAGAAACAAATTAAGTGGTCTATGGTCTCTTGACTTGCGTTTCATAAAAGTAGAACTACCGTTGAAATGAATTGGACGCGAAGTAAGACGAGTCTGAAATGTAAACCATGTCAGATTTTATAGACATTCCGCTTTTCCAGCTTGCATGCTGTACTTGTTCTACTTAGCATAATTAATTATCCTTAAAATTCTAGGAATACAAATATTTTAATGCTTAAATTTTTGTTATTGCGTTCTTTTGACCAATATATTTTGCTATGCTTTTCTAAAGTGTATATCAATTTGTCAATATCACATCTATGAAAAACAGAATATTATAGATTGTAATGGATGTTGTGTGCTCTCAGGGGTGAGTGAATATTTGTGTTAAGCACCTATTTAGTTTATTATCTATATATATATTGAGGTTTATATATATATATATATATATATATATATATATATATATATATATATATATATATATATATATATATATATATATATATATATATATATATATATATATATATATATATATATATATATATATATATATATATATATATATATATATATATATATATATATATATATATATATATATATATATATATATATATATATATATATATATAAAATATATTGCTTTAGCTTTGCTAACTTGGTACTTTGTCTTATTTTGTTTTTGTCGTGATTTATGTACTTTTGTAACGACCCTTGCGATATAATTATAGCTATTTGTACGCAACATTTAGTGAGCAATGTAACGACGCGGCACGGATGCGACGCTATGGTAGCAAAATGTCAAACCTATGCGAGTTCTGAATATCTATGCTATTGTGTCTATGCATCTACGCTTTATAAAATAAAGTATTTTTTTTATGTCTTCACGCTTGATACCGCACATGGCAGGGTAGGCACAGTTAATTGCAAGAACAATAGGAACGTTGCTTAGTCCCTGCTTTATCCATCGAGTGGCGTTGTTGAGTGGCGGAATTGGCTTTGCCTAGTTTCCAGAACGAGGAAAATGGAAATAGAAAAATCCATCTTCCCCGAGCAGGAATCGAACCCTCGCGTTTACAGGTAGACGCTTATGCCTCTGCGCCACGACGGTCCTCGTTGTTAATTGCTTGTTTTTTTTTACAAATTTAAATGTTGAAGAAAGATTAAATATTTTTTTCAAGTAAATGACATCAACGACATAGTTCACGAATTTGCGTAGAAATACATAATAATCGTAGGTTAAGTAGACTTAACGACCCCTCGTTAAGTCTACTTAACCTCGGAAAAAACATTTCATGGTAAAATATCATAATATTATGTACGAAGTATTATGTACGAAAAATAGTCTTTTCTGTTTACATTCACCGCAAAATAAATAATACCTATTTTTTACTTAAAAAGGTAAGTACCTTATGTTATCATTGAACATTCCCTTTAACTTAAACACATAACAAAAAAAAATTAAGCCAATAAACTATATGAGTAGTATAAATAACATTACATCGCTAACACGGGTTTCAGCGTTCATATGTTCACCACTTAAGTTCGAAAAAAAATAGAAATGTTCAAATTAATCGGTAAATAATTAACCAGAAAGAAACCAAAAATGATTTGTAGAAACAAAATATTTACAAAAAGCTTCATAAATCAATAAGTATTTTTATAAAACTGAATAACAAGTGAAAAGTGGCGTGAAGTAATTGTTACTAACCACCACTTGAACTTGCGCTTCTCAGCTACTTTTTTTTTCGGCGTAACGCTATAGTCTAAAGCCAGGAGACGATGTCACCAGGAATGACTTTACAGTATGTCACCCTGCACATATGGCACCGTCTGGTCAGCAGATAGTTAATTTGAGTTGAGTGAGATCCGCTCTTATACGTGACAAGGTGCTGAGACTACTGTTGGAAGAACGTGTTCACGATGGCTAGATCAGAAGCAATGCAGGTTCTGACACTATTTTCTCCCTCTGCATTGCGAAGTCCATCGACCCTGCCCACGTGTTCTTCAAGTCTCCCCCAACTATGACTACATCGGTAGCCGGTATAGTGAGTAGAACCGGCTCATATTGCTACCAGAACGTCTCTTTTTCGGCCGCGCTACAACCTACCCGGGGGGAATAGGTACTGATCAAGTTTGTGGTAACGACCTCAATCAGTACCCTTACCCGCATCAAGCGGTCACAATGGCGGTCAACGGTATTGTTGATAGCCACTGATGTTTGATAATCAGAATTGTTAAATTATTACAATAATCTGTTGCTCATGTTTCAGGAACAAAAAAAACTATCAATATATTATATCTATTATTTTGAAGTCCATACTAATATTTCGAAATAAACATAAAGTATGAACACGTGGAGGTCACAAAATCAAACTTCTAAGTCTAGTATACTTGCGAGCGTCTATACTTATTTTTTTTATATTTTGTATGTAATTCATCACTCGTCGTTTGCTTAAAATTATAAAATAATGCAAGGAATTGGAATTTATTATATATATAGGGGAAAATTAGAGTAATAAAAGATTTATAGATATGTTACGGAATAAAGAATTATAAATTTATTACTCATATAGTTCATGGTGTACAAAACTACTGTGTCTGCTCTTGTAAAAAAAATATTTCTACTAATTTTATACCTTTAAATTATACTTCGTTGACACAGAAGATCTACGAAATGTGAAGAAGTAAATTAGGAGAGGTGAGAAGTTACAAAGGATAAATCCGAAAATTGGTATTTTTAAATTTATCATTGAAGAAACCTATGAACAAGTGCATATGTAAAATTTATTTCATATAAAAAGAACGTATATTTATGTTTATCAATTTTTATAAGCTATTCTGGCAGCTGACCAACAGTCGTGATATTGGTAGGGAACCCTCGATATGCCAGTACTATTAACATTCTATCGACACATTCAAATAAAACAATTTAACAACAATTTTACGTATCATTGGCGAAGTAGACTGACTATTTTTTTCTCTTCATGACAATTAAATTTGTTTAATCGTAACTAATAAAAGTAAATAATATTCGTGAATATATAAAATTGGTTAAGAAAAGTTATACGTTCTGTTTACTTAAAAATTTGCTCTTTTAAAAATTATCAGGCCTATTATGAAGGGCTTTGGCTCTACATAAAATACTAAATAACCTACTGTACAGTGAATACCCACGTAAATTCCATGAAATTTCAAATTCAGCGTGCATCTGTCATCAAAGTACTATATTTTATTAATACTAAGCAGCAACCGATCCTTAGTGAATGCTCTTTTGGAATATTGAATTGTAAAACAAGTTAATCCCAAGGTGAACTAGTTTATCAAAGGGAATGGACAGCCCGGACGAGGTGAGTCGCAGTATTTAGACGGTGCTACCCGACGTCCGGAATTCCGACACGAGTTGATAGTGGATTTAGACGTACTAGCACCACCAGCACTTTGTTTAGTATTTAGTGGATTAAGAAATACAGTGAAACCTCACAGGTTAAAGAATTTATAATTGTTGGTTCTTTCGTAGGAAACGTTTAGTTTATTTAGCTAGTATAAAAATGAATTCTACTATTTGTAAACTAGATTGTCTTCACACGCTTCGTTCTGTACTTTCCGCATAAATTTGTTTTTTTTTTTTGGCCTGTGACAAATGGCCCGTTTTTTCGGCCTTGTAATTGGTCGAATTCACGAAATGGACGAAAACTATTTTGCCGTTCGGTCGCTTTTTCAAATAAAATAATATGATACCTACACTAAATGGAGAGACGCCTATCACCATACATATGTTACATATATTTATCGTCTAACAATATGAAGGTCAATTAATTCAATGTTTAATAACTCAATATTTACCTGTATATGCAGCAAGGATTTATTACAAATGGAAATTTACAAATTCTATTCTTTGGCTTCATCCTAGCAAGTAACAAGCAAAAATGTTGCTATTTTAATATTTGGGATTTTACTGTATTTTAATTTGAACATTTTATATACTTTTCGCTGACCTATTATATTACCTAAAATTATAAATCGTACTCAAAAGCAATAAGAAGCATAAAGCTATGTATGGTAAATTATGTTTCATAATTCCCATATAAATTCGATAGTAATCACTTTTGCACATATTGTAAAAAATATTAAGGCAAAAATAGCCTTTTTTTCTTGCACCAAATAAATCAGAGCTTAACTACAAATCGCCATTTAATGTCAGGCAACTTATGAATTTTTCAGAAATTAATAACCAAATATTTATATATAAAATTGTATATTCAATAAAACATGAATTATATTATAACATTCGTGAAAATTAAAAATATAGTTACAGAATAATATTTATTTTTATTTCAATTCATTTCCATGTAATATGTATTATAGGTTATGTATATTTAGATTATTTCTAAAGAAAACTGAATTATAACGTCTGAAAAATTATACAACAATAACTATTAATATCATTTGCATTTAAATGTACTCTCAATAGTCATATGTACTCTCAATAGTCTCAATACTCTCAATAGTCTCATAGTCAATGTAAGACTTTGTAATTTCTAGCAGCCGCTTGGCTTTGCAGTTTCAAATTTTATAGTCGTAGTAGCCGTGGCAATTACAAACGAATGGCATTCCACTCCTGAGAAGTTGTTCTTGAAATTTGAAAGCTATTTTCTCAATTGTTAATATTAGCATGTTAATAGAAAATTAATTGATTATTTTAATCATTTAAAGTATTTTTGAGTAAACTACTTTTATTGATTTCACGGGAAAATTGATTTAATGAATTTGAATTTTTCATAAAATTACCAGATGTAAAAAGATATGTATATTTTTACTTTATGAGGTTTATTCTATATTTGTGTCAATTCTTTTATATAACATTCTATTTTATTTAAAAGAACTGTACATTTTGTAAAAAAGTTCGTTTCAGAAACGTAAGTAGGTACATAAAAAATTAACGAGAAATATTATTTTTATGGCAAATATCCGTGTGCTTATCACACTTGTAACATTGATTGATTTTTTTTTCTGTACAACTTACAAAACTGACGTCTTTATGTAAATTGACGATTCCAAAATATTGTTTATGTAATATTTATATTAAAGTATACAATATACATATTTTGTTTGTAGGTATTTTTTTTTTCATTGATTGAATAATTTCATTGAATAATCAATATTTAAATATAAAAAATTAGCCATACGTTTTATATTTTAAATTAGTAATATGTAACGTCGACCTTCATTTCAACCATAATTTTAAGTAGCCTTTACAAACTTGGTAAAATAAAAAGAGAAGTAAAATTTTCAAAAATATAAAAATATATTTTTAAAACAAAATAAATAATTAAATTATTGTTCCAAATTTAAACACCATTTGTCAAATATGACGCAAGCGTACACTGTACTGTCAGAGCGAGACAGAGATATATCTCTTTTTATTTTGGTTATTTTTTAAAATGAAAGATGACAGAATGACAACGTTTAATAGTATTTTTGTAGTCTTTTGTATTAAATGATGTCTACCTCACGCGTTATACAGCACGTATAAATATCGTGAAATGGAAAAAAATATGCTAAATCCAAACTATTAATAATTATTTAATAGTTTTTTTGTATGTATCCTGGAAATATTTTTTCCTATAAGTAGTTTTGATAATGGCCGTCGTGTCAAATACACCCTGTATATTTATATATCCATCTTAAACTGGCGGCGAAAGATCATAATATCACCGCCAATTCGGTGCGGTTTAAACAATAATAGCGGGAATTAAAAAATGCTAGTGGACTGTATTTTTGTTTGATAGAAAAGTAGTGAAAGAACACAATAATAATGGCCGACTCACAACAACGAATAGAAAAGGAAAATTGATTTACCAGCTACAGTACGGGTTTAATTGGACAAAATAAAAGATATATGTAGCTGGGAAAAGTAGAACACTCGCACACTTACTTGGTTAAAGGTTTTTCCTCGGATCCTTTCGCCGTGGTTGCACGTGGTGGCCCAGCCGCGGCTGGTTATTTCCAATCTTCACCTAGCTAGGCCTTGTTTATCGTTATCTTTATGTTACATACACAGAACTACTGTATTTTAATAACACTGATGCGAGTATTGTGAAATATACTAATATTTTTGAATTTTCAAGGCGCACGCGTTGTCTATAGCAGCGGGAATATAATCGAAGTCGTAAGAAGAAGCAAGCGCCCTCTTGCCGGTTGTCCGAGTGAAAAAAGTGCGGCAAGGATCGCAATAAGTATAGTGTGCGTGTTGTAAAGGGATGGGAATGGGAAGTTATTGCGAGTGGCGGTTTTTTAAATATAATATTTTTAGTCAAAAATAAATCCCTATTAATTTAATACTAAACATAAACACTTAAGTTAAAATTCTCAATGAAAAACATACAAATGAAATATGTGCTTAACACAAATTCACTCGCCATTTAAAATTATCCCTTTCATAAATCTCTGCGGTGGTTACCGACATGGCCGCAAATCAGTTTCAATCAAGTTTTTTGTTAAATATAAACAAAAACGTATACCAAAAACCACTTTTTAATATAAAATATGAACATTTAAAAAAAAATAAACATACAATTATATTTATTCGCGTAGATCGGATATGTTGGTTACTCACACTAGATTTATCTCACATTCGTGGCCAATGAATAACTGAACATCTTATTGGAAAGTACTATGGAATGTGATCGCACAAGTAATTCAATAAATTCTCAACGAAAAAGATCGCAATCTTTTTAATCTTTACAATATGATTTTTTTACTCTTTGATTTCACTTCTAAAATGTCTCAGAGACTTGCAGGGATTTTGTTTTACTATTTAAATTCACATTGGCATAAATATTTAATTAACAATATATCAAACTAGTAGTAAATAAATAATATTATATAAAGAATTACCCAAATCTGAACATTTTTTCAAATAGTTTCTTTATTGCAATTTTAGTTTTATTGAAAAAAGTATAAATGAATTTAAAACACAAAAAAGGCATACAATAATTGTCAAATCACATTAAATTAGTATAATATATTATATTTAATAAGCACTGTTTGAATCCGTGGAAAATTTTCAACATTTTGTGAACAATCACTATATAATTAGCTGAATTCGTTTGTTGTATGTAAATGAATGTACAATTCAATCTGACTACAATAATGATAATTGCATTAAGAGTGCCACAAAGTTAATAATTCTATTAAAGGGGCAAAACATTGGCAGCGTTTACACTCGCCAACTCGCAACAAGCTCTAACAATGCCCATGAATTAACGATGGTCTGGGGTCGGAAGTTGTAGCGTTCAGCTAAATTGTGTAGGCGCACAACACGATAATTATTCTTCGACAAACTGTTTTGACATAATGTTACAAAGTATTCCATTAATTTAGTAATCGCACATTTATTTTTATCAATGTATATATCTACTTAGATAATGGCTCATTTTTACGTATTATATATACATGCTTACCACCATGAGTTGAATTTCGTAAAAGAAAAAACGTACCGTCGTGGCGCAGAGGCGCAACGTCTGCCTGTAACGCGACTAACGCGACGGTTTCTGGGTTCGATCCCCAGTCGGGGAAGATGGATTTTTCTATTTCCATTTTCTTCGCTCTGGCAACTAAGGCAAAGCGCGGCGTTGAGTTCCGCCACTCAACACGCAATGTCTCGAAAAACGGCGGAAAGCGGGGACGAAGTAAGCAGGGACTAAGCAACGGAGTGTCTTAACACTAGGTTCGTATGGTTCCTGCAGTTCCCTCTGCCTACCCTGCCATGTGCGGGATAAAAGCGTGAAGCTAAAAAAAAAAAAAAAAAAAAGTATATACGTTACGTTCCGCATCCTTTGAAGAATATGTGCTTTGTGTAGAAATCTAATATAGATTTGGTGAAATGAAATTCTACGGTGAAAACAGAATGGCAGGGAAGGCTGAGCGAACTGCAGGAACTATAGAAACCTAGTATTAAGTTACTCCGTTGCTTAGTCCCTGCTTTCTCCGTCCCTGCTTTTTGCCTTTTTCGAGGCGCATCTTCCCCGAGTGGGAATCGAACCCACAAATCGTCGCGTTTACAAGTAGACACTATGCATCTGCGCCAAGGCGGTCGAAATATATTTTGTAATGTATAAAAACCAAATGAACAAATTGTACAAGAAAAAATTGTAAAGAATTTACATTTGTAATTGAGCCTATTAAGTACATTTTCGACTGTTCTATACTGAATTGTGCCAAGGGAATTCAGACGAACGAGTCAATATAGAGTTAATTAGATTACCCTGTTTGTGGTGGAGTGTTGGACTTCGAACAAAAGTAATAGTTTCGTGATAAATTGAGTTAAACATTGTATGTTGAATCAGATAATTCGCTTTAGATGATTTTTTGTTCAATCATTATTCTATAAACCTGCATGTCTATTTTTGACGTAACAGACACTATTTTTAAGTCTAGTTAAGTTTATAATATAAAGTAATTTGAAAATTAAGAAAATATTTTAACGCCTACAGCAGCGTAGACGATTTTATAACAAAACCTATACTTCCCGTCGGAATAATGAAATTTGGCAAAAAGTGAGAACTTATAACACAAATAAAAAAAAGTACTCGCAAATCAAGGGCCCTGTACTAATCTCATGATTATAGATAATTTATAACTTAAATATGCGGTTGTACCTATCGTTTTGCATAAACGTTACTACAAATTCAATTAAATTAACTACAAATATGTATACATCATTTACTTCAATTGTCGACAAGTCCTTAGAATACTTTTGTTTGTATTGTATTGTATGTATGTTTGTATGTATGTATGTATGTATGTATGTATGTATGTATATATGTATGTATGTATGTATGTATGTATGTATGTATGTATGTATGTATGTATGTATGTATGTATGTATGTATGTATGTATGTATGTATGTATGTATGTATGTATGTATGTATGTATGTATGTATGTATGTATGTATGTATGTATTTATGTATTTATGTATATATGTATGTATGTTCGTGTAGGTATATATTTATGTATATGTATGTAATGTATATATTTATGTATAATTTGAATTAATATACTAGATAATCTTATTTATTGTCTTATAGGTATCATGTATTTGTTTATATATACTTGGAATAGTTCATAGTTCTTTCTTACCTACCTCTTTTAGTGTAAAATATTTCTTTTCGCCCTAAAGGTTATCTGGAAGAGAGTATTTTTTTCTCATTTGTGAATTATCATATTTAAATAAAGAAAATAAAGAAATAAATAAATAAAGAAATATGGGTCGTGAAACGTATGAATATATATATATTCATTTGGATATATTTCATGGGTATATCTATATTTCCAAATTCCACTTTTTCTTTGCTCGTATTGTAGGTTCTAAGTTATTATCAAATTTAATTACTGCGGGTTAACGTAAAGTACACCGTAGGTTTTGATTACATAACAATTTCTATCAGCGATTTTCAAACAAAATGCATGACAATACGTATTAAGTTATCTTTTGACTGCATTGACTTAGAAGTTTGATTCTTTCTGTGTATCAAAATTTTATCTCGCATAATGGAAAAGATAAAATCTTCTACGCTCTTCGATTTTTGTCCGAATTCCAGATATTGTTTGTGGAGTGCTAGAATTCAATGGCCACGCTTCGTCGCAATGGAGCGTGAAAATTAAAATAATTTACTGTCCCTAACGGACAAACGAACAACCAGCATGCGACAAGGGAATATATTGTAAACATGTCATCAACATTTATTTAAGAAGATTCCAAATCTAAAGATTAAATTTTTGTTTTTATATAGGACTGCCTGAACTTTGTCTTGAATACAATATTAAACGAATTATGAATTTTTCAATTCATACGCGGTGGAAGTAGGAGCGAGAGGTATAATAGCGAAATCTCTCTTTAGCTTACTAAAAGATCTCGGCCTGTTTAGAACGATTACTAATACATTTCTAGAACGTACTTCAAAGGCGGCATTAGCGGAATTATTTCGAATTTGGTTAGGTAGTGGGAGGAGCTCGGACAGTGAAGGTGAGCGTTAATGCATTTTAAAGGGGCCCCTTTAAACCTACACTTGGGTCGCAAGTCCCAAGCGCTGATCGGAGCTCCTCTTCCTACAACGCAATGGGCCCGGCACCCGCACGGTGAATCCATGGAATGCTAAGCAGTTTCTTCTCTTCTCTGAAAAACAATCTGTGAATATAATTTATAATTAACATAAACATTTCGTTACCCTATAGATAACATCATATTTTCAATAATATAAATTCAATAATTTTATACTTTAAAATGATATGACGATGATCATGGAATTATGTGTCTTTATTTATTAAATTTTACAGATAAGTACATATTATCAATTAACATTAAATATTTTTGTCTAATGTCATTTTTGAATTGAATTTGTAGCAAATTCTAAATAAGTAAAATCATCTTAGGTAATGCCTAAGTATTACTTTAGTAATGTAATTACGTAATCATTGTACCATGTAAAGGAAATGTTATGTAAAGGAAATTCCATTAATTAATTATCACACTGGAGCTGTTTGTAGCCAATAAATCATCGGCGACTCTGATTGCCTTATCATTGGTAGGCGCTAATTTTGATATAATTACATCATACATAGTATCGGAATATTCGTATGTAGATACGTAATACATATGTATCATAATATTTCGCAATCAATCAATCAATCTTATTATAAAAACAAATTGTATGTGATAATTGGATTCATGAACTTTTTAAGTACGAAGTAAATAGAAACCTGTATACATGTGAGAAAATTAAAACTGTCATTTATTCTTTTGATTCAAAGGAACCTGCATTTATCACGACTAAATAGCTTATTTCATATAAAACAGGGTATGAAGATGTGGAAAAAAGACGTAGTAAGAACTTTTTTGAAAAAAAAACAATAAAATTATGCATCATGAGCATCAAACTCTTAACAGTTGACTTAATAGTGAGACTTACTCTCGACGGTTACTCCAACTGCGCTTTAAAAATAACTCGTTTAAGTTAAAAACGATAAATAGTTGCGATAAAAGCTATTAAAAACTATTCTATTGTAATGAAATTTATTAAATTTTAAATAAGATTAAAGTAAAATATATAAATAATATTATGTAGATTTAAAGTTAATCTTAACTTTAATACAGCATAATAATATAAAATACAAAAAAAACATGAAATAAATTTTTATTGCTAACGTTACTTTGTACCTTCTATCTGTTTATTAGCTTTTGCGTCGTAATACTATTTTACTTTTACACTTGACTGAGTAGAAAACTTTTAAATTTTAACAATAATTACGCTTTTAAATATTAGTCATTTGTTAAATCAAACAAGTCACCCGAAATTTTCACAACAATTTGTTGAATTTGAAATCGTATCTTACGACTAGAAATAATTTATTAAAGTTCTTTTATATCTTTATACTACAGTACACAATTTTTCTGCGTGGACAGCTACATGAAACCCAAGAATGTTCAAACTAAATAAAATAAGCCTCCCTATGTCAAACAGTGGATAGATAAGGATCGGATACTCGACAGCGATCTGACGTTTCTCAGGTATCCTTAAGACCGTAATAAATTGAATTTGGTTTCTGTCGAAGATTTATACTGATGGTTGAATGATAGATATGTATTATATCAACAAATATATTCCGAGAAATAAAACTATTATATTAACGCTTGAATGTGCGTAACGCTTACTAACGTGTGACGCTTGAATTTATCAGTTTCTGTTACGTTATAATTATAAAATTATATGAAACATTTGAGTTTTATATTTATATATATATATTTCCTAATTATTACAAAAAAATATGGAATTGAAAATACTACTTAAATGATAAGGATTGTAGACGTCACTTAAAGAACCAGGATTTACAGGCTAAGATTTCGAGTAAAAGAAAGATTGCGCTTTGATTTTATTACACAGTAAATCGGCAATTCATTTCAGTACGACCGACAGAATAATCCTCCTTCGATATTAAAGAACTTTTTGCTATTGACGTAAACCATATCTTTTATCATGTGACACCGGTAATACGAAAGGGATAGCTTCGATAAATTTCTGTAATAAGAATGGACTTACTGGATTACTTTAATTCTGAAAAGTTGTGACATATTTCTAATGTCTTACAACATTTCACAATTTCCGATTAAGCCCTCTGTTTCTTTATGTACGTTTTTGGCGTAGCAATAAAATTTTTAAAAGTGGATGTGAAGTGGCTTTATTTTTTTTTAAGTAGCTATATTTTGTACGTAATTATATTTTGTTCTTACAATCTGGTACATAAGTATATTTTTATAAATGTCCTATTGTATAAAAATGATCAACACACTATTGCGTACGTAATCAATCGAACTTACCTTTCATATGAAATTAGTGTTTTATCGTACTGGTCACTTATCAAAAATATTCATACATGTATTTGTATTTTTTATGTTTGCGTTATTCGGCTCACAAAAAGGAAAACATGAATATCGCGTTATTTATGAATACGAGGTCCACCGTGGCACTAGCACTGCGGAAACGGCTTGAAGGGTTTATGGTATGTAGGGCGATGGTGACGCTAAATAAAACACAGTGCGTTTTTGGTTACAACGTTCTTGTTCTGAAAATTTTGACCTGCAGAACAAACCCAGTTAACGGCCGGAGATCCAAGTTAATAATGAAGAATTAAAGGCAACATCCTTATAGCGGAGCTATCAAAAACTACATATGTCCGAGTTAGCTGCAGGCTGCAGTGTTAGTGGCAAAACTGATTTATTCCACTTGAAGCAAATTAGGAAGAATAAAAAGCTTGAAAGGTACCTCAAGAATTGATTGAAGCGAACCGGCAAACACGCATTGACTGCTGCGTATTACTTAACCTGCATAATCATTAAAGGTTTTAATCGAATAGTGTTGAAAAAAGATACTTGTAAGTGGTTGGTGGACTAGTACCGGTAATTTTTATCTTAATTAATAAGTTTCGTTAAGAACGTACGTATGTTTCGTTCGGGACTGCTCTGTTACTAAAATAATAAGGAACAAATCTAGGTATCCGTAAAGACTAAAATATTTTCCAATCTACTATAACAATAACAATAGTGTTGTATTTCAGAAATGTGCAATAAGATAGACCAAATACGGTGCTTATCATGTTTGCACTATATCAAGGAAAGCTAGCCTCTGCATAATGTATGTTGCTAAATAGGGATACACTCAAAAGCCTCAGTAGATGTAAAACTTTTGTCTATTGTACCTATCCACAAACCATGGAAAAGATAGGCTTGGATGTCTAAACAGTTTATTCATTTGCTAAAATAATTATGGGACACTACTCTAATATGCATCTGAGCACTTGAGTCATTCACTCGAAGAAAAATTGAGAAATGTTATTTGTAGTATTTTTTATACAACTTTACTTGTATTTAAACGTATTTCTTTACAACCTTTTTAATATTCGCGATTTATGTTATACTATTTATTTAGCTCAGAAATTGTTCCTTTCATAAATCTAAAAAATGTTAATTGGATCAATTTTTATTTCTGTTGTTGAAGGGTGATATATATGGTTCAGATATTGTGGGAAACATCTTTGACAGTCGACGTACCATCCACTCACGACCAACACAAACTTGTTATTAGCGTTAAAGTGATCTAATTCATTCTATTTAGCGGTAGCAATAAAAGGTTAATAGATATAATGAGTGCTGCAAAGGCTAATAGGAATTATGTTATGAAAATAAATTATAATTGTTCTGTAGATAATGTAGTGTAGAAGGACATTTGCAATAACAAACAGCATTATGAAAAGTACATGTGAATGAAATATTTTAATATTTTATAATTCTAAAACTGTCGCCGGCACGATGTATAATATTTTTTACTCTATTTTATATCTTCTATGATAGATCATATACTCACTCAAACTTTTGATTCAAAAATAAAAGAAATTATTATAAATAACTACTTACGAGTATATGGAGATTTCAAAGCTTTCATAATTTTTTTCTCTACTATTTCATATGATCACAGACTCTAGTCTTACTCAGTTATTTTAGGCGAAAAAAATACATTAAAACTATTGTAAATTGATGTTTGTTTTTAAATATCTATGACAAAGGTTTTTTCAATTATATTTGTACTTTAATACAATTGAGAAATATTATGTGCTTATAATCCTGTATATAATTTTACTTTCAACAAACCAATACATTCAATGAAATGTTGCTGTAGATGATATTGTTTTAGGATTTAAAACCTTATGTTTAAGTATTTACAAAGGGGTGTAAATTAATATAAGTAAATAGCAAAATATTATTCTAAACACCAACTCAGTTTTATGATATATGCATGTATATGGTGATGTATGATTCTGTAAGTTAGATAAGCTTTTTGCATATAGATAGTACTCGTAGAATAATACCCACAGGATTACTATTTTTTTGGATCGTAGTTGTCACTGGAAGTTATAGGCAAGGTACATTTGAATTTTGAGAAGTTTACGACTTCTTATATGTTTTACAAGCATAGTGTGGCTATGAAAATATTGCAGCTATATACAATTTAAGCTTCTTTTCTATATTTATAGGAGTCAAAGAACATGAATTTGAATGATGTGGATGTTACAGTTTGATCGCATTTGAAATTATTTTATCAATACATAACCTTGTATCTATGACATGTATAAGTAATAATTGACATTGTTGAAATATATAAATAAATAACTTATATTTTTTGAAAACAATCTCATAATAAGTAAAAATAAGTAAATACAAATACGTATTTTTTTACAACTAACAAATTACAAATGGAAATCAGTAAACGTTTGTGACATTGTAATTGTAGTAAGTAACAAACCACAACTTGTTCATGAATTAATAATGAATTGTTGGAAATGGGATTGTTTCGGCTGAATGTAAATATGTTGAATTTCATTGATGAACTATTTTGTCCCCTCATCACAACCTGGGTTTCTGAATATTCTATACAATAATTTTTAATTACATACAGAAATCAGAATTGAAGATCAGCGTACAAAATACATCCTACAAAATTCCATATACGAATGCTACTAAGCCTGTAAATTGTGTTAACCTCATATTTTGAATAAGCACATTTTTAAGAAAACTTATCAAGTCATGAAATAAAGGAAAATGTAATGGATGAGTCGACACGAACGCCAATATCCGAAAGCTGGTTAACAAATTGAGAAAGGTTTCCGAAAGTAATTATACGCGTATAAAATTTATCAAACTTAATCCAAAGGGCTACTGTTTTTTGCTAGAATCATTAAAACTTTTTTCATTAAATTTTATTTAACGTTTAGAACCGAGACGTACTCTGGCGAAGACATTTTTTAATAAGTTATAAACCGTAATTTATATACTTACGAAAAACTACCAACTTTCAGTTTCTTGAGCCGATAAGGGATCACAAAAATGACAATTTCGTTCAAAAGGTATTCGTATTTTGTCAGAGGCATGCGTGTTTTTTAGCAAGCTTGCCTAGTTAAGCCAAATTTGATTACCAATTAATTACAATAAAGCGACAGCGATTAATGATAGTTATTGTGCGCCTCGCTGCTAATTAAATATTAAAATTGTGAATATATGAGTATCTCAAGTCTCAATATTATGTTTATTGCACTTTAAACAATATTCTTATAAAATTCTTTTTACAGTACGTTATATATTTTTTGTAATCTATATTTTCAGATTCAAAATGAATTTTCGTAATTTTTTCATGTATTTTGTAAAAAATTAAACAGGTGACGTAAAAACATGAAACAGAAACACTAACTACATGTAGGCCAATATTTTTGTTCATATTGAGCACACATTTAAGAGCACCAATTCTTTTAAGCGCTGAGTAAGTAATGGAAATTTGTAATTTATTGACCCAATGCAGCTACTTCAGTGAGCTACTAGAATTAAGAAAAATTGTGCCAGGCAAAACCGCCGACAGTTTAATCTTTGTTCACCATCATAGAAAATCATTTAGCTTTACATTTCAGATGCCGAAAATAATTTTGCGATTAAAGTGAAATCGCGATGATCGCGATTAAAGTGAAATCGCGCGAAATGAATTGCTCCCAAATAATCTAAGGCTTGATCAGATTGTATGGGAGCAATTCTAAATCTCTTAGCATGTCCGACAGTAGGTACCTAGGAATTTGCAATTATTGTACAAGATTATGAGATGCACAGTACAGGAAATGCTGTAAAATAATTGCTAAACTACAGGACAAGTCGATAGTGCTTAAAAAATGGTTTTCAGTTTTGGCCAAATCGATATTTCTTTTATTTCTTTATTTATACGAATTCGTTCCGATGTTCAAAAGGAAAAAGATAAGAGGTGCATTTTTAAGTGTTTTTAAGTGTTATTTTTGATCGGATTATGTGCTTATAGCATCTTATACTTCAATTAAAGTTTTCTACCAAAGCAAAATGCCTAAAAAGCTACATTGAAAATCTACGTAAAAATGTGTGTGTGCGTAGGTTCATATATAAAAATTATAAATTAATAATTTTAGAAAATCTCAGTGTATAAACATTTTTCATAAAACGATATTATATTTAAAATGAAAATTTACTTATAACAGCAATAAACGAGGAAACGGACCACGCTGTTGTCCCTAAATCGAGCATGAAGCCGGATCTGCATATTATGACGGTGCTTTTTATACTCTTCTATTTTTCTCGCGCTAATGTTTACTAACACATAATTAAGAATATACGACAGCTATTACGTTACATACTTATTTCACCTAGGAATAACGGTGAAAATATTTTATGGCTATAACATTTGTTATAGCAACTGCTGTCAGATGTGGCATTTAAAACTTCCAGTTTCACTCAGAGTATCAAAAGGTGGATGTGCATACACTCGAGATTAAATCTGTATGATGTGTATTTATTTGTAAATTTGTTTAATGTTTTTTATATTCAAAATTATCAATTTCCTTTTGTTCACAAATTGCTTGCAAAAAGATAATAAAATATATGTGCATATATTTTATTTTCTTTTTGCAACCAATTTGTGTACGAAAAGTGGTTAATAATTTTGTATATAAAGAACTACAAATATAAGTTTGTCATAAATTACAAGCTATAAAATTCCAACTGTCAGATTTTTTTTGCTTTACGCTTTATTCCGTATGTTGCAGGATAAGCAGAGGGAACTGCAGGAACCATATGAACCTAGTGCTAAGACACTCGTTGTTTAGTCCCTGCTGTCTCCGTCTTTTCGTTTCTTTTAGATATTGGGTGTTGAGTGGCGGAACTCAACGCCGCGCTTTGCGTAATTTCCAGAGCGAAGAAAATGGAAATAGAAAAATCCATCTTCTCTGAAAAGGAATCGAACCCTTAAACCGTCGCGTTTACAGGCAGCTTACGCTTCTGCGACGGTCCTATCAGATGTATTACTTTATATGCAGGTTTGCACTACTTAACAAACTTTACAATTACCCTTCAATAGAATGAATGAATTCAAACATGTGTGCAGCTTAAACGAAAAAAAAAAACCGCTCCAAACCGCGTGTAAAACGTTGTACACTTAGATATATGATGTTATATTGTTATTTCCCCTAAGGAATAGATGAATAACAACGTGATCCTACGAAGTTCTTTTCTTAAGTACATATGTTCAAAAATAAAGAACGCAGTATCTCTTTGAGTTTCACTCCCTCTAAATTCTCTCTGCCTACCATAACAAGGGAGGATAAAAGCTTGAAGCTTTTACTTTTAATAGTAATTAAAATTAATTAGTAATTAAAATTCCACAATGAATATGTGCTGTGTTTATATAAAATACCACAAGACAATTTTGGTTCGAAGTGATTAATTTGTGGTTGATCTGTGATTCAATGTGAATGGGATGCATATGTAAGCATATTATGAATCTTCTTTGATGTTGTTACATACACAATATATAGACACATTACATTGAATTACACTATACTAACACAGTACAAACAATACATTAAATATTTTACGAAAAAGATATGATAAAACTAATACAATACGAATATGCACTTCTTTTGGCATATCAAAATGTCTAGAACCTACATTTTGATACGTACGTACAACAATACGTAATAATAAATACGAAAGATAGCTTATTTTGTAGTTTGATCAAAAATAAGAAACTAAAAAACTTACCGATCAATAAAAGGTTGGCAAAGCTCATAAAGCCCACGATCATGTAGTTGTGGATGTCACTGTTTTTTTCATAATTATACATTTTAGTTTTGATATTCACGGGTAAAGAGATCGACATCAAAATGATTCATGACTTTATTCAGTTATAATGTTAAAAATAGGTTATTTGTTACTCTACAGAAAAATCACAAATCTGTGCAAAAAGCCATTCCGCTAGTGACTTTAATAAGATATATGAATATGACAATGAATTTCTACGCGTTCAATTGCTTGTTTAACTTTTAATTTTGTAAAAAAAATTTAAATCGTCAATATTTCTAAACGGAGAAACGTAGGTTGTATTAAATTACTACCCACATGACGTCTTACATGAGTAATCAGATTTATTTTAAAACATTGAAGATTGTGACGTAATAAAGTAAAACAAACCAAAACGAATGCAACTCGATTTACTAAGTTAATTATTAATAAAAAACAATTTATAAATATTGAAAATTGTAAGTGACATACTCGCGGATGTCACTTACAATTTTCAAATTCTTCAATCTTCAATTACTAAAAAAGAAAAGAAAGAAACTGCAGCGATAAATTCCGCCATTCGACACATAATATTTCAAAAGACGACTTTCGAAAAAGACTGCGTTCTTTCAATAATAAATATCTGATTCAAATTAAAACAAAAGTTATTTATATTATTAGTATTTATAATACGAATTCTTTTAAGCAGATATACAACGGACACCGTAAGGCTTTGATAAGATTCGCGCAGAAAAATAATTACGAATGGCTAGGAAACAAATTCGCTTCTCAAATGGACATTAAGACGCTCGTAGGCAAATCAGAGGATACTTTGAATTACTACTGAAGAACATGGTATACTACGTGGATAACAATTACTTGCCACTTTCCACTTGTTGTTCAGTTCGTTTACAGTTACTGTTTTTATTTTGAAAGGTTATTCCGGGGTGGAGTTAATCTATGGCTTTTATGTAGGTACTTAAGCGCTAATGCGTGAACTATATCGTTCATGTCATTTACTTGAAAATAAACATATTTAATCTATGTTAAAAAATTAAATTTTTAATAAAAAAGAAATTAAGTGGTCTATGGTCTCTGGACTTGTGTTTCATAAAAGTAAAACTACCGTCGAACAGAATTGGACGCGAAGTCTGAAATGTGAACCATGTCAGATTATATCGACATGCCGCTTTTCCAGCTTGCATGCTCTACTTGTTCTACTTAGCATAATTAATTATCCTCAAAATTCAAAGAATACAAATATTTTAACGCTTAAATTTTTTTATTGCAACCAAACAATTTTTGACCAATATATTTTATTTTTATGTTAAGCTTTACTAAAGTATATATCAATTTGTCAATGTCACAATCTATGGAAAATACAGTATTAACACAGATTGTATGGTAAAAAAAGATTACGTTACATACTCATTCTCCTAATGCCATAATTACTTTTACCATCATAATATATTTATTGACATAAGTGTATGCCCGCTATGTTGACTTCAGTTTTTATTATAAGAGAAAAGAAAAACCATATTGTAAAGAGTAAAAAGATTGCGATCCATTTTATTGAGATCTTATTGAATTACATGTGATCGGTTCCATACTTTTCAATATGATGTTCACTTATTTAGCCACGAACGTGAGAATAATGTAGTGAGAGTTGCCAACGTATCCGATCTGCTCGAATAAATATAAATGTAGATTTATTTCAAATGTGCATATTTCATAATAGAAATTGGTTTTTAATATATGTTTATGTAATATTTAACAAAAGACTTGGTTTTTGAATTGTCGGCCAGGTCCGTAACCACCGCAAAGATTGATGAAAGGGTCCATTTTAAAGCGATCTACGCGAATAAATATAAATGTATGTTTATTTTAAATGTACATATTTTATAATAGAAAGTAGCTTTTGACATACATTTTTATTTATATTTAACAAAAAACTTGATTACTGATTTGCGGCCGTGTCGGTAACCACCGCAGAGATTTATGAAAGGGACCATTTTAAATGGCGAGTGAATTCGTTTTAAGCACCTATTTCATTTTGTATGTTTTTCATTGAGAATTTTAACTTACATTAAGTGTATAAGATAGATGTATGTCTATATACTCGTGATATAGAACACAGTTTACGTTAAATTATAAGTTAAAGTTTTTCTTTGATAAAAGTTTTTTTTTTATTTTGATCTTTTTTTAATAAGAGACTTCAAGGAGCTGTCGTGGCTCGCTGGTGGCAAAACATATAGGCGTTGAATTCCACTGTTCGATACGCAATGTCACGAAAAGTGGGAAGCGGAGACGAAATGTCTTAACAGTAGGTTAACTCTGCTACTCTTCTATACATTTAAACATTATTACTAATTTAAAATATCTATATATTAAACATGTATATCTTATACAATATATTAAATATTGATAAAATAATATGTTATGTATGTTATGTTGAATAAAATAATATATTAAATTGTAATTGTATATTAATATACAAATATTGATTATAATACGAATGAAAAAAAGCCTACAAACAAAATATTTGTATTGTATACCTTAAAATAAATATTACAAAAAAAATATTTTGGAATCGTTAATTTACATAAAGATGTCAGTTTTGTTAGTTGTTCAGAAAAATTACCGTCACTAAAAGCTAACTTCTGTTGAGCTAACAAGGCTTTCAACAATACCTTTTTTTATTATAATTTTACAATAAGTACATCCAAAAGAAATGTGAATATAGGATTAATTACTTAGTACTTGCTGAGATGTCGATGTGAATTGATATGAATAATGGCATACATGTAATACTATGAAGAGGAACCCAAAAAGTTATACTGAATTTTACTAGTGTCAACGCAAAATTAAACTTTATAACATATACATATACTAACGGCCCTATTCATAAAAAAATCTTATAGAACGTTTTAATTATACTTTAGTTAACACGCTCTACGCGCTTATAGAACGTTCGATAAATGTTTGTATTCATAAACGCTCTATAAGCCTTCTATAACTAAAGTGTCACTAATTTGATTTAAACGTTCACAATGTTGCCACTACACTGAAGTCGGTCGACTTGTTGCCGAAAATACCAGTAAATCCACAGATGATAAGTGACAAACGCATTGACATAGTATGACCACAGATAATATTACGTACAAAAATATATTGTTGGATCTGGCTTGACATTTACCGGCTTCATTTACGTCGTTGTTATCACAAAAACACGAATGTTTATTTTATTTTAGTTTATAAACTTACTTAATTTTTAAAAAATTAAGTCAAAAGAAGTAAAACGACAAAGAATTGAAAATTGTTTAGACGTGGACAAGTATTACCTATGTTCTGTGCACCTTTCTTATGTAGAATTTATTATTAATAAACTTGTTAATAACCAAATATAGTTTATAAATATCGAACAAAATGTCAATTGTTATATTGTTTTGTTTACGAAACTGAAATTGACACTCTTGATGACAAGCGACTCGACGACGTCATATCAATGCTCATATTAGTATGAGCTATAATCAGCTGTTATATGAATCGGCCATCTTTGGACGTTAAAACACTCTTATAGTAGGGTTCTCGGTTCTATAACTTTATGATAGGTTTATAGAACTGATTGGCACTAAAATGCTGTTATGAATAACGTTTTTTGACAACTGTACTATATCGAGTCTTTAAGCGTGCTATAACTTTTTATGAATAAGGCCGTAACTATATAACTATAATACTTTATAACATATACATATATTTATAACATATACATCAACGGTAAATGAGGAAAAAGGTTCAAACAAATAAATTGTGATAAACATGTGACACGTGTGATAAAAACATCGATATATGCAATAAAAATAATATTTTTTGTTAATTTTTTATGTGCCTCTGTTTGTGTACATTTGTTACTGAAACGGATTTTTTTACAAAACGAACAGTTTTTTTTTAAATTAAAGAGAATGTTATATAAAAGGAGTGACATAAATATAGAATGAACCTTACAAAGTGAAGATACACATATCTTTTTACTTCTGGTAATTTCATACAAATATTCATATTCATTAAATTACTAGGTTCCCACGGTCCCTGCAGTTCCCTCTGCCTACCCTGCCATGTGCGGGATAAAGCGTGAAGCTAAAAAATTTTCGATTTTCCCGTGAATTCAATAAAAATCATTTACTTAAAAATATTTTAAAGGATATATTTACAATGGAGAAAATAGCTTTTAAATTTCAAGAAAAGCTTCTTACAAGTGGAGAATATCTTTCGTTTGTAATTGCCACGTCTAGTACGATTATAAAATTTGAAACTGGGAAGCCAAGCGGCTGCTGGAGATTACAAAGTCTTTGAGAGTTCATTTAAATGCAAATGCTATTAACAGTTATTGTTGTATAATTTTGCAGACGTTATAATACAGTTCACATTAGAAATAATCTAAATGTAAATAACCTAAAATACATATGGCATGGAAATGATCAATTCATTTTCATGCCATATGTATTTTAGGTTATTAAAAAATAAATTATTCTAAAATTATATTTTTAATTTTCAAGAATTTTACAACTTTAGATATCGTATAATTCATGTTTTGTGGAATATACATTTTATATATAAATATTTAATTATTTATTTATTAAATACTTCCTATGTTTTAAATAATTTAAAATTCATAAGTTGGCGATTTGATGTTAAGCCCTGAAATACTTGGTACAAGAAAAAGGGCTTTTCTGCCTTAATATTTTTTACAATAGTGATTATTTTAGAATTTATGTGGGACTTATGAAACATAATTTACCATACATAGCTTTATGCTTCATATAGCTTTTGAGTACCATTTATAATTTTAGATAAAGTTATAGGTCAGCGAAAAGTATTTAAAACGTTCAAATTAAATAACAGTAAAAACCCAAATATTAAAGTAGCAACATAATTGGACAACATTTTTCGGTACATTTACCCTGCGTTCATTGTTATAAACTAGGAAAGTACCGAACGCAAATAAAAAGTTTTAAAAGAAATACCCACAATTGGATAAACAGTAAAATTGTAAGATTATGCAAAGAAAAAGACATTAAATTTCATCAATGGAAAAACGATATTAATAATAGAATATTAAGGTTAGAGTATACTAAAATAAGAAACAATTGTAATAAAATTATACATCAACAAAAAGATAAAAGCGTTCAAAAGGATATCTGGTTGCATAAAAATAATCAAAGACAGATCTGGGAAATACTTGATAGAATAACAGGAAGGATTAAAGATTCAGTAGACAGTGTAATTACAAAGGCTTTTACTAATGATGATACTAAAATAATTGCAAATAACTTTGCCAAACACTTTGACAAAAATGTAAAAAACATAATTTTAAGATGCAACACACCACTTTTAGACAAAAACATATACACAACACCAACAAATATATCAATTAGATACAAAAAAGCTGAACCAAAGCATATAAGCAAAATCATAAATAATATTAAAACCCGAAAATCCGCGGGATATGATAATATAAGACCTGTTGATATTAAATTTATAGGTACAAACATTGCTAAAGTTATATATAGGTTAGTTAATACAAGTGTTCTTTCAGGCTCTTATCCAGATGATCTTAAAATGGGAGTAGTAAGATCAATCTTCAAAAAAGGATGCAAGCAAGATTAAAACAATTACCGCCCTATAACGCTCTTGCCAGCAATAGATAAGATCATTGAAAAGTTTATATGTAATCAAATACATGAATTTTATAAAAATAACAATATAATTTCTCCTCAGCAATTCGGTTTTCAACCAAATAAAAGTACAACACAGCTGCTATCAAATTTAACCGACTATGTAAACATCTGCCTGGAAAACCAAAAACACATTGTAATGGTGTTTGTTGACTATACCAAAGCATTTGATACTTTACAATATGACGTCTTAATTGAAAAACTAGAGAGTACAGGGGTTAGAGGACCTCTGCTTAAATGGTGCACTAGTTACTTATCTAACCGGGCGTATGTGGTTAAAGTTAATGATCAATATAGTGACAAAGTAAATGTGAATTATGGAACAGCCCAAGGCTCTATACTAGGACCTCTTCATTATCTGGCATATGTAAATGACCTGCAGCGTGTAATAAGTAAATGTCAACTTTTTCAATATGCGGATGACACATGCCTAGTAGCAGCTGACATAGATATCAAGTTAGCTATAAACAAGCTACAACATGATTTTGATATGCTATGCAAGTGGTCTCACTATGCAGGTTTGGTTATAAATTCTCAGAAAACAAAACTGCTTCACATATGCTCAAGTCACAAAAAATACCCGAGGATTATGAATTAATATTTCATGACCACGACTGTATGCACCTTAATATAAGCGCATGTAAAGGCAATTGAAAAAGTAGAAAGCCATTTATATCTAGGAGTTATCATTGACAGAAGGTTTAATTGGGACAAACACATAGAACATGTATGTAATAAGATTCGCCTTATAGCTGCAAAGTTTTATATAATTAAAAATAAATTGCACTTTAAAACTAAACTACTATTATATACAGCGCTGATGGAGAGCATAATTGATTATGGGCTCGGTAGCTATGGGAGAACATTTAAAAGTCACCTTAGTAAAATTTACAACATACAAGTAAGAACACTTAAAACTATCGTGCCCTATTCAGTGAGGCAGAAATATAACCACGACGAAGATAAATTATTTAAATATTGCAATGTACTATCAATCTATGATAAGGTTAAATTTATTTTACTAAAAGAAAACTTCTTCCGATTTAACAAAAACTTTGTTCAACACCAAATACGTACAAGGTCCATCTCAAATAACACAATTAAAACAATAAGAGCCAATAATTATTATGGTAAAAGAACAACATTCATTTCATATTACCAAGATTAATTAATGAACTACCGAAATCACTAAGAGATACAGTTACCTCATATAATATTAAAAAAAAATTAAAAAAATATTTCCTTTTTAATGACTGATTTATATAAAATATAACATATCGTATCCAACTACATTTAAATTAATACTAACTTTAAAAACTTATAAGCATCTAGTAACATTTTTAAAACATAATATAATGATAAATGATCAAATAAACATGCTGTAGCAACATGCCTGATGCATACGCATAATTACTTTTTTCGATATACCTCACATTTTTGTCTTATTAATGTACAAGTAACTACCTCAAGCCTATTTGTTTTTGTTTAAGAGTAAAAACTCAAAAAAAAAATAAAAATAATGTAAAAAAGGTAATGCAAATATATAATTGTATAGATTCGATTATAAGTGTCATAGATTATTAATATATTATCATAGATCCGATTTACTTCACTATGAGAATGTTAACTTTAGCATTTATAACGATATGTTAATATTATAGTTTTAAAATTATATATATTTTTTAAACAAGTCTAGGAATGTGCAATGGTCAGACAAGCTAAAGAGCTTAAGACTGTGAAGAAAATGTAATATATAACTTTGTATTTATATATAAATAAATAAATAAATAAATAAATAAATAAATAAAAAATAAATGTTACTTGCTAGGATGAAGCCGAAGAATAGAATTTATAAATTTCCATTTGTAAAAACTCTTTGAATTATTGGACTTTGACATTTTAAGACAAAAAACGTATGTAACATATAATAATATAATTAAATTTCGTGTCTGTATCATGGTTACAGGCGTCTCTCCATATAGCATAGGTTTCATGTTATTTTACTCGAAAAAGCGATCGAGCGGCAAAATATTTAGTTTTAGCCCATTTTGTGAATTCGACCAATTACTGGGTAGAGAAAACCGGCGATTTGTCACAGGCCAAAAAAACAGTGTCTTTCCGTTCATGTGTAAGAAAATATAATGGCTCTTTATTTCAGGAATTTAATATTATTCCTTTGCTTTGTTTTATTTTTACTCGAGAACATTTACTGTTATATAGAAACATTATCTACAAAGGTAATTAACTCACATTCAATTGTTCTAATAGACTCAACTCTACTTAATTAATCTTACTTTACAAATGATTTTAGGCTTCATATTATATAAGAATGTGGCACCAGAGGCCTCCTAAATACAGTCTGAATTCTATGACAGTGACGTTAAAGACAATAAACTTATTATTGAAAATAATAATCAATCATTTTACTTATGATAAGATCTGAATCATTTGTGTTTAAATATTTTTCAATAAAATTAATAACATAATAAGTTCTTTGATTTTCGCGATTTTTATACATTTTAAATAAAACAATTTAACCGGATTTATCGCGTATATTATCATTTTTTAGTGAAACCCGACGTTTCGAACACTTTGCAGTAGTCCGTGGTCACGGGTAGACTGAGGTGGCATTCGTCTGTCATTTGATACAATTATTATATCAAACTACCGCCAACGGTTCCTGAGTTGCCTCGCGTACTGCCCTGGATTCCTGCAGAATGAGCTGACTGTATCCTGCCCTCTGGTGTGGTGTGTTTGGGATTTTAAAATTTTTATAAGTGGATCCCAAGTGGTAGAAAGCTTCCAACCGTCTTCTCTATTGAAATTAGGATGTTTTTGTATTTCAATAGCCTCGCGGATCATTCTAGGAATATATTTATTTTCCCTAGCGAGTATATGAGGTTTATCAAACCTGATGTAATGGTTAGGCTTGTTCAAGGAGTGCTCACACACAGCTGACTTTAATACACGCACATTCTTGATATCTGAGATGTGCTCTTTCACCCTAACACCGATGCTTCTCTTTGTTTGACCAATGTAAGATAAGCCACAGTCACAATCAAGTTTGTATACACCTGCACACTGCAAGGGAATATTACATTTAACTGGTCTCAAGAATTGGCTCACTTTTTTGTTAGGCTTAAAAATAGTTTTAATTGAAGCTCTTCTTAAGATGTTGCCGATCCTGTCTGTAACTCCCTTTACATATGGTAGGAGTGCTGGCTGTCTCTCTACTGTGGGTGGCTTGGTGGTCTTCTTACAACGCTGGCGGGGCACTGGCAGCTTGTTCTGATGAAGGGCATCTTTCACCAGTCGAAGCTCCTCCCCTAGGTGTTCAGCGTCGCAGAGGTGGTGGGCTCTCTGAAACAAAGATTTGCCAACGGTAGATAACTGTGTAGGGTGATGGTGAGATTCACCATTGCGATATCTGTTAGTGTGAGTGGGTTTCCTATACACTGTGTGGCCTACTGTGCCATTGGGATTTTTTATAACTAAAACATCAAGGAAAGCCAAAGAATTATTTGCCTCTAATTCTATTGTAAATTTAATATTGTCATTAATAGAATTAAGATGGTTTAAGAATATATTAATATTGTCCGTAGGTAAAATGGTAAAAGTATCATCTACGTACCGCTTATATATTCTAGGTAGACAAGGTGCAGTGTTAAGAGCTATCTCCTCAAAATCCTCCATGTATATGTCTGCTATTACTGGAGACACAGGGGAACCCATAGCAATGCCATCTACTTGTAAATAAAATACTTGATTGAACACTAGGTAACCAGATGTAAGACAGTGTTCTAAAAGTTCAAGATATTCTATAGGCATATTGTATTCTTCTAGCTTTCTCTTGACAATTCTGATGCAGTCCTTAATGGGTATACTAGTAAACAGAGACTCGACATCAAAACTGACCATGGTTTCATTATTAGCTAACTTAAGGTCTTTCAGTCCGCTAACAAAATGGTAAGAATCCCTAACAAAAAATGTTGAGTGGCCACGTAGTGGAGAAAGTACTTTCGCGATGTGTTGAGCCAGTTTATACGTCGGCGTATCGATTTGGCTAACAATTGGACGAAAAGGTACATCTTTTTTGTGTATTTTTGGTAACCCATACAACTTTGGAGGTTTTACACAGCTAGGCACGAGAGATTTAACGTCAAGATTTAATTTTTTCGCGTATTTAGATATTAATTCGGATGTTTTTTTAAGTATTTTTGTTGTAGGGTCTTTGTTAACAATTTTATAAGTTTTTTCATCCGATAGCAAAAGTGACATTTTATTATTGTACTCGTCCGTGTCTAGTATAACCGTCGCGTTACCTTTATCGGCTTTGAGGATTGTAATTTCTTCGTTTTGCCGTAATTTCTTAAGAGCACGAGATTCATCACGAGAAAGATTAGATTTAGGTGGTTTACTACGGCGTAATATGGCAGATATATCCTGACGAATAGCCTCTGAATCTTCCTTCAAAATCTGGTTTTTATGTAAACAATCCTCAACGTTATACGAACGTTGAGGATTGTTTACATAAAAACCAGATTTTGAAGGAAGATTCAGAGGCTATTCGTCAGGATATATCTGCCATATTACGCCGTAGTAAACCACCTAAATCTAATCTTTCTCGTGATGAATCTCGTGCTCTTAAGAAATTACGGCAAAACGAAGAAATTACAATCCTCAAAGCCGATAAAGGTAACGCGACGGTTATACTAGACACGGACGAGTACAATAATAAAATGTCACTTTTGCTATCGGATGAAAAAACTTATAAAATTGTTAACAAAGACCCTACAACAAAAATACTTAAAAAAACATCCGAATTAATATCTAAATACGCGAAAAAATTAAATCTTGACGTTAAATCTCTCGTGCCTAGCTGTGTAAAACCTCCAAAGTTGTATGGGTTACCAAAAATACACAAAAAAGATGTACCTTTTCGTCCAATTGTTAGCCAAATCGATACGCCGACGTATAAACTGGCTCAACACATCGCGAAAGTACTTTCTCCACTGCGTGGCCACTCAACATTTTTTGTTAGGGATTCTTACCATTTTGTTAGCGGACTGAAAGACCTTAAGTTAGCTAATAATGAAACCATGGTCAGTTTTGATGTCGAGTCTCTGTTTACTAGTATACCCATTAAGGACTGCATCAGAATTGTCAAGAGAAAGCTAGAAGAATACAATATGCCTATAGAATATCTTGAACTTTTAGAACACTGTCTTACATCTGGTTACCTAGTGTTCAATCAAGTATTTTATTTACAAGTAGATGGCATTGCTATGGGTTCCCCTGTGTCTCCAGTAATAGCAGACATATACATGGAGGATTTTGAGGAGATAGCTCTTAACACTGCACCTTGTCTACCTAGAATATATAAGCGGTACGTAGATGATACTTTTACCATTTTACCTACGGACAATATTAATATATTCTTAAACCATCTTAATTCTATTAATGACAATATTAAATTTACAATAGAATTAGAGGCAAATAATTCTTTGGCTTTCCTTGATGTTTTAGTTATAAAAAATCCCAATGGCACAGTAGGCCACACAGTGTATAGGAAACCCACTCACACTAACAGATATCTCAATGGTGAATCTCACCATCACCCTATACAGTTATCTACCGTTGGCAAATCTTTGTTTCAGAGAGCCCACCACCTCTGCGACGCTGAACACCTAGGGGAGGAGCTTCGACTGGTGAAAGATGCCCTTCATCAGAACAAGCTGCCAGTGCCCCGCCAGCGTTGTAAGAAGACCACCAAGCCACCCACAGTAGAGAGACAGCCAGCACTCCTACCATATGTAAAGGGAGTTACAGACAGGATCGGCAACATCTTAAGAAGAGCTTCAATTAAAACTATTTTTAAGCCTAACAAAAAAGTGAGCCAATTCTTGAGACCAGTTAAATGTAATATTCCCTTGCAGTGTGCAGGTGTATACAAACTTGATTGTGACTGTGGCTTATCTTACATTGGTCAAACAAAGAGAAGCATCGGTGTTAGGGTGAAAGAGCACATCTCAGATATCAAGAATGGGCGTGTATTAAAGTCAGCTGTGTGTGAGCACTCCTTGAACAAGCCTAACCATTACATCAGGTTTGATAAACCTCATATACTCGCTAGGGAAAATAAATATATTCCTAGAATGATCCGCGAGGCTATTGAAATACAAAAACATCCTAATTTCAATAGAGAAGACGGTTGGAAGCTTTCTACCACTTGGGATCCACTTATAAAAATTTTAAAATCCCAAACACACCACACCAGAGGGCAGGATACAGTCAGCTCATTCTGCAGGAATCCAGGGCAGTACGCGAGGCAACTCAGGAACCGTTGGCGGTAGTTTGATATAATAATTGTATCAAATGACAGACGAATGCCACCTCAGTCTACCCGTGACCACGGACTACTGCAAAGTGTTCGAAACGTCGGGTTTCACTAAAAAATGATAATATACGCGATAAATCCGGTTAAATTGTTTTATTTAAAATTAATAACAGCTTAGAATATCGTGTATAATTAAACTTTGGACGCGGTGTTGTGGACGAAATTATTCATAGGCTTAGGGAGGCACGAGCCATCTGTCGCCAAACCTTTTAATGTGTGCATTTTTTAAACAAATACTGGGCCTGATTGATTAAAATTAAAATTAGTCAATATAGCACATGAAATAATATTGTTCTTCGCGAATTGCTAGAAAGATAAAAATATTCATTTCGTCATTACTTTTTGTCATATTCAATATCAACAATTATGAAATGTCTACAGTCAGTCAAAATAATATCTGCATTAAATAATTTTCATGGGACAAATTAAGAGCGTTGAATTTCACCTACCAAATTTAGACAGAAAGTAAAGAGCATCTTAATACAATCGGCGTAGTCTACTACACACTACACTAGATGTTCATGTTACAGTATAATTTATTTTTATAGCAGCTAATTTTCAATATTAAAGCTGATTGTAAAATTCTTATTACCTAAATTAATTAAACTTGTCCTACGAAAGAACCAACAGTCATAAATTCTTTAATCTGTGAGTTTCACTGTATTTCTTAATCCACTAAATACGAAACCAAGAGCTGGTTGTTGATTTAGACGAACTAGTACCTAGTACGTCTAAATCCACTTTCAACTCGTGTCGGAATTCCGGACGTCGCGTAGCGCCGTCGAAATACTGCGGCTCACCTCGTCCGGGCTGTCCATTCCCTTTGATAAACTAGTTCACCTGGGCTTAACTTGTTTTACTATTCAATATTCCAAAAGAGCATTCACTAGGGATCCGTTGCTGCTTAATGTTAATAAAATATAGTACTTTGACGACAGGTATTCAATGAATTTGAAATTTTATGAAATTTATTCAGGGTGTTCACTATACATTAAGTTATAGGTACAGTGTTCTATGTATATTTCATATTTCCTTCTTTGTCAAATAATAAAAATAATTTTATTATTTGTCACATATTATTAAATAGTATAATTAAATTGTATAGAAGATTCGCTTTCTTTACATATTTTGTATTATGATTTTGCAGTTAACAAATAAATACATATTGGATAGCAAGCTTTATATATAAAAAATAAAATATATTCATTTTATATCAGAGTAGAGGCGGAAATATAAGATTTGCATAAATCATGTGTGTGATCATTTGTAAAAAACAACTCCTTAAAGAAAGTTTAAGTAAATATTGTAGAAGCTTTACAATATCTGTATTAGGTATAAAATTTACGTAATCAAATTAATGTGTTTGTCGAATACGCTTACCTATATATTCATATGCAAGTAATCATTATAGCACAATTTTCACAATATACGGTAATGTTTGTTCGGATTGTAAAATATTGGTATAAAGTATAATAAGCAATACCAAATCAAAAATACGTTATTCCATGTGCAAGTAAAAAAAATATTTTGTTAGTATGAGTATTCTGTAATATATTTTTAAGAATATTTAATCATTTATTACATTAAGCTAGAAGAAATTATACGTTCTACTTACTGAAAAATGTGCCAGAGCCAAAGCCCTTTATAATAGACTAGGTTTATTTGTTAAAAGAATTGGCTTATATTGTTTCCGTCGTGATTTATGTGCTTTTGTATCGACCCTTACGATATCATTGTTAAAGCTATTTATAGGCAACATTTAGAGGGCAATGTAACGATGCGGCACGGATGCGACGCTTACGCCTCTGCGCCACGACGGTCCTCGTTGTTAATTGCTTGGTTTTTATTACAAATTTAAATGTTGTAGAAGACATGGTTCACGAATTTGTGTAGAAATACATAATAATCGTAGGTTACGTAGACTTAACGAGGGGGACCTCGGAAAAACATTTAATGGTAAAATATCATGTTATGTACGAATTATTATGTACGAAACACAGTCTTTTTTGTTTATATTTACCGCAAAATGAATAATACCTATTTTTTACTGAAAAAGTGAGTACCTTATGTTATCATTAAACATTCCCTTTAACTTAAACACATAACTATAAAAAAATTAAGTCAATAAACTATATGTGTAGCATAAATAGCATCACATCGCTAATAAGGGTTTCAGCGTTCATAATTACCACTTAAGTTCGAAAAAAATAGTCATGTTTAAATTAATCGGTAAAAAATTAACCAGAAAAATACCGAAAATGATTTGTAGAAATAAAATACCTATATTTACAAAAAGCTTCATAAATCAACAAGTATTTTTATAAAACTGGATAACAAGCGGAAAGTGGCGTGAAGTAATTATTACTCACGTAGTATAGCGTGTTCTTTGGTAGTAGTGTCAGTCGCTGCAGAATCCAAAATATCCTCTGATTTGTGTATGAGCTGTCATGCCAAACAAGTAAACATTCCAATAAGCCATCAGAAACCGTATAACACAACTTAACTTCATTAAGTAATTATGCTTCTTAAATAAGTATTAGTGAATTATAGATGTAGATAAAAATTTAATCTATAACATTTCAATCTTTTTATAGGCTTTCAAATTTTAAACTGAAACGTGCTAGTTAATGAGTCTTGCCAAAGGTTACGTGGGAAAAAAATGCCCTATAATTTATCCGCCCGTTTTATTAAGTGAGGGAAACCGTATAAGGTAAATGCCTCGACAAAACTTGATTATTAAAGACGACGAATGTACTGCATCAATTCTATAAAGAAAAATATACTATAACAGAAAGGGGAACCCCTTTCAAGTAAAATCACAAGATTTTGTATTTATATATAAGAAATTCATTTCGTAACTTTCACTAAACGATTTATAAACTTATTTATTAAACTAAAGTTTTGACACAGGTCTATAGATGGAGAGAGGGTGAAACGCAAGTTTGCTTTTTGTTGGGACAAGTGACCAGTGTTTCCACTTTGTTTACTGCTAAAATACATAGAATGTATTTATATAGCAATAAGTGAGAGAACAAATATTAGAAGGTGGTATACATATATACAACAATTATTTATGACAAAATCTAAGTACACGCCGGGACAAGGGCGCTGGTAACTATTTTCATTTCTCCACTCTCACAATATTCTGAAATCGGGCAGAAAACGATGAACAGAGTGTCGCATCACTAGATTTCCCATATTTACACTGCCAATTTTAATGCGATACTTAGTATTTTTATTTTTTTATAAATGAAAAAAGAAATATTATGTCATCTCTCTATACTTAACAGTACATTATTAAACTTGCCTAAAAACATAGAAACCAAAACATAGAAACCAAAAGTGCTTGTATTTTATTTTATTTCCGTTTCGGTTTACAATACAAAACTTTAATTTTCATTCAATAGGCTGCAACAAACTGCACATTAAAAAGGCAACTAGTTACATTGTAAATATGAAATAAGCCCTATCAATAGAGTTATCGACAGTAACAGATAACCCAACATTGCGGTGAGCTTTGGATGTGATCCAATGTAACTATGTCTAGTGCCAAATGAACTTTCCTTTTGTCTCACCAAAGCGATTAGACCGCTCAATATATTCGATGCTTTAAATGTGACCGAAGCTGCTCGTAAAAACAAATTGCATTAAGCTAGTTGTTTATCTTATTTAAGCAATACAAAAATCTTTTTAGTGTCTGTAATAAATATGAAACAAAGTAGTTTTCTTGTTGTACTAAAGTTTTTAAATAAACATAAAAACTTTATTGTGTATAAAGCAAATAACGTCAATTAACAATAAGTTTAAAGTTGTGTTATTATCTACGTAACATATAATTAAGCATCTGTAACGATTTCATTTAAAAATAAACAGTTCAGTGATTTTACAGACTCATTTTGTCATGCTCAATATTTTTAAACGTTAAAATATTAAAATGAAACATTTTGTACAACATCATGGAGCAGTTGATCCAACTAAAGATATAGTTGTGGATTCCTTTTCCGGTTAACTGATTTGTGTCATTGTTCTGGACCACAATCGATCATAAGACAGTTTTTAGATGCAAGTACCAAAATTACGAATATCATGCAGTTTTCGGTCACTCCAGTATCGTACAAATATTGTCGTTTTTTTAGTGCACAAAACGTTATTTTAGTAGAAAGTTAAAATATTTTTAATGTCTTGGAAGAGAGGGGGCTATGAGGGAACACAAAATATAATTTAGATAGTTATTATGCATTTAGAAGACTATATTTTAATATTAAGTATGGTTGCCCAAGGAGAATTGAAATAGAGTAGTAAAGTATTCGTAGTTGAAGAATTTTTGCCTAAATTACAGGAAGAACAACAAAATATATACTAACAATCATAAAATTTCCAAGGGAACATGGACTGAATTTATTTTCTCTCTACTCAACATTAAATGTTATTATAAGATTAATGACTGAATAGTTCGAAGTGTGAGTTAATAGTCTAGAACTGCTTTTCTTAGTATCTTAGTTTAAGAAAAAAATTCTCTATGTAAAATGATATTACGGTAATGTGTGACACGTGTGATGAACATATTGAGACTTGCCAAAAAAATACATTTATTATGTTTCATTTATCTACTTATTTTTTTAAAATCATTTCAAATCACGATTTATTTCTAAAATACATATTATAAATATACACGGAGAACAAAGTTTTCTTCGCAATAAAAGTGAATAATATAAATGTAATGTAAAAGAAGTGACATAAATATAAAATGTACAGTATAAAGTGAAGACATACATATCTTTATACAGCTGATAATTTTATGGTAATTAGGTATGATGATTAGGTTGTTTCAACATTTGTACAATACAGACTGTGCAATTCATCACGTAATGTAAGCAAGGCAGGGGGAACAAGGTGTAACATTTGATGTGTTACGTGTGTATGAATTTTATTACAAGATTTTACGCAATTTCGGGAAGACGAGATACAATCTCATTTCTTGTTGAACCTGAAAATAATATACATCACAGTTATAATCTGACGTGCTTGTATAAGAAAATACACGTGCAAATAGACCAAGGGGAAGGAAGTGCGACCTTCCTTTTTTCGGTGAATATATTAAGCGAACAGAAATATTTAATAATACGTTAAAATTCCTTTCGTGAAGACTTTTTGTAATGTCATCTTAACGGTTTGAAAATATTAGTTACTAGATACTAGGTAAGTATTTAACTCAAGTGTGACGATTATCAAGTAAATAATTAGTGCTAAGAACTAATTTAACTTAATAATTATCTCTCGTTACCTTTTGACAGATGAAAACAATATGAATAATTTTCTACTTTAAATGATAAAATAATATCATTGAATTTTCTAGTAATATTTAAGTACTAAGAAATAAAAAACAGCTTTCAAATATCAAGGGGAACTCCTAGAAGTAGAACACCATTCGTTTGTAATCGCCACGGCTAGTACGACTGTAAAATTTGAAACTGCGAAGCCAAGCAGCTGCTGGAGATTACAAAGTGTTTGAGAGTTCATTTAAATGCAAATGCTATTAACAGTTATTGTTGTATAATTTTGTTACAGTTTATACTGAAAATTATCTAAATTTACATTATTCACTCATGCACTTATTTCATTTCTATGTTATATATTTAGCTTATTTACATAAGCTAAATATATAACATGAAAATGAAATGAAAAAAAATCTTTAAAGAACTATTTAATTTATTTTCAACTTATTATTTTTTTTAATGTCTTCACGCTTTATTCCGCATAAGGCCGTGTAGGTAGAGGGCATTGCATTGACCATAGGATTTTATAGAAAATGGAAATAGAAAAATCTATCTTCCCCGAGTGGAAAGTGGACTTATTATTATTTTATTTTCTTCTTTTTTTATAGGTAGGTATAGTTTTGAAGTCATTGATTATCATCTAATTTTAAGTCTTAGTTTATTTTATTGTCAGAAAGATAACTATTAGAATATGTAAAACACCACATATCATCACACTGTTTCCTTCTACCGCTAAATATAAGCATAAATATACTTTTATAATAGTATGTTCCATTATTAAGACGGTTGCTATAACTTTCAATCTTTCAATCATTTATAAAGAAATGAAATTGAAGTTTGTTATTTCAAAATTACTTTATTTTTAAGAGCGTATATTTAATTATGCGTTACTAATGACTCACAAATTAATGTCATTAAAAATATATTTATATGCCTGTGTGCCGACATATATTTATATGCCTGTCGGCACACGCACATAAAATTTCAAAGAAAAAGCCCTAACCTAATTTTTGGAACAGCTGAACTGATTTTTATGGAATTTTTACCTGAAGATAGGTGGCTTGTGAAGTAAAATATATAAAGGGATAGGGATTTTCGCTAGAAAAAACACGAAATACACGTTAACAACTCGCAAAGAACCACTGCCGCACAAATATCGCATACAATATGAGAGTTCTTTACACAACCGTAGCAATCACGAGTTGTAATTAAACTAAAAACTAAAATAAAAACATTTGCAAGAAGTTTTATGTCCAATGGACAAAAGCTATAAATAGTTCACTTAAAATACTGGCACGATTTTGATTTTACAGTTCACAAATACGCTTTACGTATAAATACAATTTTTGTTCAGCATTTTTTCAATATTGCATACTATTTGTGTCATGCATGGGGAAAATGCTAGCTTCTCAGTATGCCACAGTCAACATCCGGAATGTATCCGCGCAATTTAGTCATTTCCATAAAATTTAATACAGGTTCTATGTCCATTTTTTAAATAGATATTTTGAATATATCGAAGACGAACCAAAACACGTGCAATAAAAGCAGCTGTAAATAATTAACTGACTTGTCGGCATAAGTGAGTAACATATGTAACAACATAACGCCACAAAACAATCGAAATTTGAATATACGCGATACTTTTTGAACACATCTCATATACCTACTATAAAATATAAAAAAATGTTTAATATTTCAAGCCTCCTCCAAGACCATCTAAAGTCTCTTATTAAATGAAATAAATTAATTAAAAAATACATTTTTAAAGTAAAAGTTTATTTTATTTTACAGTAATCCAAATTTTACAGTTAATCCGTCAACACTTAATTTATAGTAAAATTCTCATAAAAATGGATACAAAAATAAATAGGTGCTTAGCACGAATGATATTTAAAGTGTCCTTACTTTTTATTAGATTGACGTGAAACCTTTTATATAGAAAAGTAGCAGAGTTAACTTAGTGTTAAGACATTTCGTCCACGCTTCCCACTTTTCCTGATATTTCGTATCGGACAGTGGAATTCAACGCCACAGTGCTATATGTTTTGCCACCAGCGAGCCACGATAGCTCCTTGAAGTCTCTTATTAAAAAAAGATCAAAATAAAAAAAACTTTTATCAAATAAAACTTCTACTAATACATAATAATACTATATATTTACTTAAGTTAAAATTCTCAATGAAAAACATACCAAATGAAATAATCAAATGGTGCTTAACACGAATTCACTCGCCATTTAAAATGGTCCCTTTCATAAATCTCTGCGGTGGTTACCGACACGGCCGCAAATCAGTAATTAAGTTTTTTGTTAAATATAAATAAAAATGTATGTCAAAAACTACTTCCTATTATAAAATATGTACATTAAAAATAAACATAAATTTATATTTATCCGCGTAGATCGGGTATGTTGGTAGCTCACACTAGATTTATCTCACATTCGTGGGCAATGAACATCATATTGGAAAGTACTATGGAATGTGGTCGCATAAATAATTCAATAATTTCCAATGATAAGAATCGCAACCTTCTTACTCTGATGATTTGACTTTCCCCGCATATACATGTGTCAACAAATATTTCATGGTGAAAAAGGTAATTAAGGCTTTCTCCTAACGTGTAATGTAGCCTCTTTTTATCATACTATCGCCTTAGTGTGTTCTCCATAGAATGTTATACTTAAATAATTGTGTAATTAACAATATATAAAAAATATAAGCAGATAAACGATATAATATAAAGAATTATCCAAATCGGAATATTTTTCAAATAGTTTCTTTATTACAAATTCAGTTTTATTATAGAACTGTATAAACAAATTTAAAATGCACACAAAGCAATACAATAATTGTGAAAGAACATTAAATTAGTACATTTAATAAACACTGTTTGAATGTGTGAAAACGTGAACAATTACTTTATAATTATCTGAATTCATTTGTTATAAATAAGTGAATGTATAATTCAATCCGACAACAATAATGATATTTGCATTTTGAGTGCCATAAAGTTAATAATTTTATTAAAGAGGCAAAACCTTAAACGTACAACACAATAATTATTCTTCGACAAACTGTTTTGATATAATGTTACAAAGTATTCCATTAATTTGGTAATCGTACATTTATTTTTATCAATGTATCAACCTAGATAATGGCTATATCTATCTAGACCATGAGCTGAATTTCATAAAAGAGAAAACGTATATAATCCTTATCCTTTGAAGAATATGTGTTTTGTGTAGGAACCTAATATAGATTTGGTGAAATTAATGTTAAAATATATAAGAAATTAATTTGGTACTACGCAATCCTAGAGCGAAAGCTGAATGACAGGGTAGGCAAAGCAAAACCAAAGGAACCTACTGTTAAGTAACTCCGTTGCTTAGTCCCTGCTTTCTCCGTCCCTGCTTTTCGCCTTTTTCGAGGCGCATCTTCCTCGAGTGGGAATCAAACCTACAAACCGTCGCGTTTACAAGTAGTCGTTACGCATCTGCGCCAAGACAGTTGAAATATATTTTGTAATGTATATAAAATAATCGTAAAGAATAAACATCTCTACTTGAGCCTATCAAGTACATTTTCGACTGTTCTATACGGAATTGCGACAAGGGAATTCGAAGAACGAGTCAATATAGAGTTAATTAGATTACCCTGTTTGTGGTGGAGTGTTAGACTGCGGACAAAAGTGATGCCATCAAAACATTCTGTAAAAAAACCCAAGTCTCGCAGCTCAGTCTTTCTACCGTAAAAAGTTGTGAGATGTATGTAATACCAAGTCGGTTAATCTATTTAGTCTCTACTTAAAGGACTTTCTGTCTTAAGTTATTATCATGCCAATATGAAAATATTTTACGTTTCTTTTCCGGTACTACTTCTTGAGTTTCAGCTACAGTTTTTCTCAAAGTCCACTTCCTGTCTCTATGGGTTTTTCTCGGATGTCACAATTTGTTTGTGAAATTGTTAGCGATGAACAAAAGCTCTATTAATAAGTTCAAATTTAGTTGTGACCGGACCAAGTTCGTAAACATTAGGTTCATTATTAAATGTAATATATATTCTCTTAATTATTTTAGAATTATCGGGATCAATCTTTACTTTTCGCACTATACCGATAGACATATTAACTAAACCGAGACTCACGTCAATGTTTCGCCGTAACATGACTTTTGTGCCTATTTTTATAATTATATTCTTTTCCAGACCTTTTTTTTAAATTCACAAGCTTTTTGTTATGCACCTGGGACAATCAATGCTATCTATAGCTATAAATTTTAGCCATGCAACGTTGTGTTTTTTGAAAAGCTGTACACACTTCCCCTACCACTGGAGGGTCATATGACATATGAACTTTTTGTTTCAAAATTATATTATCTTCAAACCCATTAAGTCTCCATGACGCTCGAGCCCTCCCAAAAAACCTAATGGGCTCCCCTACTATTATTCATGCAGTTAGTGTATTTGGAAAACTGGACCGAAATTACAAAATATTTAGGTTTTCCCATAATTAAGATACTAAATTCTATTTGTTTTCTAAATTTGAAGCTTCTATGTCTACTCTAAGTGCCTTGGACTTTTGATGATCGGTGAGTCAGTGAGTGACAAAATTTAGAAATTTTAACAAGTTGTCATTCTTAAACTACTAGCTCAAATTGACTGAAATTTGAAATATACCGTGTTTATATAATACTCGATTAGTTACTAAAGATTCAGGTTTCTTGTTCTATCCACAACCAAATTATAGGGGTGTCGAAAATGGCCTGAATTGCTTCGAGAAAAGTCGTACCACGACTGTGCTGCTTTTTTTTGCTCGACTTGGCGGGGGCACTCCCGTGCCTCCAGATAGGTTCGTGATAAATTGAATTAAATATTGTATGTTAAATCAGATCATTCGTTTTGGAGGAGGTTTGTACTTTATAAGAGAAATAAAAAAAATATTTGTCTAGCCCTATATATAGTGTTCTCTAATTTTTAGAGCTTGTTACAATTTGTAAGTTTCGTTAAGCTTATAATTTAAAGTAATTTTAAAGTTAAGAAAATACAGCCTACAGTAACGTAGACGATTTTATAACAAAATCTATACTTCCCGTCGGAATTACGGAATTCTGCAAAAAGTGAGAACTTATAACACATATGAAAAAAATATCATGCAAGTGCAAGTAGTACTTGCGAATCTAGGGCTCTGTACCAATCTCATGACTGTAGATAATCTCTGAGAGAAACAATACATATAAAAATTTATAACTTAAATATAATATTTGTATCTACTCATTTTGCATAAATTTTACTACAAATTCAATTAAATTAACTACAAATATAGGTTTATAATCAATTTTCTGCGTGGAACTTATGAATTTATGTAGTTCATTTAGATATATTTCAAGGATATCTATAATTCCATTTACCTTTCTTTTCTTTGCTCGTAAGTTCTAAGTTATTAACAAATTTAATTACTCTGGGTACCCTCATTTAATAATTTCTGTCATCGATTTTCATACAAAATGAAAAAAAAAATACGTTTAAACCTATCTTTTGACTGCATTGACTTAGAAGTTAGATTATTTCTATTATATTTAACTCGCATAATGGAAAAGACAAGATCTTATACGCTCTTCGATTTCTGTCCGAATTCGAAATATTGTTTGTGAAGTAATAGAATTCAATGGCCGCCCTTCGTCTCAATAGATCGTGAAATAATTTACTGTCCCTAACGGAACACATGAACAACCAGCATGCGACAAGAGAATCGATTGTAAATATATAATATGTCATCTACATATACTTAAGGAGATTCCAAATTTAAATTTAAATTAAATTCTTCTATAATTAAATTCTTGTTTTTAGATAGGACTGCTTGAACTTTGTCTTGAATACGATATTAAACACTCTTCAGAACTATTTTTGTCTATCCATACGGCTGGACCGTTGGAATATCTTTTATGCAGATGAATAAGAATTATGAAAAAACAATCTGTGAATATAATTTATAATTTACATAAACATTATGTTACCTTACAGATAACATCATATTTTCAATATTATAAATTCAATAATTTTATACTTTAAAATTATATGACGATGATCATGGAATTATGTGTTACTTATAAAAATATTTTTGTCTAATATCATTTTTAAATTGAATTTGTAGTAAATTCTAAATTAGTAAAATCTTTGTAGGTAATACCTAAGTGTTACTTTAGTAATGTCATTTTGTAATTGTTGTACCATGTAAAAGAAATGTTATGTAAAGGAAATTCCATTAATTAATTATCACACTGGAGCTGTTTGTAGCCAATAAATCATCGGCCACTCTGATTGCCATATCATTGGTAGGCGGTAATTTTGATATAATTACATGATACATATATTATAGGGAAATATATGTAGATACGTAATACATATGAATGATAATATTTGGCACATCATTATACTATATCACAAGAATAAATAGAATATGAAGTTTGGATTCATGAACTTTTTAAGTATGAAGTAAATAGAATTCTGTACATACATGAAAAAATTAAATCTGTCATCAAATTAAATCTAGATTTAGCAAGATTTAATAGCTTATTTCATATAAAACAGGGTATATAGATAGATAGTGCAAAAAGGCTTAGAAGAAGTTTTTTTGAGAAAAAAGCAACCTCTTAACCATTGACTTAATAGTGAGACTGACTCTCGACATTTACTTCAACTGCGCTTTAAGAAATACCTCATCTAGGTTAAAAACGACAAATAGTTGTGATAATAGCTATTAAAAACTATGCTATTAGAATGAAATTTATTAAATTTTAATTAAGAATGAAGTAAAATATGTAAATAATATTATGTAGATTTAAAATAAATCTTAACTTTAATACAGCATAATAAAATCACGAAAATAAACACGACATAAATTTTTATTGCTGAGGTTACTTTTTACCTTCTATCTGTATATTAGCTTTTGCGTCGTAATACTATTTTACTATTACACTTGACTGAGTAGAAAAGTTTTAAATTTTTACAATTATGCTTTTAAATATCAGTCATTTGTTAAATAACAAATCACCCGGGCCGAAATTTTCACAACAATTTTTTGAATTTGAAATCGTATCTTACCACTGGAAATAATTTTATTAAAGTTATTTTTTATCTTTATACTACAGTATACAATTTTTCAGTGTGGACAGCTACATGAACCCTAAGAATGTTGAAACTGAATAAAATAAGCCTTCCCTATGTCAAACAGTGGATAGATAAGGATCGGGTACTTGACGCGATCCGACACTTCTCAGGTATCCTTAAGACAGTAATAAATCGAATTTGGTTTCTGTCGAAGATTTATGTTGATGATTGAGTGATAGATATGCATTATATCAACTAATGTATTGTTAGATTGCTATTATTTTCTAAAATATAGAATAGAATAATATTACCGCATAAAATAGTGTAAGGATCACAGTAAATGCTTATTATCTTATGTTAACATTTTGAGCACGTTTCCTTTAATTTTACAAAAAAAATAGACTTCTGAATACTATTTTAACGATAAGGATTTTAGAAGTCACTTGAAGAACCAAAATTTACGGGCTAAGACTTCGAGTAAAAGAAAGATTGCTCTTTGATTTTATTACACAGTAAATCGGCAATTCATTTCAGTACGAACGACAGAATAATCCTCCTTCGATATTAGAGAACTTTTTGCTATTGATGCTGGGTAAACCATATCTTTTATCATGTGACACCGGTAATACGAAAGGGATAGCTTCGATAAATTTCTGGGATAAGAATGGACATTACTTTAATCTTGAAAAGTTGTGATATATTTCTAATTTCTTACAAAATTTTACATTTTCAGATTATGCTTTCTATATACTTTCTTTTTGTTAAGATTTTTGAGCAGCCCAAAATTTTTTAAAAGTTCGTTTTGCTTTATCTATTTTTAGATAATAGAACGTAATTATATATTTTTCTTAAAATCTAGTACACAAGTACTTAGTGTGTTCTCCATTCAACGTGACATTGGCGAAGTGAATTGTGCTCAACTGGCACGCTCGAAACGCCATAAATAAAGAGAAGAAGAAGAAGAAGAAGACACAAGTACTTAATATTCATGTATGTCCTATTATAGAATAAATGATCAACACATTACTACGTACAATATAATAAATATTAAGTTATCTAACATAATTTATTAATACCTACTATTTATACATGTATTGGTGCTTTTTCTTTTTTGTCACTCAGCTTACAAAATGGAATACATAATACATACAATGTCCCGTTATTTACTAGTACGAGTTTTACCGTGGCACCAGTGCTGAGGAAACGGCTCGAAGGGCTAATGAAGTGTAGGCCGGTCCTGTATAGTCTAATCTAATCTTAAAGAATTGAAGGCTATACGTGCAGCTAGCTCGGACGTGGATTGCAATGCTGTGGATTGTGTTTTGTTCCTCTTGAAGCAAATTGGGAAAATTTAGCTTGAAAGGTTTTAGTGAAGCAAAGCGGCAAACGCATGTTAACTACTGCGTTACGTTACTTAACCGGCACACTAATTAAGGATTTCAAAATCGTTACCTGTAATGAAAAATGAATTATCTACGAAAGTCGAAAGCGGTCATCGCAATGGCAACCCTGCCAGGGTTGGTGTAAGCGTTTGGTGGACTAGAGCCGGTGTCACTAAGCTATTATTAAGGCTGTTAATGCCTCCCTTCAGTTTAATATCCCTTCTATACCAAACTCTAATTTCATATGTAAGGACCAAATATATTACGTAATTTAAATGAATATAAAATTATAATCAGAAAAGTCCTGGAAAAAATAAAAAAGTGCTTCTGTAAAAGTAAAGAATGAGACTATAAACTAGTTTTTGCTCATAAAACTTTTAATTTGATTAGTTTGTTTCATGTCGAGCCTGATATAAATGGTTGCTAAAGTTTTTTAAGTTCCACAGACCGTATAGTGATAGCCGAAGACGTTACTGAAATACGTTAATCTTACAAATAATTCAACTCACAAAAGATACATAGCCCAATACAGGCAAAATATTGTTAGATAATCTAAATTAAAAATCTTAATATCATCTGAAGTAGTAGTCCCTTAGTAAGTGTTATTTAAAAATATTTAATAAAGTTGTTATTTTTATTTACAAGGTAGTAAAATATTCAAGTAAATAATTACTAATATTCCTGAAAGTATCAAATAATATAATAATAATGTGAAAAATTTTGTAATATTTTGAAATAATCAATCTACAGACGCATTTTATGAAAGCATACAATCAAGGATGGTGATAGCACACTCGTTTATTATTAACACTGTTGTTATTATTATTACGACGTTAACCTGTATGTTTTTGTTAAATTTGCTCTTAAGAGCCTTCTTTATTTCACCTTCACCCATAATGTTAGAAAAAATTGTAAGTGTTTAACATTTTTATATTAATATAATATTATGAAGTTGATCATAAATAGTATTATAAATGTTTAATTTAATTTTGTCGCCAATAAATAAATTATAGAAGATAGTGGATATTTCTTATTTTTCTTAATTATCATATAAATTTCTTAAAAGCTTTTTAAATGTAATAATATTCACCAGTGAGAAAATTATGAAATTTGTTTCATATTTTCGTTGTAGTAAAAATTTAATAACAACATTTATTTTTTTTATTTTATATTATTTTTAACATTAATCAATAATAATTATATAATAATAATAATACAAAAATTACCAAAATAAAGCTGACAAGAATTATTTTTGTAGCTTCTCTTCATCAATATAAGACAGGGTAAGCGTAAGCACATATTTCATCAGCTCGATTTCTTTTACGATCGTCTCGCTATCTTAGCGTGATAACCGGCAAATGAGTGTGCTTTCCGGAAACCGCTATCATTTTTTAGTACGAAATTTGTTGGTCGTAAGTAATCGGAAGCGTTTTATCTGACTATCAGTCTTAATATATAAACAAAAATCTGTTATAATTAATATATTGTTCGACACCGTATTAAGACATTGAGTGATTGATTTTAACATTACACTTTATTATGCAGTTATATATAGATTTCCTAAGTGGGAATCGACCCTACAACGGTATATTTTATAATATACCTTTAGTAACTTATTTAAAAACTAACTAACAAGTGAAGGTAAATTATAAAACATTTAATAAAATTTAGATACATGGTATTGTTATCGATCCAACTATTTGTATATGATTATGAAAATTATTTATTTGTATAATAAACAGCACAGTACATATATTTTTAAATAATTTTCATTTACAATTTATAAGTAAAGGAGCCAACGCGAATTTTATGTGAAACATTGGACACTTATCTTAACAGTTTTATCTGAGCCATTTGCATGGAAGTGTAAAAAGCACCGCTACAGTGTTAGCATTTTTCAGTGCCAGCAATATTCCTAGTCTCAAGTGGCAGTCTCGTAAATGCTTAAGCCAATCCCGCAATGGAGAATATATTGTGGCAAAAATATTAGTTTTAATCGACTTTCCGTTTTCTCGTTCTTATATAACGACGTACTTAATATATAATTACGTAGAGAGAAAGAAAAATAAAACATAAATGTTCATGTTAACATTACTGTGATAAAGTTTATTACTTATAATATTATCTTGTCATGCTTCGTATATTAACGTTAATAGTTCATATGTGCGTTATTTAAATTAGTAAATATAGCTACTGGCTTTGTGTAGTTATTTAATTTTGCACTGCTTGTAACGCGACAGTTTCTGGGTTCGATCGCCAGTCGGGGAAGATGGATTTTTCTAATTCTATTTTCTTTGTTCTGGTAAAATAGGCAAAGCGCGGCGTTGAGTTCCGCCACTCAACACGCAATGCCTCGAAAAAGGCGGAAAGCGGGGACGGAGAAAGCAGGGACTAAGCAACGGAGTGTCTTAACACTAGGTTCCCACGGTCCCTGCAGTTCCCTCTGCCTACCCTGCCATGTGCGGGATAAAGCATGAAGGTAAAAAAAAAGAAATAAAAAGAATTAGTAACGAAGCAAACTTTTATAGAACGGTTTGTTTATTTAAAATTTACCAACCATATACTTTTTTACCTGTGCTAAGAGTCTTTGTCGATTAATTTTAGTTTTCAATACACCATTTATAAAACAACATATTAGCTAATTCTATAAAGAAATAAGTTATAAGATCAAATAGTTTCATTATAATGTAGGAATAATGGGGGATTTTCAGTTTCGATAAATTTTAGTTTGCGGCTTTCAATTTATCTTAATGAACTTAAAACCGTGAACAAAGAATTATTGAATTAAAATATTGTGTAGGCGTAATTGGACTAAGTATTGAACAATTTTGTCTAAAGGAACCAAAGAGTAACGAGCTCGATCAAAATAGAAGTATGAAAACGGTAAATGTTGTAGCCACAAATTAATTACATTAATTAGAATAGGTCTTAACGGTTAGTCTGTAGATGTCTTAATTTAATAATATTTAATAATTTTATTACTTTATAGTAACTATTCATTGTTATGATTAATTAATTAACTGAAAATATAAGTCAGATACAAAACAATATTTAATAATGAATTCAATCACTATTACCTTTCAGTAAGAGTTTATGAGCTCAAATATTAAACATTGTAAAGCTATAGTCATAATTTCACATTTTGAATCCAAAGCAATTGGTGTCCGACGTTCTCGTTACTATGTTTTTATTCAAATTGTCATAGGAAGTGAATTTTCTGTTCTGTTCTGTTCTATGGTAATGGCGCTCCGAGCGTGCCAGTTGAGCACAATTCACTTCGCCAATGTCACGTTGTTTGGAGAATACATGAAGGAGAATGTACGGTGAAAAAAGAAAATAAGCTTCACACAATAATAGAATGCATGTAAAAAAGAGATCCGAAGTGAATTTTGCTTAGCTGATACGCTCGAAACGTCATAAATAAAGAGAAGGAGAAAAACAATAATTGGTATAAGTACCCCGAATTTTATTATAAATTTACTGATATTTATGGTGTATGTTAAAAACAAAAACATAAAAATTACCCAATAATCCATCTATATCAGTATTATAAAATCAAAGTGATTATACGCTTGACGTTATTGTCACGAGTCTAGAAATATTGATTTCAATTTAAAAAAATGCTTTTTTAATGAAAATAATCCATTTGTGTAGGAAAGTTACAGGCTGTATCATATTAGGTTTGTAAAAGTAAAATGGTTTTATTATTTTTATAATATTACCACGTGGGCCATACAACTTTTAATATTTTCTTTTTTTCATTATTATGTTTATTTATAACGTACTTTATGTTATTCATTGTCAAAAATGCAAAAACGCAATTGAAAACTAGTGTTAAAGAATTAGGAAGGTCCAAAAAAATTATTGAAATACTAAAAAGAAAACAAATGGGTTAGAATACTTAAATAGAGGTCACTGCATACACCATATTCATAGTGTTGAAGTACGCTTGGCTATGCCAAAAAGCAATTATTTTTAACGAAATTATGACTAAATCAATGGACATAGCTTAAAATCAGTTTGAATGCGAAAAAGAATATGTTCCTATACGTGTATATTGCGTATTATGTCCGCATCATATGCTTTAATGATGTTTCACCTTCATTATTTCTAAATATGCTGTTGTGAAATTACATAGAAGCTTCCAGCATATATTGGTTGTTATTATAAATAAAGAGGAAAATTTAGCTTACTTGGTCTGTTTAAATAAGGTTAGTTGAGAACGTGCGTGTACTTCGTTTGAGATTGGCCTATCACAATAATATTTAGAATGGGGAAAAAACAAAAATCCGTAAAATAGACCAAAATTTTAATCAGAGAGAAGAAACTGCTTAGCATTCCATGGATTCACCGTGCGGGTGCCGGGCCCATCGCGTTGTAGGAAGAGGAGCTCCGATCAGCGCTTGGGACTTGCGACCCAAGTGTAGGTTTAAAGGGGCCCCTTTAAAATGCATTAACGCTCACCTTCACTGTCCGAGCTCCTCCCACTACCTAACCAAATTCGAAATGATTCTGCTAATGCCGCCTTTGAAGTACGTTCTAGAAATGTATTAGTGATAGTTCTAGACAGGCCGAGATCTTTTAGCAAGCTAAAGAGAGATTTCGCTGTTATACCTCTCGCTCCTACTTCTACCGCGTATGAATTTACTCTAAACCTATTCCTGGTCAGTTCGTTAGTAAGCTCGAAATATTTATTAAGTTTGAAGCTATGACTTTTAGGTATATTAGTCTCCCACGGAACTGTAAGTTCTACCAGCACTACGCGTTTTAGGTTTCGAGAATGAAGAAAAATATCAGGTCTGGATGACGAAACACCAATGTCCTCAGGGATTTTATACTGTTTTTCATACGTGTCCATCAAAAGAGTCCAATCAGGAGCTGGATCTAATATTGAGAAAGGTTTTTGCGTGTGTTTTTTAACAGAACCTTCTTTCACAAACTCTGTTGAACGTTTGCTGGTTGTAATGTTTCTCTGTGCTCTTGCTACTGATAGACTAACGGCTTCACGTATAATTTCTAGTACCTTGTCATGGCGCCGCGAGTATTGACCACTTTCCAGGAGTACCCTACACCCCACCAGCATATGTTTAGCTGTCCCCACTGCCTCTTTACAGATGTAGCAAGATTTATCGGTAGCTTTACCCCATCTTACTAAATTACTTTGATCTGGAAGAGTCATTTGGAACGCATTCAGGTAGAATTTTAATAGTGCTGGAGACCAGTCATGGATTAGGGTGCGCCATTTTAAAGCTAAAGGGATACAGAATTCTCCCAGAGTTAGCCACTCGTTTTGCATTTCTAAGCCCATTGCGTGCACCTTATACCTATCATTCTCATCTTGCCGAATAAAAGATTTTATTATGTCCATATCTTGAACTTTCTTCTTTGATCCTAACCCTACTCTACTTGATTGTGCTCCTATCATAAACTGTTTATGGAACTGAAGTCTTGACTCGAGCTCTGAGACACTTCTGTCTTTTGGAAGTGAGGTAACAATATCATCTCGTGATTTTCCCAGAATATGTGTTTTGGCAACTCTTAGATGTTTATAGAGCTCCGATGGTTTCTTTAATCTCAACCCAAAGTTATTTTTTTCCCTAAATAAGGTTGAGGTGTCTGCCGAATGCGCTAGCCCAAGCCATAACTTCAGTATCTTTATGACGCTTGCATCTAGCTTAGCCAAGAGGGTTTTATTAAAATCATATACGAGGAAAGGCCAATTCAGACGTGATGTTAGAAAATTGTCGTATATCCAAACTTTTTTGACATTACTTATAGGTTGATGTTCTACCTTTTCAAGATCTGTCAAAAAGCTGTCGACTAGTACATCTAAAGATGGAGTACGGCCTTTATAGTTTATTTTCTTATCTAAAAGACTAATAATATTGTATTTCCTAGTTTATCAGTTATCCGCTAAAGTTATCAACAATATAAATAAATTCAAAAGAGTCAGTACTTGAGGAACTTATGACTACTGTGACCATCAACAAACCGTGGAAAATTTGTCTTGGCTGCCCTAACCATCTATTCACCTGCTAAAATAACGATTACTAAGCCAGCGAAAATGCAGTCAATATGGCCACAACACTGGTAATATATAATCCGAGCGTTTGTGTCTTTCACTTTAAGAAGAATTAAGAAAAAATATTTGTAATGGTATTTCAATAGTTTTACTTGTATTTGAATGTATTTTATTACAAACTATTTGATATTCGTGGATTATATAGTACTTAATCACAATTTACTTTTTTTAAAATCAAAGAAATGGTAATTGTGTCAACTTAATTTCTATTTTTGGCGATATTTTTGGTGATATGGGTGCTGTTAGTGTCCTAACTTAATAAGGGAAATGAAAAGCAGCGGACTGTAAACGCTATATATTAATTCTAAAATGGTACAACGAAACGCGTGTGTCGTCGGTCGGCTGTGGTTAGCAAGTGCTCGCTGAGGTCCATATGACCCACACGATGCGTACGGGCCGCGCCCGCGCCCGCGCCCCTCTATTCGACGACGGCGATGTCCGAACATACTCCCCGGGTTGAAGTATTCAAGAGAGAGGAAGTGGGCAGATGTTGTTGAAGCCCCGAACGATAGTCCCCCTTTTCGTCTTTAATTCAGCCACCCGCGAAGCTCCGTCACTGCCAGGGAAGACCTTCATCACTCGTCCTAAAGGCCATAATACAGGTGGTTGACCTCTCTCCTCGACGAGTACGAGTGCATCCTCTGACAGCTGTCCTGTTGATGTGGACCACTTCGTTTTTTGCTGAAGCAGAGAAACATATTCTAAACAAAAACGCTTCCCAAAATGTTGTTTTATATGTTCCATTCTTTGAAACCGCTCCAGCCGAGAAATATTGGTATCAGCCACCTGTGGATGCGGAATTGACATTAGTGGTCGTCCAATTAAAAAATGTGATGGAGTAAGGGCGGTGAAATCTAAGGGATCCGAGGATAATGGAGTCAGTGGACGGGAATTTAATACTGCTTCGATTTGACACAAACAAGTTACCATCTCTTCGAAAGTGAAATGCGTGAGTTGAAGTAACCGTTTTAAATGGTACTTTGTAGATTTAACGGCAGCCTCTGCAATGCCATTAAAGTGAGGAGAGTAAGGAGGCGCGAAAGTAAATTCTATACCTTGCTGCATGACTTCGGAAGAAATATTAGACTGTTCTAAAAATAGTTTTAATTCGTTAGAGGTTCCTACAAAGTTAGTCGCGTTATCTGACAATATACTCTGAGGTTTGCCTCGTCGAGCAATGAATCGATTTAAGGCGGCCATATATGCCTCCTTTGTCAGATCTGTGACAAGCTCTAGATGTACAGCTTTAACTGCAAGGCACACGAAAATGCATAAGTATGATTTTATAAGCTTACAACCTCGCCCCTTTCGATCAGCTAATAATACTGGCCCGGCATAGTCGACACTGCAATGAAAAAATGGAAATTCTAAATGAGTTCGCGAAAAAGGTAATTGTCCCATTATAGGTTGTACATTTTGACACTTGAGTTTAAAACATTTGATACATTGCCTTACTATCCTTTTCGATAGATTTCTGCCCCCTAATGGCCAATATAATTGTTTTATATTTGCTAAAAGCAACTGAGGTCCGGCATGTAATAGGTCGAAATGATATTTGTAAAATATGATTTTAGTGATATGATGTTTAGAACACAGTAAAATTGGATGTTTAACATTATAGTCATAGGGAGAATTATCTAGTCTACCACCTACACGAATTATGCTATCTGAATCAATAAATGGACTTAATGAAGTTAATCTATTTTTTCGTGGTAGAGATTTCCCTAATTTTAATAAATTGTGTACCTCCGGAAACATTTCTCTCTGAGAATTTACAATTATAATTTTAAATGAATTATTTAGTTCTTCAATAGAAAGACAACCCTTTTGTTTATTATTTTTTGTTCTTAAGTTGTATATAAACCTTAGTATGTAAGCAACAATTCTTTGTAAATAATTAAATTTAGAATATTTATGAATTAAAGATTTTATAATTGATGAATGATTTCTACATGATATAAATGACTGTTTGATGTGTTGTGAATCTGATTTGTGAATGATTGGCGATGGGTGAACGACTGATGATGAATGATTAGCTGAATGAGATGACACTACTTCTGGTAGATCTTGTTTCTCAACTTTGTTAGGCATTTTTGGCCATTCATTTTTATCTTTTAATAAAAATGTAGGCCCTGACCACCATAATGAGCACTCGCTGATTAGGTCAGCCTTCAGCCCGCGAGAAACAAAATCTGCCGGGTTATCCTTAGACGGCACATAGCTCCAAGTATGCCCCACAGTGGCCTCTTGTATTTCAGAAATACGATTACGTACAAAAGGCTTCAAAAGGTTGGGTGACATAGACAACCAGTTCAACACTATTGTTGAATCGCACCACAACTTACAACTAACAGGTAAAGTAAGAGAGCTTAAAACCTTAGTACACAGTCTCGATCCCAGCAAGGCACCGCAAAGCTCCAGTCTGGGGATTGTTATGGGCTTTATTGGTGCAACATGATTTTTGGAAACCAGCAGTTGGACTCTGATAGACCCGTTTTTATCCGTTGATCGAACATAGACACATGCGCCGTAAGCTTTTTCGGAAGCATCTGTGAAAATGTGAATTTCATTAATAACAGAGTCGATACACAGCACCCACCTTGAAATATTTAATGAATTTAAACACGTAAGAGTGTTCTCGAATGATCGCCATGAATTTTGTACGTCAGGCGATACTTGATCATCCCAGTCGATTTTAGTCATCCATAATTTCTGCATGATCATCTTGGCTTCGATCACACAAGGACCGACAAGACCGAGAGGGTCAAAAATTTGGCTGATTGTCGATAATATAGGACGTTTTGTAATTATCTTTTTATTATCGATGCCAATGCAAAAACTTAAGGAGTCAGAGTTACAGAGCCAGAGCAAACCCAACGTTTTTGATGAAACGTTTTTATTTTCAGCTAAATTTAAACTACGTGAACTCCCCGAATTATTTGTAATTTGCTCTAGAACCTCCTGACTATTTGACAGCCATTTTCTTAAATTAAAATGTGCTGATTTTAAAATAGACATTACCTCTTTACCCAGCTCAACCACTCCTGAAATTGAATCGCTACCGCTGAGATAGTCATCGACGTAAAAATCGCATTTAATAGAATGTTTTACTTCTTTTCTTACGGCGGTCTTAGCTAGACTTACTAAGCATTTAGTAGCCAAATATGGCGCCGAAGCCGTCCCGTAAGTTAGGGTATTTAAGCTATAAGTTTTTAGAGGTAATTTAGGATCTTCTCGAAAGATAATTTGTTGTAGGGAACGTTGTGAAAGGTGAACATTAATTGCCCTATACATTTTCTCTATGTCCCCACATATGACATATTTATGCTGTCGAAAACGAAGTAAAATCGACAACAAATCATTTTGGACAGTAGGACCCACCATCTGGATATTGTTAAGGGAAATTCCAGAAGTGGTTGCTGCTGAGGCATCGAAGACTGCCCGAAGTTTAGTTGTGGAGCTAGACTCTCTCAATACTCCATGATATGGTAAAAAATATTCAACCTTTTTACCTAAATAAGGTTTACATTGCGCATCATTTTCTGTCATATGGCCTAAATTTTCGTACTCCTGCATGAAAGCTACGTATCTTTCTTTGAAGACAGGATCACGTTGAAATCGACGCTCCAAGGACAAAAAACGGCGCTTAGCCATCTCGTAGGACCTACCTAGAACATTAGGATTATCCTTTAAGGGCATGGTCACTACAAATCTACCGCTTTTATCTCGGGTAGTATTAACACGAAAGCTTTCTTCGCATAATTGTTCTTCCTTAGATAAGGAATTTTGTGAGGAAACAGAGTCTAACTCCCAAAAGTTATTTAAATTAGAATTTAACTCATCAATGCTTACATTGCAGTAATGTGAAGACCCTTTTGTAGGCGATGGATGTGATGGAAGAGCCAAAGAGCCTGACACTATCCACCCTAATTTGGTCTCACATACCTTAGGTTTATTTTTGCCTAGATTAATGGATGCATAGCCGAGTACGCTCCAAAATACTTCGGCACCGACTAGGATGTCAATAGCTGACGGAATATAAAAGGAAGGGTCCGCCAGTTGTATATCCTTCGGTATGGATATCTTACTTACATCTATTAAAGATGTAGGCAAAGTGCTAGTTATTTTTGGCAAAATAAAACAATCTATGTTTGCCTTGTAATGACCGTTACGGGATTCAAACGTTAAACTACAAGACTGTGTACTACTAGAAGTCTGATTGTTTATACCTGTTATAAGTGAGCTTATGCTCCGTCGAGGTAAACCCAGTCTACAAAAAAAATCTTGAGTAATAAAATTGGCTGTGCTACCGTTATCAAGTAGAATCCTGGCTTCCAACTTCTCACCACTGTCGCTCACCACATTCACCAACGCTGTGGAAAGTAAAACACAGAAAGAAGCATTTGTGTGTAATGGTGTGTTATTTGATAGGACGACATTGTTGGGTGTATAAGTAGGCAAAGATGTAGAAGCTGTTTTAACGGGCAAAGCAACACTACTAGATGAACTATGCATGGGGTTTTGAAATTCTATATTACTTGATTCTTCTTCATGCAAAAGCGTATTATGTCGACCATTACAATATTTACAGCGTGACAATCTACATCGCTTTGTTAAATGACCAACACGTAAACAATTGAAACAAACTTTTAAATCTTTCGTTGTAGCAATTCGTTTTTCAATTGATAAATTTCTAAAGGATTCGCAATTATATAAAAAATGATCTTTTGAGCATAAGGGACATTTAGTTTTAGTATTAGCGTAAACTTTTTTATTTTGATTATCGCTGTTAGTTGCTACTATAAAACTTCTAGGTTTAGTTTCTAATTTATTTATTTTAATGGTATTTATTTTTTGATTATTTTCTATTGATTCTAATAAATCAGCTTTATTATTAACAAAGTTACAAAATTGAGACAAAGTAGGTGATTTAGATAATGTATTACGAAACTCCTCCCAATTTCTACTAGTAACACAATCTAATTTATGCGATATCATATAAACAATAAGCGTATCCCAGTATTCCGTAGGCTCATTTAATGTCTTTAGCGCTCTAATATTTTTATTGACAACGTCAATGAGATGACGTAATGAGGCACTAGATTCTTTCGAAACGGGTTCGACATTAAACAATGCCTGCACGTGGTTGTTTACTAAAAGCCGGTTATTATCATAGCGATCACAAAGTAATTTCCACGCCATATGATAATTGTCACCTTTAAAGTCTATATTTTTAATAATTTCTTGTGCGCTTCCCTTTAAAGACGCACGGAGGTAGTGGAACTTACTTATGTCATCGATGCAACTACTACTATGTATAAGCGACAAAAAAGTATCCCTATACTCAAGCCAGCATTGATAACTACCATTAAAATGAGGCAAATCAATTTTAGGTAAGCGTATAAAATTATTTTGAAACGATGGACCTGTATGTTTGCCTGCCGAGCTCGCCACAGAACCGTCATCACGCGTCACGGCCCTTGCCAATAAGGCACGAGCTTGCGCTGCTAGGGCGTGGTACCGTTCTTCGAACTTTGTTCGTTCCTCATAGGCTTCGTCGGGCTTGTCCGACATTATCTCGATCTCCGACTGTAAATTATCAAATTCATCGTACAAGATATCGAATTTACTTAAGCGTCCTTCTAAGTCGAAGCGTTGTAAATCGGAAATGGTTTCGCAACTCATAAGCACACTGATATAATTACTAAAATTAGTAATTTTGGCTTTCATACTACCGCGCTTTCTTATTAAAGTATCTTCATTAGCCATTATGAATGAAATATGTAAATAAAATAAAAACAAGAAGAAAAAATAAATAAATTAATGAAGCTCAATAACAAAAGAAATGAATGCAAATGCAATGAATAGAAGGCGTGGCACTGTCCTTGACCGTGACTCGAACGGTCCGCACAGGTGTTGTTTACCGTTATTTTTTATTCAATAAAAAAAAAAAACAGCAATATAGCAGTATGCGTAAGCGCAATCTAATAGAAGAGTGCAGATGCGAAGCGTAGTATGATAAAATGAAATAGCAAATATAAATGAAGCTAAATGAATTTAACGAAAATTGGCTTTATTTGTTAAAAAAAAACTAGCAAAAAGCTTAAATAGTTATTCAAACTAAAAATAGGAAGGACTGGAACCTCTGGAAATGATTAAGAAAGGAAATAATTGGAACAAACTCACAAAACGTCGTTATCCTTATCCAAAATGCGACTAGAATTGTTCAAGGAAGCGTTAACTTGGTAAGTTTATTCTTCGACTTCTGACTTGAACCTGCCGTTGAAGCGATGACACAGCAAAATTGACCTCGCCCGAGTCCAAAGTCCGCGACGTGTAACGTGTCCGTCGAACTTCGTTCTTCATAAATCGTCGGAACAATGCTTGAACGTGGCGTAGATGGGCCAAAGTGATTTACACGGCGTTTGATGTACCAAATTAATTTTCACGGTAGAAGGACCAAACTGTTAGTGTCCTAACTTAATAAGGGAAATGAAAAGCAGCGGACTGTAAACGCTATATATTAATTCTAAAATGGTACAACGAAACGCGTGTGTCGTCGGTCGGCTGTGGTTAGCAAGTGCTCGCTGAGGTCCATATGACCCACACGATGCGTACGGGCCGCGCCCGCGCCCGCGCCCCTCTATTCGACGACGGCGATGTCCGAACAGGTGCTACAGGTGTTGTAAAAATTTTTGACAATTTATCTACCATCCGACAACGACCAACATCCGATTGTTACTAGTGTTAACAAACTGAATTTATTCTATACAACGATTACATTAATAGTTACTGTAACTAGGTACAACGACTAATGTACGAATGTTTTGCTGGTGTCTTCAGAATATATATAAACTTAGGTTTATAATAACCGACTAGATGGACGTGGACGTTATATGTATTTTGATGCTCACATTTGAAATATACTAGCCTAAGAGAACGGTTTGGATTTATATTCAACAATTATTTACTTAATTAACTTGCGTTTAAATGAAACGCCTTATAGAAATTTCTTTAAAACGAAAATAGCATAAATGGATTCTCATATAGAGGACCGTTGAGGCGCAGAGGCGTAGGGTCTGCCTGTAAAGACGGTTTATGGGGTCGATTCCCACTCGGGTTGGATTTATTTACGGTATTGAGTTTCGCCATTCAACACGCAATGCCTAGAAATGGCGGAAAGCGGGGAAACGGAGTGTTTTAACACTAGGTTCCTACGGTTCCTGCAGTTCCCTTTGCCAGCGTGAAGACATAATAATAATTATTATCACATGATTTTGAATCGCTTCTGGGTATGTATATAATTAAATTAGTAAATAAGCGCACACGCTCTTAAACATCTAACCTTTCATTCTTATGTTTGTGGCGATAATGGTTTGCAAAATTGGGGAAATGACAAAATCTGTAATTTATATTTTTTAGGGTTTCATACCATCAAAAAATATAAAATTTTGTAGATTAACTTTAATCTCCGTCTGTCTATCTGTTTGATTGTTTGTCCGTCAGTCAATATGATTTTCTTCAAATCACGTATACGGCTCGAACTGTTTTAGCTGTTTCATTTTCAAATATCCAAGTGCAACTTCTAAGTCATCACAATCAAAAATTCTTTTTTTTTAATGTTATGTTAAAATTGCCGCGTAATCAAGACATACAGGGTATTTTTTTATCATAGAGTTATTATTACGGTATAAGATTTATCTTACTAGCGTGGTAAAATAGTTTTCTAGTTATTTGATAATATTTTTTCGTGGATTTTAAAATTGGAAAATTAAAAAAAATGTTACAATAATTTTAAATTTTATGAAATATGTTCATTTATTGTAAAATTCAATTTTACAAAGTTATTGTTTGTTTGTGTAATTTGTTAGATATAAAATACGTGCTTTGTTATTTTTTTCAACTACTTTGTATTTATATTTTGTTCATGATTTATTTAACCCATCATATGTAACTAATAAATAAAACATAAAAAATTTCATATAATTTTTGCATATAGTTTTAATTACTCTCAACTTAACAGTTCCGTTTTCACTTCTATCAGCAGTCCCACGACTGCTACTGTTTTTTTTTATATTTTAAATGCAACCAGAATAATAATAAAATATTGGTAAGAACAGTCAGTCATTTTTGTTGAATAATTTCTTAGACTAACGAAAAACTGGAATAAACTCCGCGGAACTTCTTTTATTATTGTTTAAATTAGTAATTTATACATTTTCAATTCAATTGATTTAGTACTAAGTTATCAAAAGAAACCGCAAATACTAAAAAACGTTTAGTATATTATAGTAAGCTTACATAGCCCAATATTATCAAAATACAGTATAATGACGAATGACTTCTATAAATTTTAGATTTACTTTCAATAATGTTAGAGTAAATATAAATAACGCCGATAAGCTTCCATGCAATAACATTACGTTTCTATTTTCCGGGTTCAGTTTAAGGCCACATACATTATTCACATGATCACATCCATTTTCGGTGCGAATAAGCGAAGCACTTTTTCCGCGAGAACATGACGTGCCTTTTAAAATAACAGCACCGTTTTTTAAGGTCAAAATGTTTAACATTGAAGTTCTGTAGACAGTATAGAGTGATATTTTTATATAAATCACATTTATGTAAATCATATGAAGTGGCCTATTTAATATTTTTTCACGGTCTTTTAAAGCATACATTTGTATATTCTGCCGGTAAAATTTATATATTTCACATTTAAGTCTATTTTATAATTTTCTGCTTACCATTTCAAACTGGACATGTCATTTTCTTTTAAGTTAAAAAAAAAACAGTTTAAACAAGAGGAACCAAAACACTAAGCGACTAGTGAAGTATAGTATATTTATTTATCGTACATAAATCTTAATGATATGATGATGATTCATCCTTTTCATTATGATATAAAGAAAAAGATGAATCTGTCGTGTTATATTTTTAAAAATGAGTAATAATAATTTTAAACATGACCGAAACTTTGGTAACAAACTAATAAGGAAATAACACTGAAGCCATCAAACTTGCTGAAGCCAATAAACTACAATTAATTTGAAATACGTAAGTGGCCATAATTCTTTGTTCCAGTTTTATCACCATACTTGAACTTGTTCTAGAATAATTTACTATTTTCAGAAAAACCTCGGAAGCATGAATAGATTGTGATATTTTAGTATATAATTTAATATTTAGCATATAAATTATAGTAAATACAAGAAACGCTTAAGATTATCCCATAGGAACTAAAATTTTATGGAACCTATATTCATAATGAAATTTTGACTAGTAAATGTTTTTCTATTAAAATGTAAATTTGTAAAAAAATGCCAAAAAAACATTTTCTTCACTAATAAACCACTCATTTTAAGGCAATAATATAGGGTAATATCTGTCAAAAAAAGTATGCTCTATATTGCTTTAATATTAGATTATTTTATGTTCTAGCATTTATTGGAATAGAATGAATTTTATCAAAAACATATATTTTTAGTTACTTGATATATAATAAGTTTATACCCTACAAAAACATAACGGCGATATATTATTACAATAATAATAATTATTAATATTCTTAACGTCGCAAACGTTACTTGATGATAACTTCATTTCAAATTTGGCTTTTTAAAGAAAATCTGGTTTAAGTGCCTCAGCAATTATGAACGCCAGAATTTTTAATCTTGTCGTTACGATGAGGAGCCTTCTAAGATTAAAGCGCGAAATTAAGGAATTAAATAAACGGAAAAGCATTAATTATTATTAAACTAAACAAATTAAATAATTTATTCTGTAGAATGTTTTAGCTTATAAACTTTGGGCTATTGCCAAAGGACGTAAGCGTAGTGTGAAACATGATAGCTTGACCTAAAGAATTGTGTATGACATAGTTTTCTTATTTTTTAAATTATTTACTTACTGCTAAATTAATTTTCTTTTTTAAAAATTATAAAAATGTATAGAAGACCCTAAAATAAAACAGAATCAATACTAATATTATAAAACTTTTATAAAGAGTACGTTTAGATGGACGTGGTAAAGAACTAAAGATTTAAATTGTAAAAAAAATCTGTGCTAGTTAATCCATTTAATAAGGAACGGTTATATGATGACTATGTGATGTAACATCACGTTTATCAATTTATTGCGAACCTCTAATAACGCCCCAATTATTAAATTCGACATAGCAGCAAGCATAGCAGATTGCAAAAGATTTTTTATTATTGTATACACAATAATAAAAGTATAGAATAAGCTTACTCATATATAGGTATAGAATATATGTAGAATATGATTTCTTTATAACTTGTACGATTAAGATTGAAATAGATGTTTACTAATTTAATATGTATGGTGTAGGTATGCATACATGCATACATACATACAAACAAACATATACATGCATATTGTATTTCTGAACCTTATGTTTATGTACATAAATTTATTACTGCTTCATGGGCGTACTGAATACATTATATGATTCGAAATGCGATCGGCGGTCCCGCGACTTGTGTACTTGAATGGAAATGACGTTTTATTTCTATCTCCTTCATATATAAAAAAAGAAAAATCACCCACGCTGAGAATATTTAGACTTTTTTTATTATATTATATCATATGGCACAAGTTTGTTAAGTAGGATAGGCATTGGTCTTGTTCGATTTTAATTTATTTTTCTAGATGAATAGTACAAAGAAATTTGTCATTCCAGCAATAAAATAAAAATAACTAATAATTACTGTATTTTACCATCAGGTTACCAGATATTGGGCTACCAGTAAATAAATTTGAATAAAATTTATGATGCTCAAGATCTAAAGCAACATATAAAAATCATCCTTTTACGTAGTGCAATTTCAACAGATTAAATTGAATCGGTATATTTAATATAATCAAATTATACCGATTCAATTTATTCCCTAGTCATAATATTTTTTATTTAAATAGAGTTCTGAATCGTTGTATGATCATGAAACCTCCACCGATGCGTAGGGCAGTTCTGCTGAGAAGAGTCGGCAAGAAACTCAATAGTTACTTTTCAAAAATTCTCTATGATAATTTTATTTTTATGCATAATGAAATCTATCCTACAAAATATTTAAATGACGTGATTTCATAGTGCTATTTATTGTCATTTAAATATTCCTTAGTGTTAATTTCAATTTTGTCCAATACAGTATTTAATATTATAAAAACGTATAGGTATCATGGGGTTTTGAAAAAAATATTGGAGGCAATAATTTGGCGTCAAAAACTTTTTTTTTCTTTAATATTTTATATTATAAAAATGAATATGTTGTCTACCTATATTCTTAAACAACGTCTCACAGAGAATTGCAGATGTAATTTAAAGTTATAAAATTATCTTATAGCATTTTTTTAATAACATATATTGAATTGCTATCGGTATATTAAGCTGAGTTTATCTGTAAGTGTTACTAGGGAGCAATGCACAGGATTTTACAAGGTAGGAACCTATAAGATAGAATAAACTTTGATTTTTTAACAATAGGTGATGTTAAAAAACTTTAGTTAATTTAACATAAGATTTAATTATCTTCAAACTAAAGAATTTAATAATACATAAAAATATTTAAAAGTTTAATCTTAGAGTTAAAAAAATATTATTTAAAGTTGTTGGTAACCTAAAACTAATGAATTTAGCGGAAAAAAAATTCGGGGCTATTTAGAAAATGGACGTGGGTAGTTTGCGACATCAAAATTAGCGAGTAGAATTTACTGGTATCGTTACAGATATACCCACTAGATGGTTAAAAATTGGCGAAGAATCATACAGCACATTCATAAATGAATTTTTTTGGATAGCTTGATATTGAAAAAAAAATATGAACACAATGTATTAGTAAATAAATACTCATTTAGCTTAAGATAGCTTAAGAAACCGGGAAAAGTAGCTGGCAATAATATGAACATGCTTGTGATCCGCCTACTAATTATTTACTATGTAAGGTTTGAAATATTGTGAACAAAGTTTTAAACTATAGTTTTGCTAATTCATTAAAACAGTGCTTCACATTAAAACTTTATAGTAAAACAATAACTTTAGTTTGTTTGTTGTGTTTGTATATATTTGTACCTGCCGCACGTGCTAGCTTTAATTATTATCGATATCTATATTTCAAGCTTGACCAGGTAATGCTATAAATTTCCAAGCAACTCACTTATCTATTAATATTTATTAATTTATAAGTTTAATTAGCCTCTTGAGTATATTCAGATCCTCTATACCGGAGGCTAAGATTTTGTAAATTTTCTTTTTGACCTCTCTTTAACCATTATAAAATAATATTTACGTATACTTGTGTAAATAAAAAAATATAAGTTTTTTTTTCTTAGTCTGTTAAGGTAGTTTAGGAACCCGGTTGTTAATCGAATATTATTTTACTACACAAATATACTTTTTTAAAATACGTCCACCGCGCTCTTACATAATAAAAACCAAAATTAATGTATCACTTGGTGAGAGCAAAGGGCAAAACTACTAAAGTCTAAATAAAACCTGTATATACATTTACACACCTGTCACAAGAAAGCAGAAAAACCGCCGTGACAAATAGACATGTTAATAATACAATGTTGTTGTATTATTAACATGTCTATTTATAACACATTATACTTTTTACAATAGTAATCTCACCTACTAAATAAACGAATCCTTCTCTAATATTATTTTAACGTCCTCTAAATGTAATATTTTATACAATATAATACTAACATGTACATATATTAAATTTTTATGGAGTCACGTCCCGCTCATAGCAGGTTAGGCAGAGAGAACCATAGAAACGTAACCGTAGTGTTGAGACACTCCGTTCCCCACTTTTCGGCATTACGTATTAATTTTATTAAATTAAATTAATTAAGAATAATTCCATCTTCCCCGAGTGGAAACCGAACTCGTAGACGCCACGTCTCTGCATCAAAATGTTTCTCTATGTATATGTTATATGTAGATTAGATGTCTTAAAACTAAATTCCCTCCTAGCATGTTTATATCTTTTTTGTTATTTACTTTATATTTTAACACAAACTCTGTTTTATATTACGATTACCTATATTTTATATTTGTCTATTTTATACACCTAATTTAAGTTCAACTCCTCAATGAAAAAGATACAAAATTAAATGGCTACTTTACACGAATATTCACTCACCCTTGAGAGCCTTCAAAATGGGCCCTTTCATAAATCTCTGCGGTGCTTACTGACTCGGTCGCAAATCAAAAATCAAGATTTTTTGTTAAATGTATACATAAATATATATCAAAAGCATTAGCTTTAGAGATTGCTCTATTATAAATTATGCATTTTAAATGAATATCCATTTATATTTATTCGCCGCAGATCGGATACATTGTCAACTCACAATAGACTTGTCACATTCTTAGCCAATGCCAATATGGCCAATTAGTAACATCATATATTATGAAACTGATCATTTATGTAATTTAATAAATTCTCAAAAAAAATTGCCATCTTCTTACTCTTCCCAACATGATTTTTCTTCACCTTTGTAATAAAAGTTACTTCAGAAAAGTAATCTTAAAACGTTAAAATATTTTTTATTCGTTTAATTTATTTGTATTCGTTTTATTAACATCTAAATCGAAAATCCTATAAGATCATAATAGATCATCACAAAATTACATACAGCCCACTAAAGTAAAAATTTTGAGGATAATGAATTATGTTAAGTAGAATGAAGTAGAGCATGCAGGCTGAAAAAGCGGCATGTCGATAAAATCTGACATGGTTTACATTTCAGACTCATCTTACTTCACGTCTACTTATTTTCAATGGTAGTTTTACTTTTATAAAACACAATTCAAGAGACCATAGAGCACTTACATTGTTTTTCTATTACATATTTAAATTTTGAAGAATGATTAAATAATTTTTTAAATGAATGACATCAACGACGAGTCGAATGTACAAAATATTGTCGACACGAAGGATAACGGTTTCGGCGTTTTTAAATAACCAATTAAGCTCATGAAAAACAGAAATCTGTTAAATAATTTAGAAAATAATTATCTCGAAAAACGCAAAAATAATTTATAGAAATAAAATACATATCTTTACAAAAAAAACGTAAATGAAACAAGTATTTTTAAAAAGCTGAATAACAAGTGGAATGTGGCACGAAGTAATTGTTACCTACGTAGTATATTGTATTTTCCGATAGTAGTTTCAGTTGCTACAGAATCCAAAGTATCTTTCTGATTTGCTTATGAGCGTCTCAATTTTCATTTGAAAAGCAAATTGGTTTCCTAGCAGTTTGTGGGCATTTTCTGTTGTGAGGCTTATCAAAGTCTTACGATATTCGTTGTATATTTCGCTTTAAAGACTTTTTATCATAAAAGTTAATAATATACGTTTCCTTAAATTAGAATCAGGTAGATAGACGATGAGATATATCGATACACTAGTAACAAAGTAAACTGACAGAACGTAGTCCTTTTCGAACGTCACCTTTTGAGATAATACGTGTTGAGTGGCTGAACTCAACGCTGCAGTTTGTTTCGTTACCAGAGAGAGGATGGTTAAAATATTTAATTTTCCCTGAACGATTATAGAACTAGAAAAACTTCGCTTTCACCCACGGAAATTATAACAAACAAGTAAACAATACAATAAATCAACAGAAATGGCATTACAATGACACAACATAATTTCAATAAATACTTATGCTCCTACAATAGCAATTGTTCAATATAAAATTATCGTAATAGATTATAATTTGTATTATTATAATTTAAAAACGTTTAACATATTCTACAATACGTATTAATTCAATCTTGTTATAAGCTTGTAAATTATGAACTATAAAGTGCTGGTCAATGAATCTTGCAAAGGGTCACGTTGGAAAAAAATGGGCTATAATTTATCCGGCTGTTATTCCTGTGAAGAAAACCGTGGACAGAATATAAAATTAAATAATAGCTTAATAAAATTAAATTTTTAAAGAAGACGAATTAACTAGATCAATTTTTAATTTTGATTTTCGTTTTAAAATCTGCATTACTGTTTAAATAAATTACTATGGTGAAATATAGTACGGAATATAAGAAATATATTATTTCATTATAACGGAAAGGGGACCTCATTCCAATTTAAATCAGAAGATTCTCTATTTATATGTAAGAAATACTTTTCTTATCTTTCACTAAGCGATATACCAACTTAAACTGAAATTTTAACACAGGTCTATAGGCTGATGGAGAGAGGGTGAAACGCATGTTCGCCTTTTGTTGGGACAAATGACCAGTGTTTCCACTTTATTAATTGCTTTAGTAATTCTATTATAAAGCAATAACTGTGTATTTATAAAGCAACAATTCGGGGAACGCACTCAAAAGAAGATTGTATAAACACATGTACAAGCTGAATATATTTATGATAAAAATCTAATTACATCTCAGGACAACTACTGAGTATAGATATGAGTTTGAACACTTGTAGCAATTAATTATTTTCATTTCATTTTTTTTTTAGCTTCATTCTTTATCCCGCATATTGCAGGGTAGGCAGAGGGAACTGCAGGAAATATATGAACCTAGTGTTAAGACACTCCGTTGCTTAGTCCCTGCTTTCTCCGTCCCCGCTTTCCACCTTTTTCGAGGCATTGCGTGTTGAGTGGCGGAACTCAACGCCGCGCTTTGCCTAGTTTCCAGAACGAAGAAAAAGGAAATAGAAAAATCCATCTTCTCCGAGTAGGAATCGAACCCTCACACCGTCGCGTTTACAGGCAAACGCTCACGCCTCTGCACCACGACGGTCCTCTTTAATTTCTCCACTCTCGTTATATAGTAAATTTGGGTGGAAAGCAAAGAACAGAGCGTCGCGTCATACATACTTACCTTGCCAATAAAAATTAAAACTAAGAAAACGATACTTAGTTTTTTATTTCCTTATGTTTGCAGAAATATATTATTTGGTAGTTAGTATATCTCTATACACATCATTTACTTATTAATACAGAAGACAACATGAAGTGTATATGTATTCTAAGAGTATAATTTTTTCATCATTGTGTATTGTAAAATTTTTATTCAATTAATCATAGAGATTATTCTATGACAATGCGATAACATGTCATAATATTTTTTTAAATCCTTTAATTTTTTTTTAAATAAAACTCTTTTTAACATAATAAAAGTTAATGAATACATTATTTGTACACATTTCTATTTTGGCTTGAAATACAATCTTGAACTTTCGTTCATCATAAAAGATAACCAGTTACATTACAATTATGAAATGAGCCATATCTGTAGAGTTATCAACAGTAACAGATAACCCAACATGGCGGTGAGCCCCGGATGTGATCCAATGTAATTCTATCTAGTATCAAATGAACATTCCTTTTGTCTCACCAAAACGATTAGACTGTCCAATATATTCGATGCTTTAAGTGTGACCAAAGCTGCTCACGAAAACAAATTATTAATATTTTTGAAATCTTTTTCTGTCTCATCTTGAATCTTGAGTGTATATTAAAAATACAACAAAGTAATTTTTGTTGTTGTTTTGAAATTTTTAAGTAAACGGATGAATTTTATATTGTATAAAGCAAGTGGCATTAATTAACAATAAATAAGTTAAAGTTGTGTTATTATCTACATAACATATAAATTAAGCATCTGTAACGATTTCATTTAAAAATAAACAGTTCAGTGATTTTACAGACTTAATTTGTGCACAATAATTTTGGACTGCGTGAATAATAATAAAATTAAACATTTTGCACAACGTCATGGAGCAGTTGATACAACTAAAGATTCCTCTTCCGATTAATTGCATCGTGTCAATTTTCTCGGTCGCAATCAAATAAAAAAAGTCATCAAATCAAATAAAAAAAACACCAAATAAAAAATAAAAAAAAGTTATTATATTACTATTTTGGATTTCTTGCAATTTTTCGGTCGTTCCAGTATCGTACAAAAATCGCCGTTTTCTTTTATTGTACAGTTTTTTTATTTTCGTACAATGTTCAATATTTTTGAGGTTTTGGAGGGGTAAGTAATAGGGTACAAAATTATAATTACATAGTTATTCCGCATTTAGAAGATTGTGATTTAAATTTTTAGTGTGGCCAAGGAGAGTGGAAATAAAGTAGTAAAATATACGTAGTTAAAAAATTTTTGTATAAAATACAGGAAGGTCAACAAAATATATACTATCAATCATAAACTTTCCAAGGGAACACCGACTGCATTTATTTTCACACATGAATCCACTTAACAATTAATGTTAGTGTAGGATTATTTACTTAATAGAGCGAAGTTTTTTTTTATCGCTCGCTTCACGCTTTATCCTGCATATTACAGGGTAGGCAGACGGAACTGCAGGAACCGTATCGTTCTCCGTCCCCACTTTTCGCCTTTTTCGAGGCATTGTGTGTTGAGTGGCGAAACTCAACGCCGCGCTTTGCCTAGTTTCAGAGCAAAGAAAACGGAAATAGAAAAATCCATCTTCCCCGAGTGGGAATCGAACCCTCAATCCGTCGCGCTTACAGGCAGATGCTTACGTCTCTGCGCCACAACGGCCCTCTAGTGCGAAGTATGAATTAATAATCTAGTAGAAGTGCTAAGGAAAGTTTAAGAAAAAATATCTTGATGTAAAATGATATTACAGCAACGTGACGTGTGATGTCAAAAAAAATTATTACATTATATTTTTTTATATGTTTTATTATATTAAATCTTTTTATCTACTTATTTTTTATATTATCATTTCATATCATGATTTATTTCTAAAATGCATATTTATAAAACGGAGAACAAAGTTAAGAGAACAAAGAAAAATATAAATGTAATATAAAAAAGTGACATAAATATAGAAAGTACAGTATAAAGTAAGACATGCATATTTTTTTACAGCTGGTAATTTTATGGTAATATGGTGATTAGGTTGTTTCAACATTTGTACAATATAAACTGTGTAATTCATCACGTAATGTAAGCACGGCGGGAACAAAGCGTAACATTTAATGTTTTACGTGTATATGAATTTTATTACAAGATTTTACGTAGACTCTTGAAGACGAGATACAATCTCATTTCTAGTTGAACCTTAAAATATGTACATCACAGTTATATTCTGACGTGCCTGTATAAGAAAATGCACGGGTAAATAAACCAAAGAGAAGGAAGTGCGATCTTTCATCTTTCGGTGAACATATTAAGCGCACAGAAATGTAAATCATACATTAAAATTAGCGAATATTTTTTGTAGTATTATTTTAATGTTTAGTATATATTAGGTACTAGGTAAGTATTTCACTCAAGTATGATGACTATCAAGTAAAATATGGAATAGCGCTAAGAAATAGTCTAACTTAATAATCATTCCTCTTACTCAAATAAGAAATCAATATAAATATTTTTTCAGAAAATACTTTAAATGATCGAAAAATATTTATGACTTTTCTATTAACGTTTAAATATTAACAAAGAAGAAAATGGCTTTGAAATATCAAGAGGAAGTCCCTAAAAGTGGAAGACCATTCGTTTGTAATTGCCACGAGTAGTACGACTGTAAAATTTGAAACTGCGAAGTCAAGCGGCTGCTAGAGATTACAAAGTGTTTAAGAGTTCATTTAAATGCAAATGCTATTAACAGTTATTGTTGTAAAATTTTGTTTACAATACAATATAGTTTAGATTTGAAATTATCTAACTATAAATAAGCTAAATATATAACACAGTAATGAAATAAAATAAAAAACAAATTGTTCTGTAACTTATTTTTACCTTTAAAAAATTTAACAAAATAATTTCTACTCTTATTTTTTCTTTAGTTTTAACATATAGGTATAGTTTTGAAGCCAGTGTTTATTATTTTTTAGTCTTAATTAATTTTTGTTTTTAGAAAAATTACCGTTACAGTATGTATTATACCAGACATCAATACACTATATTCGTTAACTTCGAAATATAAGCTTAAATATGCTATTACAATTAATGTACAAATATTAAGACGGCTACTACAACTTTTAATCTACATGTATAGTAACAAATATAGTAATAAAATTAAACAAATAATAAATTAATGTGCACACGCTAATGATGATAATATATATGTATATATACATATATGTATATATATATATATATATATATATATATATATATATATATATATATATATATATATATATATATATATATATATATATATATATATATATATATATATATATATATATATATATATATATATCATCATTAGCGTGTCTAGCAGGCTCTATCAAGAAATTCGAACTTACTACATTATAAGTGCATATATTTATCTAAACATTACTAAAACAAAAAAGACTCTGTTAGGGCTAATTTTGGAAACAATTGAACCGATTTCTGTGATTTTTTACCTCAAAGTACTTACGTTGTGAAGCAAAATATATACACAGGAAAAATTATTATTACATATTACATAATTTTTTGAAGACAAGTTTTCTAAAGTAATATTTATCTATATGTACAATGCATATAAATGATAAGTAAATTTGAGATTTATTTTGTAATTTATATAATAAGTTGAAAATTCCATTACGTTTAAATTTCCAGCAAATGGAACTTTCATATAAAATTAAAATTAAAATATTACCAAAATGATTTACCTGGAACGGACAAGCTAGATTCACCTTGCCTAAAGAAATAAACAAATATAAATTCGAATTCGTACTGTGAAGGCATATGGATTTTTCTATTTCCATTTTCTTCGCTCTGGAAAGTGGGTAAAGCGCAGCGTTCAGTTCCGCCACTCAAAATGCAATGTCTCGAAAATGGCCGAAAGCGGGAACGGAGAAAGCAAGGACTAAGCAACGGAGTGTCTTAACACTAGGTTCATATGGTTTTTGCAGTTCCATCTACCTACCCTGCAATATGCAGGACAAAGCGTGAAGCTAAAAAAAAAGAATTCGTAGTGTGATACTATTATATTACCATAAGCTTGTTACATACATATATACATAAACATTTATAACAAAAAAATATAGTTTAATAAAATTTATAACTTGTAACTTAAACTATCGGCACAGTAGAATGTCTTATTAAAAAAGGAAGCAAACAAACGTAAATATGGAAACGGTACATTTTATTAATGACCTAAGTCCATTTCGCATAAAATTTCCATATACTCAGAAGGTTTTGTAAAGTGAATTCAGCGGACAGTATATAAGGAAGAAGAAAAATATAGAGTAACATGTAACAAAATTTTACTGTAAGTTAACCTGAGATTACGCTCATATGGATTAGAATATAACGGCCATTTGTAAAAGAAATCTTTGCTTATTTAACTAACATAATGTTTTTCTTTTCTACAACAAGTCATTGTTAAACATTGTATTATTTGATCTTCATATGTACTTGCAGACACAATATGTCTTTGATACATAATTAGGTATGTAAATATTTTGTTAATTTCGCCTTTTTGCTATAGGTATAGGCGTCTCTCCATTTAGTATCCATATGGGCTTCGTATTATTTTACTCGAAAAAGCGGCCGAGCGGTGAATTCGACCAATTACAAGGTCGAGAAAACGGGCCATTTGTCACAGGACAAAAAAATTAGTGTTCGACCTTTCCGTTCATGTGTAAGAAAAGATAATGACTCTTTATTTTATGGAATTAAATATTATTTTTTGTTTTCGAGTAATTACTCAAGAACCTGTATTAAATCTTTATACAGAAACATTATCTATAAACATAATTAGTGCAGACTCAATTGTCCTAATAGTCTCAATTCTACTCAACTGTCTTAATTTACGAATGATATTAGGCCTTAGATCGTATGACAATGTGGTACCAAAGGTCGCCTAAATCCTGTTTGAATTCTATAACAGTGATATTGAAGACAATAAACTTATTGTTGCAAATAATAATCAATCATTTTACTTATAATAACATGTGAAATATTTGTGCTGTAAATATTTTTCAATATAATTAATAATGACTCGGAATATTGTGTATAATTAAACTTTGGACTCGGTGTTGTGGATGAAATTATTCACAGGCTTAGGGAGGCACGAGCCATCTGTCGCCAAACCTTTTAAGATGCCATTTATTAAACAAATACTGAGCGTGATTGATTAAAATTATAATTAATTAATATATAGGGAAGAAAAAAGGAAAGATCAAAATATTCACTTCGTTATTACTTTTTTGATATTTAATATCAACAATTATGAAATGTCTACAATCCAAATCCAATAAAATCCAAAGAAAATAATATCTGCATTAATAATTATAATTATTTTCATTTTAATTGAAAAAATAAAGATAAAGAGTGGCGTTGAGTTTTACTTATCGATTTTAGGCGAAAAGTGGAGAGCAGAGAGAGAGTGACTTAACACCATCTGCATACGCTGCTGTATACGAAATCTCCAATTTACAGTAAAATTTATTTAAATTTATTTTCAGTAGATTAGCAGTGACAAGCACTGCTAATGCTACTGAATATAAACTTAAAAGCTCCCTTTCTCTCTCTAGCTTCACGCTTTATCCCGCATATTGCAGGGTAGGCAGAGGGAACTGCAGGAACCATTTGAACCTAGTGTTAAGACACTCCGTTGCTTAGTTCCTGCTTTCTCCGTTCCCACTTTCCCCTTTTTTCGAGGCATTGCGTGTTGAGTGGCGGAATTCAACGCCGAGCTTTACCTAGTTGCCAGAGCAAAGAAAACGGAAATAGAAAAATCCATCTTCCCCGAGTGGGAATCGAACCCTCAAACCGTCGCATTTACAGGCAGACGCTTACGCCTCTGCACCACGACGGTCCTTAAAAGCTAATTGTTTAATTTCTTATTAACCAAGTAAATTAAGCTTTTTCAACAAAAGAACCAACAGTCATAAATTCTTTAACCTGTGAGGCGTCACTGTATTCCTTAAACTACTAAATACGAAACAAAATCTTGGTGATACTAGTACGTCGAAATCCACTATCAACTCGTGTTGGAATTCCGGACGTCGCGTAGCACTGTCTAAATACTGCGGCTCACCTCATCCGGGCTGTCCATTCCCTTTGATAGACTAGTTCACCTGGGCTTAACTTGTTTTACTATTCAATATTCCATAACAGCATTCAGTAGGGATCCGCTGCTGCTTAATATTAATAAAATATCGTATCTTGATGACAGGTGCACGATGAATTTGAAATTTTATGGAACTCATTGAGGGTGTTCAGTAGGTTACACAGTATTTTATGTATATTTTATAGAAGGAAATTCTTTGTCAAAAAATAAAAATAATTTTATTTAGTCACAGTCTGTAGTAGTGTCTTGTTATATTTTAATGATTAGCTGTATTACATATAATAGGAGCTTGGTTATCTTTACAAATTTTGTATTTTGAGTTTGCAGTGCAACAGTAAATAAACAGTTAATGTTTTATATATAACAAATAAAATACATTCATGTGACATTGAGTAAAGGCGGAAAAATAAAGATTAACATTAGTATGTGGAACACGATCGAAACGTATTTATAAAAAATGTATAAGTTACTTAAAGAAAGTTTTTATGTACGTTTTATGTCCTTACATAATAAAAATATTCTAAACATTTTACAATATCTGTATCACCTAAAATACGCTTACGTACATATATCATATATCATATGCAATTAATCATAGTTAGTTAAAATTGTGCTTTTCACAATATACAGCAATATTTGTTCGAATTGTAAAATACTTACACCAGACAAACAATACCAAATCTATACAAAAACACATTATTCCATATGCAAGTAAAAATTTGTTTTGTTAATATAACTCTATTCTTTAATATATTTTTTAAAACTATATATGACATTGATCTAGAAGATTTTTTTATTTATTTATAGATAATGTATACAAAAGCAGAAACACCAATTTTGTAAACCACGAACTATATGAGCAATAAATTTGTAATGCTTTATTCCGTGACATATCTATAAATCTCTTATTTTCTTTTATTTCCGCTATATATCTACTATAAATCTCAATCTTTGCATTATTTTATAATTCTAAGTCAACGGCAAGTATAAAAAAATAGTATAAGCGCTCGCTAATAGACTAGACTTAAAATTTGATTTTTGTGTGCTTTAAGAGTCCATACTTTATGTTAATTTCAAAAGAATAGTATTGACAGACACACATACATGTAATGGTTTTACATGAGTTCCGATTTTTTCTTTCTGAAGTACGGAATATTATAAATATCTCAAATGAGCAACAGATTATTGTAATAATTTAAATTCAATAATCAACAATACTCAATTACTTTCCACCAATTATTCTGCTCAGTGTCCTTGTCAGTTGCATGCCAATGTTTCGGCAATAATTGTCTAAACCAAATGGACTATTAATAACAATCAAAAGCGTACATTGAGTAGCAACTAAATATCGTAACTTCTCATATTATACTATTAAAAACAATGAATACATTAAATTAATATTTATAAAATTAGAGAAGCGATAAGCCATGAAAATTTTAAGTAAAATCTAGTGTAGATTATTAACAAAATTTTAATGTAGGCAGCTGAAGTAAAAAATAAAATATGAGTAAATAAATAAAATAAAACTTCGCTAAAACCAACGAATAACCAATAAGACGAAATAGCTTAATTACACAAATCAACAAAAATTGTATACATCGAAAAAAAAGCAGAAACTCCATTTTTAATAAATAAAATTTGCTTTTGTACCTTTACACAATGTAAAACGAATATTATAGTGTTTTAGAAGTTTTTTTAGGAGTCGTTGCATATAAGATACAGGAGAAGGGTAGGGGGGCTATAGGTGTGAAGCGGGAGTGACAAACTGTCAACGGAAGCGTGCGCGTGCGCTTTACAAAGGATTTATGTACGATTATTTTATGTGTTGTAAGGCTTAAAATGTCTTCCAAAAAGTTTTCGAAATGGTTGGATTTCTGGTGGGAATGCAACGCGGGTACACTAAATACCATATGTTACATTTGCTTATGGGGCAGTAGAGCCGATGCACTTCACTACCAGCAGTATTTACATTGAAATTTATTCTGTGTTAAGTGGCGGAAGTCAATGCCACCCTTCATGATCTTGCCAGAAAAAGGTAGTGACATTGTACCTGAACGTTCTGTGTTATTTCACACTAAAAATTGAAAGGCTTCTATCTCTTCGAAGTGTCTTTAATGCTATGTACGTATTTATGCTAAATTAACGTGCATTCATATGAAGTACTTTACGGCATAGCTAGCGTTGATTTCTTTGTTTTATTGATGTAGTAGCTTTCTTTCTCCATTTTGTTATTATATAAAGTAAATAGAATACTATTTACTTACACTAAGATATACAATACTAATGATTTTCTGTAGGTACTTTTTTTAAATATATTATATATATTTTTAAATATATTATTTTTTACTCTCACACTAAATATAACTACTAAAAATATTTAAAATATTTGTCAATATTTAAAGACCCCTTCCAAGACCATTTTATTTTATTATTAATTAATTAATAAAAAAATACACTATCAAACTTAAACTTTATTTTATATTTTACAGTAACCAATGTTCTATGCCACGAGTATGTCAGTCTTATTTACTTAATTTAGGTTAAAATCCTCAATGAAAAGGATACAAAATTAAATAGGTGCTTAACACGAATATTCACTCACCCCTGAGAGCCTTTAAAATGCGCCCTTTCATAAATCACTGCAATGGTTGCTGACCCGGCCGCAATTCATAAGTCAAGTTTTTTGTTATATATAACATAAACATATATCAAAAGCCAATTTTTAGTATAAAATATGTACATTTAAAATCAATATACATTTATATTTATTCGTGCAAATCAGATACGTTGTCACCTCACACTAGATTTTTCTCACGTTCGTTACCAATGAATAAGGGAAAATCTTATTGGAAAATATTATGAAACCGATCATATGTAATTCAATAAAATCTCAATAAAAAGGATCGCAATCGTCTTACTCTTCACAATATCGTTTTTTTTTCCCCTTATAATACAGACTGAAGTCATGGCATAAACTTATGTCAACAAATATTTTACGGTGGAAATAGTCATTTTGGCATTCTTCTAATATGCAATATAACCTCTTTTTATCACATAATCTCCTAAATCTAGTCTCCATACAACATGGCATTGAAGAATTCATAATGCAGTAGTTCAGAAAAGTAATGTATAAACGTTAAAATATCTTTTAATTCTTTGAATTTAGTTGTATTACTTAAATGAATATCAGAAGCCTCTAAAATCGTAAACTACCAAATTGCATATAGCGTACTAAAGTAAGAATTTTCAGGATAATGAGTAGAACAAAGTAGAGCATGTAGGATAGAAAAGCGGGAAGTTGATAAAATCTGACGTGTAAACCACGTTTTAGTATACATATCCATTCAATTTCAATGGTAGTTTTATTTTTATGAAATACTAGTCAGGACACCATAGAGCACTTACTTTATTTCCCTATTACAATTTAAATTTGATGAAAGATTAGATAAAACTTTAAACGACAAAAAGTAAATGACATCAACAATATAGTTCGTGAATTTGCATATGAGTACGTAGTAGTGGTAGGTTAAGTTCACATCAGAATAACATTTGTTGGTAAAATAACAAATAGTACGAACGAAAAACAGTCTTTCCTGTTTACATTCACCGCAAAATTAATAGTGCCCATTTTTTATTTCAAAAAAAGAGTGCCTTAATTTAGACACATAATTATATAAAAATAATTTCAATAAACAATATGTGTACACACACATATATGTATACACATTGTTTATTGAAATTATTTTTCAAATCCAAATCAAACCGCTAATGAAGATTTCAGCGTTCATTACTACCAAACACATATTACAATTATTTACAAAAAACTTTATAAGTCAACAAGTATTCTTAAAAAATTGAAATAATTTTTAAAAATAACAAGTGGGAAGTGGTGTTAAGTAATTTTTACCCATAGTGTACCTTATTCTTCGATAATATTTTCAGTCGCCATCTTTATCGAAAGTCGCTTTTTAAATATTACGTGTTGAGTGGCGAAACTTATCGCTGCAGTTTTGTTTCGGTTCCTGAACGGGGGTAGTCAAAATAGTTCATTTTCTATGATTGAAAATGGAACCCACAAATTTTGTTTTTATCCAGGATTTATATCATTATAACAAATAAGTAAACATTTCAATAAATCAACAGAAATGACACAACTTAACGTAGATAGATAGATAGATAGATACACTCTTTATTGTACACCCATATGATATGACAATGAGAAACACTATTTAAATAAAATATACAATAGGCGACCTTATCGCTATAACAGCGATCTCTTCCAGGCAACCTTAAGGCATAGGAAATAATGGGGAGGAAAAAAGGGTTGAGGGTGTGAATAAATATAATTATTATGAATAGTAATTATAATGCATACTAATAAAATATATACATAAACATGTACATAACAATACATATACATATATACACACATATACATACATACATATACATATTAACACCTACATACACATACATACACATACACACATATACATAAATACCTACGTACATATTATCGTAGAGGTTCAGAGGGCTTGAAAATGTAATTTTAAAAGTTTTTTAAAAGTAATTAATGATTTTGCCCTTTTCACATTTAGAGGCAAATCATTCTATAGTCTACAGGCTGTTACTGTGAAGGAATTAGTGACGAAGGAAGAGGAGTGTGAAGGTATTTTTAGAATGAGATTTTTATTAGAGCGCAGACTTCGGGTATGAGAATGTCCCAAAAATTTAAAACACGCCTTTAGATATGGTGGGGTTAATGGATCAAACAGCACACAGTAAAGAAGGTGAAGAATATGACTATTCCTGCGAAGACGGATTGGGAGCCACTTGAGCTTCTTACGAAATTCGGAGACGTGGTCGTACTTTTTTAATCCAAAGACGAACCGAATAGCTAGATTTTGTAAACGCTCAAGTTTGTTTAATTGCTCCTCTTTTAAATCAAGATAACAAGAGTCAGCGTAATCAAGAATTGGTAAGAGGAGAGATTGTGCCAATGCAATTTTGGTTGGAATAGGTAGAAAATTGCGTAATCTTCGGAGATATCCTATCGATGCAAACATCTTTCTGCTCACCTCACTCACCTGCGGATCCCATGACATATTATGGTCAATAATGACTCCAAGGTTTTTAACAGTAGTACTATAAGGTATCATATGGCCATTTAAAAGTATTGGAGGTAAAGTGTAAATATTTATTCTTGATACAAGCTTCGGACTACCAACAATAATAGCTTGAGTTTTGCTAGGGTTCAACTGTACTCCGAAGCAAGTGCTCCATGTGGCTATTTGTACAAGATTATCATTAATTTTATTAATAGCTGCTGGAAGGTCAGCTATTTTAGATTGACAATAGATTTGGAGATCATCTGCATAGAGGTGGTAGAGAGAAGTGATATGTCGGGAAATATTGTTAATAAAAAGTGAAAACAAAAGAAGAGACAACACGCCACCCTGCGGAACGCCAGCATTGACCGGGGACCAGTCTGAATACGAATCCTGAATTTGAATTCGCTGCCGACGTCCACGCAAGTAACTACGAAACCAATCAATTACGTAAGGAGATATGTTAAGAGAAGATAAAATGGCAAGCATTATATCAAAATCTACGGTACCAAAGGCGTTGCTAAAATCCAACAGCGTCAGAACCGTAACTTGCTGTGTGTCCATGCCCAAACGGATATCGTCAGTTATTTTAACAAGCGCTGTCGTCGTACTATGACCTGAACGGAAACCGGATTGCAATGGATTAAGAAGGCTATTTTGAGAAAGGAAATGTGCAAGCTGATTTTGGACCAGGCGTTCTAGGACTTTGGATAAAAAGGGAAGTATGGATATTGGGCGATAGTCGCTATCACTAGTAGGATTATTCTTCTTGGGTAACGGAACAATTTGTGCTTCCTTCCATGACGACGGAAATTCACAGGAGTCAATGGAAAAATTAAGTATGGAAGTCAGGAAAGGACAGATTATATCAAGTATGGGAATAATCATTTTACGACTGACACAATCAGCGCCAACAGCATCAGAGCTTATAGCCATAATGTTCTTCTTAACATCACTTTCCGTGAATTGACTAAAAAGAAAACTCGGAACACGAGGAGTGGTAATAGCGGCAATTTGATTAAGTGTATTTTGCTTGGTATTGTCACTAATTGTATTAGAAGAAGAGAAATGTTTATTAAGCTTATTTAAATCGATATTCTGAGGATTAATGCTTTGACGTGCTTTACCAACTCCTATGGATTCAAGAAATTTCCACACTTTAGAAGTGTCATCTTCTTCAACTACACGTTTGTGAATATGGCGTCGTTGATGATCTCTACACACCCTATTGCAAAGATTCCGAGCTTTATTATATTTAAGTTTATTTTTGTCACTTGGATTCAATCTGAATCGCAGTTTTGCCGTGTTTTTCTTTTTTTGTAGTAATTTTATATCCTCTGTTAACCATGGAGCAGGAATATGTCGCATCCGCACAGGACGCAATGGGGCATGACGATCATAAAGTTGCAACAGCAAGGAATTAAAAGAGGCAACTTGTTGATCAATTGTTGTGCAGCTTAAAATATCTTGCCAATTCACTGCAGCTGCATCTTCCCGCAAATGATTCCAGTCTATTCCACCAAAATTGCGTCGCAGAAGTATTCTTGACTTCGCTTTAGGAGGTTTGATCTTATACGATAAGTAGATAAGATCATGATAAGAAAAAGCTAATGCAGGGTATTGACCATGTTTTTCAACATGATCAATGGATGAAACGAGAACTAAGTCTAGAAGCGAGGGTAAGCAATTGGGAAAGTTGTGTGTGGCAGCAAGAGGAAAAATATGCAAATCAGCACCAGTAATCAAGGACTTTAACCGAGAGGCACGTAAATCATTTTTTAGAAGGCAGGTGTTGAAATCGCCCATTAAAATTGTGTGCGAGTACAATGGCTTACTACGCTCCAATAGGGTTTCAAGAGATGAAAAGTAATCGACCGTAACGTTTGGACTATAATATACGCCAAGCAAAACCTTTGTATGTGAAAGAACTACTTCGATAAACAGATGTTCTGGTTCACCATTTGCTTGATGCACAGACTGCTCAACTATGTTAAAAGGAATATGAGATCGTAAGTATATAGCGACCCCACCCCCAGGGCGGACAATACGGTCATTACGAATCAAATGAAACCCCGGGAGCGAATATGAAGTCGATTGCAAACAAGGCTTTAGCCATGACTCTGATACCAATATTGCATGAATATTTTTATTGCTGAATGTAGTAAGAAAATCTGAGTAATGTGCAGGAATACTTTGTGCGTTAATGTGGATAACATTAAAATTTTTGAGAGCATCTGAGAAATTTTGCTCAATTGTGTCACTTAATGTGGGAATACTGAAGAAACTGTCTGTACTGTTCGACCCATTTGTGGATGATGAATAGGACAGGAAAGCATCATCAAATTCACCAATACTGTTTGCCATAGTAATAATAAATATATAAAGTATTAATAACAATAATAAAATAATATAATATGTAAATAATATAAATATATGAATATGTATAATACAGAAAATATATAAATAAATAAATAAAAGTAGCAACTAAATAACTTATTAAGTACCGGCCAGTTGCGAGGAGAGACAAATATACAAATTAGTACAAAAGAAAAAAAAATGTGTAAATGTGTATACAAAAATTAACATAAAAACGAAAAGTAATAACAATAAAAAGCAACTAAAAATTACAATAATCCAAGAAACAACAAAATAAAATAAAGATAACAATAATAATCTAATAAAATAAAAAAATAAAGAAAAATAAAGCAATAAAGTTTCTTGTTTATACAGGCAAAAAGACAATTGTCCAATGCAACACAATAAATATTTATACGCTGTGTCAACCAGACAAGTGTTGTGGTTATTTTTAATAATTGACAGATCACATTGCAAATGTATAAGTGTAAACAATCATATAAAAATTGTGAAATAAATAATATAAATAAAACAAACTTATAACACAGCAAGACAAATAAAAGTGAATAATTACAATTTAAACTAGTGCCTAGAAAAATAATAAAAATAATAAAGAAAGAAACATATAACATAAAATACGTATACGTATAACACAACTTAACTTCAATAAATAATTATGCTTCTAAAATAACTATTATTGAACAAGTAATTATGGATATAGATAATAACACAGGTCTGCGATGAAAATGTTTTTTTAAGAATTTTAAATATAACTTGTACATGTTGACATACGCAACGCAAATATAAACTTTTTTTTATTGTAACACGTCACATTTTTTTTTAACGGCTTATTATATTTATAATATTTTTTTCATGTACAGTCCACTTACAATAAATAATTTTTGTCAATTAGCGACTTTTAACAACTTATTGATTGTCTTTTATATTTTTTTATTACAAATATAGGCTGTATGACCAATCATTTCATAGCCTTTGACCAGCCGTGACATAATCTGTGGCATAAAGTAAAGCGCGCCATTCTGATAATGACGTTAGTAGTTAATACTCACGATTGACAAAAATTGTGTTTTATATGTTTCTTGTTTTATATGTTTAATTATGGCTTCTCGGACTTGCAAAAATGATCCCAATATTTTTTGTTTTATATGTGGAAAATTTACAATTGCTAAGCAGAGGCTTAATATAACGGACTTTGTGAAAAGTGCTTATCATGCTTGCTTTGGATTCAGTGCTTATCATGCTAATTTGCGGAGACTTAAAAATCATATGTATGCTTCTTGGTCAACAGCAAGGAAACACAAAATTTCCTTGTTATATTTGTGAATGGGATAGCAGAGCAATGTAAGTTACATTGGGAAAAATCTGATTGGCATATTAGATCAAAACTGGAGGTTGGAGTAAAAAACGTCATCAACCCGGCTTTGATAGACCCCAAGAAAGTATTGCTTCCACCACTTCACATCAAACTTGATCTAATGAAACAGTTTGTTAAGGCATTACCAAAAGATGGCAATACTTTCAAGTACTTATGTTTAAGTTTTCCTACCTTATCTGATGCTAAGTGGAAAGAAGCAATTTTCACGGGACCTGACATCAGAAAACTGTTAAAAGACGCAGAATTTGAAAAAAATATGACAGCCTTAGAACAAAATGCTTGGAATGGCTTTAAAAATGTGGTTTCGTAATTTTTAGGTAATAACAAAGATCCTAATTATAAAAGTATTGTCACAGAAATGTTAAACACCTTTTATAGGCGTTTTACATTTCTGTGACAATACAAACTTGGGTTGCAATATGAGTTTGAAAGTCCATTTTTTGAAATCTCACATAGATTTTTTTCCAAAAAATGTAGGCGATTACAGTAAGGAGCAAGGCGAAAGGTTCCATCAAGATATAAAAGAGATTGAAAGAAGATATCAAGGTCGTTGGGACGTTAATATGATGGCGGACTATTGTTGGATGACATGTAGAGATGAAGTGAAAAGTGTATAAAAATCGCGAAAATCAAAGAACTTATTAAGTGAAAACTCATAAACGAAAACCAACAAAACGCAGTTTTCTTTCAAAGAAAACACGTTATTGATTGTTTTTTTATTCTTATTTTATTTTACTATTTTTATTTAAATTGAAATTATATAAAAAAAGTTATAGAATTGAATAAAAAGCCTTTCATTAATTTTTAAAATGTTTGACTTGTAGTTATTTATATGCTAGTAGTTTTACCATGTAAATCTGAGAAGTGTGACGTGATATATACCAAATAAATGATCTTTTACACTATTTATAACGTAGTTATAACGAATACGATCAGTTTATAAAAAAAACTTTTCAAAAAAATAATTTCGCAGACCTGTGTAATCTACGTCATTATAATTGATTTAGAAATAGTTAACGTTTTTTGGACACGTAACGTAGCTGGCGACGATGATTCTTGTAGTCACCGTGGTACTCCCTGCTAGACAACAGACGAGGCTCTGACGACCGAATGCTTGGTGGTATAAGCAGAGTTCACTTCGTGTAAGCCTTAATACTTACACTATCGAACTAATACCTTAGGTTCAAAGTTTTTCCTGCTTCAACATGAAACAGGTTTTAGTGCGTCAGATGACAATCGGCACTGGAATAATAAACCCAAAATGTCAATTTTCTGGAACGGATGAAAAGGTTGCAAAGGGAATATCGTAAAACAGATAGGGCGTCGCCACAAAACAACGCGCAGATACATCGCCCTATCTCTGTGACAAGTATACGAGGCCTATTGGATCAAGGACGGGTCCGACTAAAGAAGCTAGTCCCGGAAAGCAACAAGAAAGTCCGCTTCGCTACGTTGAATGTTGGAACCCTGTCAGGGAGGACTAAAGAACTCGTAGACTTATTTAAACGCCGCAGGTTGGATATCATCTGTCTTCAGGAAACCAAATGGCAAGGATCCAAGTCTGGTAACATCGGGGATGGATACTAACTAATGTACACAGGATCGCGAGGAAGACAAAATGGCGTGGCAATAGCAATTAGTCAAGAACATCTCGACAATATAATCGAAGTAAAGCGCTTTAGTGATAGAGCTATGAGTGTCAAAGTTGTGGTTCATGGCGAGTTAGTGAATATCGTTACTGCCTATGCCCCTCAAGTAGGGTGTACTAAAGCTGAAAAAAAGTTATTTTGGACTCTTCTAGATGACATCTTACAAGAAATTCCTAGTACCGAGACTGACTTAAATGGCCACGTGGGTAGAGAGTATCAACCGTTTGAACGCATACATGGAGGTCACAGATATGGTATTGCAAACGAAGAGGGTAAATCTATCATGGAATCCGCCATGTCTCACGATCTAGCTATAGTCAACAAGTTTTTTATCAAGAAGCCTGAACATTTGATCACATATAAAAGTGGCACAACGAGTTCACAGATCGATTATATTCTTGTAAACAGAAACCTAATCGGTAGGGTCAAAAATTGCAAAGTTATACCCGGAGAATGCGTTGCGCCACAGCATCGAGTTGTCGTCATGGACATGACTTTTAAACCAAAAACAACACCTAGGAAAGAAAAGGAACCAGAACTCATCAAATGGTGGCTCTTGAAAGGAGACAAGGTACAGGAGTTTTGTAATGAATTAGATTATTTTATATTTCTTCGGAGTTCGTAAAGACGTAAACATGGTGTGGATGGACATACAAGCCAAGATGCTTAAATCAGCAGGAAAGGTACTGTGGCGAACGAAAGGTGGAAAGCGCATTCCAATGGAGACATGGTGGTGGAGTAAACCCGTACGCACAGTCTTTAGAAAAAAGAAAGAGGCGCTTAAAACATGGTAATCCACCAAGACAAATGAAGATAGACAGCGGTATAAACAGAGTAAGAAAGTGGCCCGAAAGGTGAACGCAGTAGAAAGATCAAAAGCTACAAAAGAACTGTATACATCCTTAGAAAAGAGAGACGGTCATAAGTTCATATACAAGTTAGCTAAATTGCACAACCTGGCTACCTGAGATTTTGTAAAAAATAAAATACTTAAGGGACCAGATGGAAATTTAGTGTAAAATAACATGGATATCCTAAAAACATGGCACAAGTATTATGATTGTTTGTTGAACACTAATATCACGTAAGTCTGCTTACCACGAGTTGTTAAAAACCTGGGCCTCATACCCCCTATAACAGCAAGGGAGGTTAATGCAGCGCTTAAGAAAACGCCCAACAAAAAGGCCATGGGTCCAGATGGTATTTCTGTGGAAGTGTGGAAGTGTCTGTGTGATTCAGGAGTAATCGTATTGACCAACTTATTTAACAAAATATTGCTGGAATTCGGGATGCTTGGAGAATGAGCATGATAATTCCCCTCTACAAAGGCAAAGGTAGCAGATATTAATGCACTAACGAGGCATTAAGTTAATGTGCCATACAATGAAGCTATATAAGAGAGTCATAGACAACCGTCTACGTACTGAATATACGCTCTCCGAAAATCAGTACGGATTTGTGCCAGGTTTGTCAACAATTGACCCGATATTTGCCATGACCATGATAGCTGAAGAATACAGAGCAAAAGAGGAATCCTTTTACGTTGCACTTCTGGATATGGAAAAGGCTTTTGATCGAGTCTCTAGAGACACTATATGGTGGAGTCTCAGGTTTCGTAATATCCCTCAAGCATGTGTCTCCTCCATTGCCGACATGTATAGAAATGCGCGTTCCTTCATTAGAACACCGGTAGGATTGACAAAATCCATCCCAGTCACTGAAAGGGTTCATCAAGGTACTCAACGAAAAGCTTCATGGACTTTCATATACGCAGACGATGTAGCAATATGTACATCAAATCGCCAAGATCTGGAAGTAGCATTAAACGCTTGGAAAGAACAACTACAAGCAGGAGGATTGGTACTAAGTGTAGTTAAGACCCAATACATGGAATGTAATGTCTCTACCCGTCGCACTGACCCAATAGTGATTGACGGCCAGGAGGTACAACAGTGCAACGAGTACAAATACCTGGGCAGCAAGATAGACAAATTCGGTAGTCTGGAAAGCAACCTTCAACACCGTATATCCACTGCTTGGATAAAGTTTCGCGAGCTTACTGGAGTCACTTGTGACACGAGGATGCCCATCAAGCTCAAAGGGCTAGTTTATAAGTCCATCATAAGACCAGTTCTCACATATGGAAGCGAGACAAGGGGCAGTAACAATGAAGCATGTTAATTCCATTCGTGTGACGGAGATGAAAATGCTAAGGTGGATGTGCGGAGTGACAAGGCTCGACAAGATCCGCAACGTACACATGTGTGATAGCATCGGGATACGAGACATTGATGACAAATTGCAAGAAAACCGGCTACGATGGTATGGGCATGTTAAAAGAAAACCACCTCAATACTTCACCTGGCAAGCGACGAAGGGAAAGATCGAGATTGCGGCGGTTGAGCGTTGTCACAAACGACATGAATAGCTGCGATCTGGAGGAGGAAGATGTCCATGATAGAGTGAAGTGGAAGTGAATAGCAGGAAAGCGGACTCCATCACAAGACGGGATTAACGCTAAGAAGAAGAAGAAGAAGAATTTTACAACACGTTACCGGTGTGCCATGAATGTGATGCTTCCGTCGACTCGGCGCATTACACTCTGGTCGAATGCCCAGCTTGGGCTCTACAACGCCAGGCCTTAATGGCTGTTTTTGGTGGTAATCTCTCACTGTCTAGTATGGTGGAGGCCACGCTAGAGAGTGACATGAACTGGTCTCAATCAGGAATCAGTTATCGCACTGAAAGAGGCCGCGGAACGGCCACGTGAGCTAAGTGCAAACGCAGATCCGCTACACAGCCGTAGACCAGAAGGTTTGCGCATCTTCAACCCCCCTTAACCTAGAAAAACTATTACAGGAGGTGTTGCTCCTCCTGTAAGTCACCAAAGCTGCGGATGTCCTAGGAAATCCTGAGGATGCTTAAGGGCGATGGATGGTGGCCTACAATAGGTGGGCCTTCCACTGAGGCACTGTAGTGGCATGCGCAAGCGATCCTGCAGTGTCTCTTATTTGTGGAGCGGGCTTCCGCTGAGTTTTAGTGGGTAGTGTCGATTCTGATGAGTCCCACAGTACCATCCGTTTGTGGGATATACTATTTCTGCATGTGGATGGTCTGCGTAAAAGAATTTTCCCAGCGTAAAAAAAATATTTCTACAACACACAACGTTTCAATGTTGTTATAAGCTTTTAATTTATGAATTAAGAATTGCTGGTTAATGAGTCTTGACAAAGGGTCGTGTCGGAATAAAATGCCCTATAATGTATCCTCCCTTTATTTCTGTGAGCAAAGCCGTGTACAGAATATAAAGTGAAATAATGCTTTGACAACTTGACTTGATTATTAAAGACGACGAATGTACTACATCAATTTTTAATTTTATTTTCGTTCATAATAAAAATTCCGCATTACTGTTTAAATAAATTACTATTATGTTAAAAGTCATAAAAATAAAATATGTTATTCCATTATAACAGAAAGGGGTTCCAACCAATTTAAAATAAAAGATTTTGTATTTATGTGTAAGAAATTTCTTTCGTATCTTTCACTAAACGATTTATAAACTAATGTATTGACCCAAAGTTTTGACACAGGTCTATAGACAGATGGACAGAGGGTGAAACGCAAGTTCGGTTTTTGTTGGAACAAATGACAAGTGTTTCCACTTTGTTTACTGCTAAAATACATAGAGTGTATTTAAATATTAGAATAATAAAGGTTACAAACATATATACAACAATTTATTTGATAAAAATCTAACTATACGGCAGAACAACGACGCCAGTTATTTTAATTTTCCACTCTCACAACATTCTGAAAACGATATTGATTTTAGGATGTTGAGATCTAAATAGAGATAAGAGTGCCGCATCACTAGATTTCACATATTTAACCTGCTAATAAAGAGTGCAACTAATTATACGATACTTAGTATTTTCATTTTTTTTGTATGCATAGAAATAGGTATTATTTCATCTCTATATATTTAACAATATAAGATTAAACTTCCACAAAAACGCAGAAAACAACAAAAACTACTTGTATTTTATTTTACTGTCATTTTGGCTTGCAATATAAATTCAAATTTCATTCTACAGACTTCAATAAGATCCGCAAAAAATAACCAGTTATATTATACATTTCATATGTATAATATAAGCCATATCTTTAAAGTTATCAACAATAACAGATAACCCAACATTGCGGTGAGCTTTAGATGTAATCCAACGTACCTTTGTGTAGTGCCAAATGAACTTTCTTCTTGTCTCATCAAAGCGATTAGACTACTCAATATATTTGATGCTTTAATTGTGACCGAAGGTGCTCACAAAAACAAATTGCGTTAAGCTGATTGTTTAATCGATTTGAACAATACAACAATCTTTATAGTGTCTGTAATAAATATGAAACAAAAAAGGTACAAATACTTATTCTCCATCTAGGTGCTTCGTACTATTTTTCTGGATCATAACACAGTTTTTCGATGCAAGTATCGATATTTTTCATTTCATGCAGTTTTTCGGTCGTTCACTAGTCACTAGTCTTGAAGAGGTAAGCAATAGAGTGCAAAAAATATAATTCACATAGTCATTCTTAATTTAAAAGACTGTGACTTTAATTTTAAGTGAGGTTGACCAAGGAGAATAGAAGTAAAATAATAAAATATTCGTTGTTGAAGTAAACAAAATGCTTCAAGCATTTTATTACAATTCAGGTAGGCTAACAAACATTTTTGAATCGTCAATTTATATACAGTTTTGTTAGATCTTCCACCCTTCAGGAAGCTTCCACCGACTTAAAAATCAACTTTTGCAACGTGCGCCTGCGAGAAATTTAACAACTGCCCTTTTTCATCATAATTTTACCTTATATATATAGTAACAATTTTAAACTTTTCACCACATATTTCCACACATAAATCTACTCAACAATCAATCTACGGAAGTCTTAACAAAAATCTATATCTTCATTTAAAATGATGTTAAAGTACTGTATGACATACGTGCTACATAAACACATTGATACTTGTCAAAAAATTACATTTATTTATCTATTTACTTTTTGTATGATCTTATCATACGATGATTTATTCTTAAAACAGATATTTTTATAAAACGGAGAAAAGAGAAAAATATAAATATAACATAAAAGAAGTGCTACAAATATAGAATGTACTTTACAAAGTGAAAACATACATATCTTTTTACAGCTGGTAATTTTATGGTAATATGGTGATTAGGTTGTTTGAACATTTGTACAATAGAGACTTTGTAATTCATCACGTAATGTAAGCTTGAACAAGGCATAACATTTGATGTGTTACATGTGTATGAATTTTATTACAGATTTTACGTAGACTCGTGAAGACGAGATACAACCTCATTTCTTGTTGAACCTGAAAATAATATATATATCATAGATATAGTCTGACGTGCCTGTATAAGAAAATACACGGGCAAATAAACCAAAGAGAAGGAAGTGCGTTCTTTCATGTTTCGGTGAACATATTAAGCTAGGTTAACAAAAATGTGAATTATACATTAAAATTCCTTTGCCGAATACTTTTTGCACATATCACTTTAATTATTTAAAAATTTGACGATGGGATATTAGTAATTAGTATATACTAGGTAAATATTTAACTCAAGTGTGACGTTTATCTTATTAATTATATTTATTATTAAATATTTTTTTGTAACTTTCAGTTTTTTTTGGAACTGCAGGAACCATACAAACCTGATGTTAAGACACTCCGTTGCTTAGTTCCTGCTTTCTCTGTCCCCGCTTTTAGTAATTTTATACTATAATAAAATAAGGTTAATGAACACTATTAGTTAAAAACATCTGCAAATTAACCAATTAATTGTATAGATATAGATCTATTCAAATTAATTTGTGGCTACAACTCTTATCTTTCTCTTACTTCTATTTCGATCGAGCTTGTTACTCTTTGGTTTGTTTAGAGAAATTTGTTCAATATTCAATCCAATTACGCCTACACAATATTTCAATTCAACTATTTTTGTTCATGGTTTACTGTTCGTTAAAATCAATTGAATGCCGCAAACCAGAATTTATCATGACACACCACAATATTTAAACTAGCTTTATATCGTATAATTAATGAATCTTTTTATCGCGCTTTTCATAAGACGAACACTGATATATTTTCCTTTCTTTGTAAGAAGTCCATAGAATTAAAACGGAATATTAAATAAAAGTAATATATTGCCCACAGTCAAATCCCAATATTGCGGGGTCAGCTTAAGCATTTACGAGACTGCCACTTAAGACTAGCAATATTGCTGGCACTGAAAAATGCTAACACTGCAACGGCGCTTTCCACACTTCCTTGCAACTGGTTCTGATAAAACTGTAATAAGAAATGGTCGATGTTTCACATAAAATTTACGTTGGTTTCTTCAGTAATAAATTGCAAATGAAAGTTATTTAAATAAATGTATGTATGATATATTGAGAAATTATTATAAATCTTATTTTTATTCTTTAAAAAGCAGCTTCAGGTGGGTCGATAGCAATACATAATTTATATTCTCTTAATAATATATTATTGAATTAGTTACTGAAAGCGCGAGAAAAATAGAAGAGTATAAAAACGTCTTTACCTGTCGTTGTCGTCAGTCACCAGGACTGACTTCATGCTCGGTTTAAAGACGAAAGTGTGATCCGTTTCCTCATTTGTTGCTGTTTTAAGTAAATTTTTATTTTAAATGTAATGTCGCTCTATGAAAAATGTATTAACATACACTGACTTTTTTTAAAATGATTAAATTATAATTCTTATTACGAATCTACATACATACATACATTTTTACGTACATTTTACATTTAGCTCTTTTAAAATATGTTATATGCTTTACATATCTTTTCCTATTTGAGCGCCGGAACAAATACGTATAAGTTAAATCATTCTCAAAATCATTCTATTTAAGCACTTTCGATTTGTCCTATACTTTAGAATTAATTAACAGCATTCCTTGGACTGTGCATTTCATAATCTTGTACGATAATTGCAAATTCCTAGGTACCTACTGTCGAACATGCTAAGAGATTCTGAATTGTTTCCATACAATCTGAGGCGATTAAGCCTCAGTGATTTCACTTTAAACAAAATTATTTTCGGCATCTGAAATGTAAAGCTAATAGGAAAAAACTCAAAGATTTTCTGTGATGGTGAACTAAGATTAATGTGATGTGATGGTGAACTAAGATTAATTTGTCGGTAGCTTTGCAACCGATCGGCGATTTATCGCAGGATAAAACCTGGGCATAATTTTTCTTATTTCTAGTTGTTTACTGAAGTAGCTGCATAAAGTCAATAAATTACAAATTTCCATTACTTACTCAACGCTTAAAAAATTTGATACTCTTAAACTGGACTGGACTGGAAAATGTATGTTAAATATTAACAAAAATACTAGCTTACTTGTAATTAGAGGTTTTGTTTCATCTTATTACATTACACTGTTCACCTTTTAGTTCAAAAAATACAAAAAATTCTTATAAATGTAATGATAACAATACAAAAAATATATTACAATACTTGAACAAGAATTTTATAAGAAATACTAGTATAAAAAGTTATTTCGTTATGCCCTCGATGTTTAAGATTTGATAAAGAATATCTATTATTCCAATATCAATAATACAAGTTAATAATAACTTATCTTTATTATTACTTTGATATTTTTTTAAGGTGTTTTTATACAAAAAAAAATATTTTGATACTATATTGATGTTAACACATACTGTTTAATATTTTTCTTTCCTAAAAAAGCACGTCCGATACAACTCGATTGATACGTCTGTTTATAAAATGAATGCGGATCGAGATAGCTGCTCTATGAATATACACGAATACTCTCCAACCGATCGTTAAGGAAGTAATATATAACAACTTGTTTTTTTAAATTTTTCCTTTATTCTGCAAACCTCAGGGTGAAATAGATAAAGATCAAGGCACTCTGATGTCTGCTTTACGAGTTGGATAGTGGTATTCAACACCATCCTTTTTCTGGCCAGACCAGGTCAATGAATATAAATGAAAACATTACGTAACTATTTAAAAATATAAAAACAATTTAATTAGTAATATCATAAATTTACACCATATTTGTATTTTTCTCTGAACTTGAATTAAGCTGATTTAAGATTTCCCTTGTGACGCACCCTCCTAGCAGAAATTAAAACAATTAAACAAAAATATATTCATTTAGAATTTTTGTTTAAAGTGCAGTAAATATCTCGTATAGAGACTTGAGGCTCTCATATATTCACAATTTTAATATTTAACCAGCACCAGGGAGCACAATTACTATGATTAATCGCTGTCGCTTCACTGTAACTAATTAGTAGTCCCTCATCTCATACCACGTGCCACGTGATGACGAAAATCAAATTTGGCTTAGCGACCAGCCATGCTTGCTAAGAACACGCATGCCACTGACATAACATGAATATCTTTTGAACGAAATTATCATTCTTGTAATACCTTATCGGCTCAAGAAATTGAAAGTTGGTAGTTTTTTGGTAAGCACTTTAAAAATTACAGTTTATATCTTTTAAAAACGTTAAATAAAATTTAATGAAAAAGTTCTTATGATTTTAGCATAAAACAGCTCTTTATATTAAAAGTTTGGTAAATTTTATACGCGTATATTTCCTTTAGGAAACATTTCTCTATTAAGCAACTTTAGGATATTGGCGGTGATGTCGTCTCGTTCATATCGTATATATATTTTGTTATATATTTCTTTATTTTATTACTTCATAAATTTTCACTAACATTTGCTTATTTTTCACAAAAATATGTCGCTAACACAATTTACAGTGTTAGTAGCTTTTGTATATGGAATTTGTACCATGTACTTTGTACGCTGACCTTCAACTCGGATTTCAGTATATAATTGAAAATTATTCTATAGAATATTCAGAAACCAAGCTTGAGAGGAAGGGACCGAATAGTTGATCAATGTGATTCAGTGACAGGGTTTACATATTTACATCCAACTAAAACGACCCTACTTCCTCAATTCATTGGCAATTAATGAAAACGTTGTGATCTGTTTTACTGACTTCCATTTGTAAACGATTAATTGTAAGAAACTATATTACTCTTACTCTAAATATGATGCGATCAATGTGATCAAACTTTAATATCCACTACATTCAAACACATGTTCTTTGAGTCCGTAAATATAAAAAATAAGCTTAAATCGAATAGCTACAAATATTTTTATAGCGACACTGTTCTCGTAAACCATGTCACAAGTCGTAAACCTCTCAAAATTCAAATGTACCTCGACTGTAACTTCCAGTGACAACTACGATCCAAATAAAAGAGTTGTAATCCTGCGGGTATTATTTTACGAGTGCTATCTATACGCAAAAAGCTTATCTAACTTATAGAATCGTACACCAGCTATACTATATCATAAAACTGTGTTGGTGTTTAGAATTTATGTTTTGCTTTCATTTATTTATATCCCATGCTAATATTTCGGATCCTAATATTTAGCTTTTTGCGTATAGATAGTACTCGTAAACATATACCCGCAGGAATGTTACTCTTTTATTGGATTACTACTCTTTTAGTTAAAAAATAATCAAATTTTAGTTTAAAATGTAATGGTGCTGTACCTAAGTACCTTACAGATAGACAAATGGATTATTTTACACAAAATTCTTTTGCTATTTAAAACCAGTTATTCTAGACTCGTAACAATGACGTAAACCATACAGATATAATAAATATAAATAGTTGTATAAATTTGATAATGAAATAATCAAAAACGAAACATTTATGATTATAGTGGCCAGTACGAATAAACACTAATTTCAATTTTAAGGTAGTCCTCGTATAAATTAAATTATTTGAGATTACTTAATTTTGATAACGTTGTACGTAGGAGCGCGTTGATCATTTTTTATATAATAGAACATAGATAAGCATATAGTTATATACCAGATTTGTAAGAACAAATTATAATTACCTTCTGTTACTTAAAAAAAATATAAAGCCAAACGAATCATACACTTTTAAAAATTTTATTGTTGCGCCAAAAACTTAACAAATAGAAAGTATACAGATAGCCTAATAGGAAATTGTATAATTTTGTAAGAAATATATATATATATATATATATATATATATATATATATATATATATATATATATATATATATATATATATATATATATATATATATATATATATATATATATATATATATATATATATATATATATATATATATATATATATATATATATATATATATATATATATATATATATATATATATATATATATATATATATATATATATATATATATATATATATATATATATATATATATATATATATATATATATATATATATATTATTGAGGACCGTCGTGGCGCAGAGGCGCCACAACACGCAATGCCTCGAAAACGGCGGAAAGTGGGGACGGAGAAAGCAGGGGCTAAGCAACGGAGTGTCTTAACACTAGGTTCCCACGGTCCCTGCAGTTCCCTCTGCCTACCCTGCCATGTGCGGGATAAAGCGTGAAGCTAAAAAAAAAAAAAAAAAAAATATATATATATATACTTTTAGCCTATAAATTCTGGCTCTAGAAGTGACTTTTAAAATCCTTATCATTAAATTAGTAGTTGATTTCTGTATTTTTTTGCAATAAATGTATATATATATATATATATATATATATATATATATATATATATATATATATATATATATATATATATATATATATATATATATATATATATATATATATATATATATATATATATATATATATATATATATATATATATATATATATATATATATATATATATATATATATATATATATATATATATATATATATATATATATATATATATATATATATATATATATATATATATATATATATATACATTTATTGCAAAAAAATACAGAAATCAACTACTGATTTAATGATAAGGATTTTAAAAGTCACTTCTAGAGCCAGAATTTATAGGCTAAAATTTAGGATTAAAGGAAGATTGCACTTAAATTTTATTACACAATAAATCGGCAATTCATTTCAGTATGATCGACAGAATTGTCCTCCTTCGATATTTTTGCTATTGACGCTAGGTAAACCATATCTTTAATCATGTGACACTAATATATTTGAAATAATTTTGTGATTCTGACATAACAAAAACTGATAAGTATTTATTGTAATTCTCGCACATGCAAGTGGTAAAATAAAAGTATTACTTGTTGGAAAATAACAGCAACCTAACAATACTTTACTTGATATAATACATATCTATCACTCAACCATCAGTATAAATCTTCCATAGAAACCAAATTCGATTTATTACGGTCTTAAGGATACCTGAGAAACGTCAGATCGCGTCAAGTACCCGATCCTTGTCTATCCACTATGAGGGAGGGAACTGAATAAAATATATTCAGTTTGAATATTCTAGGGTTTCGTGTAGCTGTTCACAGATACCACTAAAATTGTGTGCTGTTGTTAAAGATAAAAAAGAACTATAATAAAATTATTTCCAGTCATAAGAAACGATTTCAAATTACGGCCTGGCCTGGACTTGTCATTTTACAAATGACTGATTTTTAAATGCGTAATTGTTGAAATTGTCGAAAAAAAATTAAAACTTTTCTACTCTGTCAAGCGCCAAAGTAATATAGTAGGACGCAAATGCTGAACGCAATAAATAGATAAATGGTAAAAAATAACCACAGAAGAGAAAATTTATTTGGTATTTACTTTCATGATATTTTGTCCACCGGTTGAAATAAATAATGAAAGCGGCTCAAATACAGACTTAAAATGTCCCACGTGCTGCAAAAACTATAAGAGAAGAGCTTGGTATATTAAACATCTTGAATCACATGATGGTGTCATGTCAGGTCACGCCTTAACATTACAGACCATCGATATAGAAAGCACATGACGAACGATTAGCGATCCTGTAAGAGTATGGGATCTCGAAACAGGAGTAAGGCATGCAAATAGAAATTTTTCAATAAACTACTTTCGACTATTTTAAAGAACTATATCCACCTTCAAATTATGACGCTATTAAAAAGAAGAGTCAAATCATCTTAGTCATCAATTGTCTAGGTACGGTCAACCCTGAAATTAATTCAGGGAATATCGTTATAGATTGCGGTACATAACAATAATTTCGATCAGTCTAAACACGACAAAGTTTTCGATAAAAATTCTTTTGAGTACTCAAAAAATCATTTTTTAGTAAGAGGACCAATGAGGCAACTTGTAAACAAACTGCCTAATATAAAAAGACTGTACTAGAGAGGTAAGGGGAGACCTCGGTTGACTTTAGAAAACACAGTAGCGAAGATACTGGAGGAAGGTCACGTAAAAAGCATGAGGAGTCCCCGGAGAGCATGCATGAAGAGGTTAATTACAGTGGACGAGGCGAAAGAGGTATGCAGGGACGATGATACCAGTATACAGAAAACTAGTCTGGATACAGAGATATATATTTTATTTTTACTGTTACTTAAACTTACATCAAGTTACCAATTTACCCTTTGTTAACAAAATTATACCCTAACATTTGTTTAAATGTAACAAAGTTTGTTATTATTAATATTTTTTATTGCATTAAGAAAATAATAGAAGTACAGAAATATCATTAGGTGGACTTATCTCTATAAGAGATTTCTTCCAGCCAACCTGTGAAAGTGAGTGAATGTACGAGAAGACAGATTAAATTTAAATATATACATATATACATAAATACATATATATATATATATATATATATATATATATATATATATATATATATATATATATATATATATATATATATATATATATATATATATATATATATATATATATATATATATATATATATATATATATATATATATATATATATATATATATATATATATATATATATATATATATATATATATATATATATATATATATATATATATATATATATATATATATATATAATATATATATATATATATATATATATATATATATATATATATATATATATACAAACGAAAAATAGTTAAATTACGATTCAGATACTTTTAATTTCATTAAGGTGGTGTTTTTTCAGTAATGACTTAAATGAAAATATTGATGGGCTTTCTTGAATAGCCTTGGGGAGTTTTTTACAAAGAAGTGGAGCCTGTACGGAAAAGGGCGTTTGAAGGAATTTGGTATTGGTACTGGCTTACCATACACCGGTAACCACCATTTGGGAAGGATTTTAAAACGGGAATGTAGATAAGGAGGGAAATTATGGTAGTTGATTATTTTAAACAGGAGAGAAAGGATATGCAGATCACGGCGAAAACGAAAAGGAATTAAACTTATTATCCAATTCGATAGGTTACTGAATAACCTGTCTAACCAGAAGTGTCCCAGAGCTCGAGTCAAACTTCAATTTCATAAGAAATTTATGATAGTAGCACAATCAAACAAATTAGGGTTAAGATCATACAGGGAAATGCAAGACATAGACATAATATTATCTTTTATTCATCAAAACGAGAACGATAAGTATAAGGTGCACGCAATGGGCCTATAAATGCCTATAAAACAAGTAGCTAACTATAGGAGAATTCTATATTCTTTTAGCTTTAAAGTGGCACAAACTAATTCACGACTGATTTTCAGCACTAAACAAATTTTACATAAATCAAATGACTCTTCCAAATCAAAATAATGTAGTAAATTTAGGTTAAACTACAGATAAATTTTGCTACATCTGTAAAAAGGCAGTAGGGCGTAGAGTACTCTTGTTTAGTGGTTAATACTCGCGATGTCATAATAAGGTACTAGAAATCATACGTGAAGCCGTTAGCCGTCTCTCAGTAGCAAGAGCACAGAGAAATATAACAAAACCTACACAAAATTGATTATTTTAAACAGGAGAGAAAGGATATGCAGATCACGGCGAATATCTGAATCGTAATTTAACTATTTTTCGTTTGTATATATAACAAAACCTACACAAAAAAGCTTTTGCTTTTTCCATATCAGATTCTCCATTTCATTTTAATAGCATAGTTTTTGATATCCTTTTTCATATCCAATGTAAAGTTTTGAAACAAACTTCTCTTATAAATCTCGACATTTCTTAACTCGTAGACAAATGAAACATTTAAATTTGAAGATGTTTGGAACGCTTAAATTGTAAAGTCTTTACTTCGCCCTTAAGTGATTAGATCGTGTTGTGGAGGTTCCATTAAACTCATTCAGATCTTGGTGTAAGTTTAAGTAGTCTACACCTATATCTACTTGTCGTCTTTAACTTTGATGGGTTATTTTTAAGACGCAGTAGGAGTAAATCTCAGTATTAAGTTGATCATAGTGAGTTTCAAGCTCACGGGGAAATATTTTAATTTTTCTACTCAAAAAACTTCTTTCCACGTCTTTGCCCTACCATCAATCTGCTTGCCATGTTTTGTGTGAAATAAACCGTGAAGCTATTACGTCATGTTATATGTAGGTTCCATTGGAATCGAAAGATTGACTATCTATACGGCCGGATCGTTGGAATGTCTTTCATGCAGAAGAATTATGAAGAAGAATAGTTATAAAAAATATCTATGAATGTCATTTATAATTTATATAAATGACATTCATAGATTAGACTCCACAAACAACATCTGGATTTGGACAGAAATCGAATTGCGTAGTATCTTGTCTTTTCCACTATGCAAGATAAATTGAATTAACACCAGTAAAGTGTAGCGTAATTTAGACGGAACCCTAGAGCTTCATACCAATTGCAAGATTTTAGGTCAACAAAGAGTACTTAAATTTTCGGCCACATGGACTAATTTTATACAAAATAAAGTGAGGACCGTCGTGGCGCAAAGGCCAGTAAACGCGAAGTATCTGCCTGTAAACGTGACGGTTGGATTCCCATTCGAAGAAGATGGATTTTTCTATTTCCATTTTCTTCGCTCTGGAAACTAGGCAAAGCGCGGCGTGGAGTTCCGCCACTCAACACGCAACGCCTCGAAAAAGGCGGAAAGCTAGGATGGAGAAAGCAGGAATTAAGCAAAGAGTGTCTTAACACTAGGTGCCCACGGTCCCTGCAGTTCTCTCTGCCTACCCTGCTATATGCGGGATAAAAGCGTGAAGCTATAAAAAAAAAGTTTTCGATACGTAAGTAATCCATTTGTTCTGTGATATATTTATATTAGGATTCAGTACCTATACAAGAAAAAATAGAACCCTTATAAAGTCACTTTATTGTTCATCTGTCCGTCTTTTCGTCCAAATGTTAAAATCTTAAGATATGAAACAAAATAACGTAAAAGAATCAAGCTGAAATAATATTAAAACATCCAAATTGGTAACCTCTTAAAGCACAGAAAGAATCAAAGTAAGTACAGACGTATCTTTTTATTTCATTTAGAATGAAATAAAAAGATACGTCTGTGCTTACTTTTTTGCATTACATATGAAAATATCTGAATGAAATGATTATATAATCGAAACTAAAGGTGTACTTCGTGTTCCCCCAAGTGTAATGAAATCTGGCAATAAGCTAGAATCTATATATAGTATGAGCAAAGAAAAAAAATGGAAGATTAGAAATTTAGATACATATTTAAAATATAGCCTATATACATATAACCTATATTTTTAGGTAATTTAATTAAATTTACAGTAAAATTTATGCAAAATTAGTGGATACAATTACCTACTTAAGTTATAAGTTTTTATAAGAACTATTTCCTACAGTCGTGAGATTGGTATAGAGCCAACGATTTACGAGCACTACTTGCACTTCCGCGATATTTTTTTCATTTGTGTTTAAAGTATAGGCTTCGTTTTCAAACAGAAACATAGGTATTAAAATTTTTTTTTTATTATACTTACTTTAACATCTTGGAAGTATTTTGCGCCAACATTTTCTTTGTTTCTCTTATGAGACACAAACCTCCTCATTATATAAAAGTATAAGCGAAATTATTCCATCAATTGTTAAATAATATATCAATTTGTTTAAAGCAAGTAAATAATACGTAATAAGTAATGCTCCACAAGAGCTTTTTCCTTTTAACTAAAACTCGGACAATTTGCGGAAAGCTCATGTCGATGAGAACGAATTTTGTTAACTACCTATGTCTAGGTATATTCTCAAATAAGTGACTTTCATGAGAAACAAAGTATGTAAAAACCTAAGGAAAGTAGAAATACACATTTATATAATCACGAGCGATCGGATACAACATATAATATTTAACTCAATTTATAACGAAACTATCACTTTTGCTCAAAGTCCAACACTCCACCACAACCAGGGTAATCTAATTAACTCTATATTGACTCGTTCGTCTGAATTCCCTTGTCGCAATTCAGTATAGAACAGTCGAAAATGTACTTAATAGGCTCAATTAAGAATGTTAGCCTTAATCCCTTACATTTTTTTCTTGTGCAATTTGTCTATAATTTTTTTATAACGGCCTATACGTATATACATACATATATAGTTCACGTTTGCTTAAAACGTACAATAATGCTATAGTTTAAATCATAACTTTTTATTTTACCTTCATGCAGCTACCCCATTTATTAAAAAAAATTGAAAATATTTTTCTTTTACTATAAATTTTAAACAACTAAAACAGTTCAAATTAACTTTGTAATTATACTATGAACTGTAATCCTAAAACTTTTAAAGCAAGCTTACCTTTATCCTGTATTATAAAAGCTTAATTCAAGCCGTCGTGGCGCAGAGGCGCAACGTCTGCCTGTAACGCGACGGTTACTGGGTTCGATCCCCAGTCGGGGAAGATGGATTTTTCTATTTCTATTTTCTTCGCTCTGGTAAACTAGGCAAAGTGCGGCGTTGAGTTCCGCCACTCAACACGCAATGCTTCGAAAACGGCGGTAAGTGGGGACGGAGAAAGCAGGGACTGAGCAACGGAGTGTCTTAACACTAGGTTCCCACGGTCCCTGCAGTTCCCTCTGCCTACCCTGCCTTGTGCGGGATAAAGCGTGAAGCTAAAAAAAAAAATTCAAAGCATATACATAAATGTTATTAACAACAAAGAGGCTATGAACAATAACAACTTGTAATTAAGTCTAGCAAATAAAGTTGCTCGCATTTTCTTCAATAGCTACTTTAATATGTTAGTAAAACTGGGTTAACGTCTGTGTAAAGTTTAAATAGAACTGCGGCAGTCCAGTCTCACGCTTCAACACGTTTATGCGAGAAGTCTACCGGTATTCACTTAATGTTTACGCTAGTAATTTAGCTTTGGAACATTAATTATACCTATGTATTAATTATTATATATTATAAGTAAAAGCTAGAGTTAATTATTTATTAAATGACTTTTGAAGATTATATGTCATAAACAAATATGAGAATCTAATTATAATATATATGAATATATAACACGCAACATCTTTACACTTTTAGTCAAAATAAAAAAGAATGTTGAAAACACTACCACAAAATTTGTGGTGGTGTTTTCAACATTTTTCAAGATTGAGTGGAGATATTTGAAATAAATTGCAAATATGAAATAATAAGCATATAAACACTTGAAGCTCACTATAAATCATAGTTTTATATTAACTAAAGATGTGCGAGCGTCAGTGCTTGGATATTGCCGCATTATGTATTATGAAATTCACAACGTAATCAAATCCTATGGTGTATTTTCCATTTACTTTATAAAATTAACAAATTAATTTTGGCTATAAATTCAGGAAAATCTGGAAATTAATTTCTCAATAAAGATTATTACAAACTTATTAGATATAAGTTGGTTATCTTATTGTTATTAAAATTAGTGCATACCTTTCTATGTAGTACTTTGTTTACCTAGATCGATGAAATATGAAAAGAAGTAAAAATTTACAAAAAAAGAATTATAATTAATAATATATAAGTCTATAGAAAAAAAAAACAATTTATAACTCACACTTGAACTTTTTATAGAACTCCGAATCTGAATTTTTCTCTTTCTCCTCTAAATTTTTTATAGAACTCCGAAATGAACTCTATAGTGCGATAAAATATTAAAATAAAAGAGCCATGAGTAGCAACTATTTTCAAAACCGAACCAGGCAGGCTTAGTATTTGCTTAGCTTTATAAAAACTCATATTCTTTTCCTTTACACTGTTATTTCAAAGCGTGCGTGACGATTTATATTTGACATATAAAAAACGAAATTACACAAATAGATGACGTATACAATAGTAATGAGGATCTGTTTCTTCTTAGAAGTAAAAAATTTAAACATATACGATCCTTTTTCAAGGCACAGCTTATATATCATAATATTTATTATAATTGCAATTTAGATACATTTTTTGGTTTGTTATTTTTTGTAATACATGCAATATGATTCTACGTTAATAGATTTAAAAAACAAAATCATTAATGAAAAATAATTTTAGTATAAAACTGTCTCATCTCTATACTTGTATCTTATGTAGAACCGACTATGCACACCCGTCACTAACATTTTTTCTTAACGTTATGTAAAAAAGTAGGCCGCATATAAAATTACCCTCCCACGCAAAGTTCCTTCATATTCATGTATAAAGTTGGAAGAAGGTTGCCTTAAAACGTTACTTATGAAAACCAGTATTTTGTATACACTAAGTAATAAAATGTATAAGTATGTTGTTATGCTTAATTCTACATTCTATGCTTCTGCGTGCCAAATTACGAAAAAAAGGTATGTGGGATCAAATTCTGAAAAGCTAAAAAAAATAAGTATTAAGGACTCTCCCAAGTATACATCAGAAAAGCACGTGTATAACTACAGCTAACATATCATATCTTGTCTATACTGAAGTGCTAATAATGGTTTCTTTTTCACGCTAAAATTTCATAATACCATATACACTTTTAATATATCACCAAATCTATATTAAACTCCTATACTAAACATAGGTTCCTTAAAATGCGCAAGGCATATCGTTATATGTTTTATCTTTTACGAAATTCAGCTCACCTTATTTAAAAATAAAAAAAATAAATAACCAAGAATATTAGAGGTTGATAGCTTTTAAAATTATCAATTATCTAAGTAGATATATAGCCACGTTGATACAAATAAATGTGCCATCACTAAGTTTATTGAATACTTTGGAACATTATGTCAAAACAGTTTGTTCAAGAATAATTATCGTGTTGTACGCCTACACAATTTAGCTGAACGCTACAACTTCCGACCAGACCATCGTTAATTCATGGGCATTGTTAGAGCTTGTTGCGAGTTGGCGAGTGTAAACGCTGCCAATGTTTTGCCCCTTTAATAGATTTATTAACTTTGTGGCACTCGAAATGCAATTATCATTATTGTAGTCAGATTGAATTGTACATTCATTTATATATCAAAAACGAATTCAGCTAATTATATAGTGATTGTTCACAAAATGTTGAAAATTTTCAACGGATTTAACCAATGTCTATTGAATGGACAAATTTAATATAATTTGACAATTATTGTATTGCTTTTGTATGTTTTGAGTTCGTTTATACAATATTTTTTTACATTTTCAATAAAAGGGCAATTTGAAAAAATATTCTCATTTACATCATCTATATGATATCGTTTATCTGCTGCTAGTTTATATATTACAAGTTAAATTTTAAAGCGTTTCAGAATTTAAAAAGTAAAAAAAAAATCTCTACAAGTCTCTGTGGTATTTTAAAAGTGAAATTTAGAACATCTCGCCGAGCAAGGCACACATAAAACGATTTTAAACCTTTACAACAGGTGTGTTTTACCTCGAGCCTATGCATACTTTATATCAATACATTTTTCGTGTCGTTTTGTAAATATAAGTAAGAATACATAAAAAAATTAGGTAAAGATGATATTTCTTAAGTAACCTACAAATAACATAACTGTAAGTGGCTTAAATAGTTTTGGGTTCAATCCTCACACACCCACATTTTTTTTATTTTCCGACTTGAATACTAGCACAGCGTTAAATTTGATATACAAGACCAGTGTTTTTATATTAGTTTCTCTTAACCTACTTAACTATATGCTTGGTAAAGGGTGAATGTAATATAAATGACTAGTAAAAATATATACAAAACAATATAAATAAACATTGAAATATAAAAAAGAAGAGAGATAACCGAACGAAAAATAAGGAATTACATAAAATAAGGACTTACAGATGAATATCAGGGTATGTGCTAATATAAAGAGAACAAATTGTTTAAATTCTAATTCAAAAACAATTTTCCTACGAACTCAGATTACAAGCGTCTACTAAAATATGATTTATCTAAAATATGATTTATCTATCGGTTTTAGTGTCAGGTTATGGACACGTAAGGTTTAAATGACGTTAAGTTCAATCTATTTCGTAGAAGATTATGCGGCTCTCAAGCTATAATATTCTCGTGCAGCTTTACTACGCTCACCAAGAAGGGTAATTGTTTTATAACAGAATTAGTTCCGTTAAGTAATTTTCTTTGAAGATAGCATTAGTCGCTCTAATAGCTTTGACTTTATAAATGACAAAAGGACGTTACATTATTTTTATAATCATATTATTTTTTTCTTGCTACTGTGTACATATACTGAGGATATAAAGACGGTTATTTGGAAATAATTTACCAACAAAAAACTAAAAGTATACCTATTGATAGTCTTCTTATAGCTGTTTCAAGGCAAACGGTTGTTTGGGTAACCGAATTAAAAAAAAGGGTCTTTTTAATTAAATTGAATTTAATTCGATGTATCAAATTCGTCACCGATCGTACTCGCCAAGTATCGGTGCATTATAAACGGCTTCTGTCCAATGGGTTTGTGTGTCCCATTGCTGTGAGTTTTGGCCTCCAAAGCAGATGATACTAATTAGTTTTTATTTAAGATTTCATTATAATTTTAAATAAAAAATGCTTTGACGATAAGCAAGTAATGCAGTAAGTAATTAAGAATAGAATTCGATACTTTTCAAATTCATTGTAAATCAAGAAAAGAGAAAATTCATTGTAAATCAAGAGGAGAGACGAGAAGAAACTTTATGTGGAATTTTGAGTATGTGTAATATTTTGTATAGTATCTGATTATTACATTGCGCTCTGGAAATTAGGCAAGGTGCGGCGTTGAATTCCGCCACTCAACACGCGATACCTCAAAAAGCAGAAGGCGGGGACGGAGAAAGCAGGGACTAAGCAATGGAGTGTCTTAAGACTAGATTCCTACGGTTCCTGTATTTCCCTTTACTTATCCTGCCACGTGCGGGATAAAGCGTGAAGCTATAAAAAAAAAGAAATATCATTTATATCTTTTATATTACACTATAAATTCTATAGCTGGGGTAACTTTTTTGTTTTTGATAGTGCGTTTAAAATACGTCACGTGTCATACACAACTTTCAATTATTTCCATATCACAACGGAAGTAAAGACGCGGTCAAAAACTCATGTATTATAAAGAAAGAAGAAATAAAATAGTTTTTATTACAGACTACAATAAAAATGTTTTCGGCCGCATTGTTTCGTGTACATCAATCACAGTCAGCGGTTTAGATAACTACTAGCTGCGTGATTTATAGGCCGAGGTGAATGAGACGCGAAATAAATCCAAATTACATAGAATATAACTAACTACGACGTCCTTAAATTAATTTCTGCATAACTGCGTCAAATATAGAGAGCATTTAATCTAATGATATTTTTAGAATAGCTTCATTAATATATTTTATTCGTGCGTAGCGAAGATGTACTACTGTATTTGTAAAATAATAATATTCATAATTGTTTGATTTCCTATTCTTTGTATACAAATAAACAACGCAAAATAAAAGAAATTCAAAATAAGTATTCATTAATTCAGATTATTGTGTTATAGGTGCATTGTTTGTTGTTATATGTAAAGCTCATCTTTTTATTTACTATTTCTAGTTCCATAAATATTGCAAAAAGATATATTGTTACGAGCTTCCCAATCTGCAAAGAAATAGGTCCAATCTGAGTGTGATGAATCTATGGTATATCAAAGAAAGAAGAGGAAAAATTCCAATCGCAATAAAATTTAGGGAAAATTATGGCATATTCATATCCATCACAAGAGAAATTGAATAAAAATAACGATTTACGAGTATCTTGTATTCAGATAGCATTACGTCTATTGCTAACACAAATATAGCAAAAGATAAGAATATGTATCCTATTTTTCCTTTAATATTCCTTTGATATTGGGAAAATTGTTGTTTAATTTCGTTTTGTGTATATAATAGTGAAAAATAGCACCTCATTTAGTTTAAGCAAAAATTTATTATATATATATTAAAATAGATAAAAAATGATGTCTCTAAGTATATACGAAAAAATATGTAAGAACATGCTAAAACACTCATAGAACATGATTGTCTGTGAGTTTCAAAATGCTTGCCTGTTCGCTTGTTCACTCACATCTTCGTCGACTATTTTTAGCGTAACGAACATTTTGGTGACATACGTGACATGAAAATTCAAGAACTTAAACAAATCACAAACAATTATATTCTTGCTAAACTTATGACTTAAAAAAACAAGGCGTTATTCAATTTATTACTACCAATAAATTGAGTGTATTTAAAATGTACATTTATTCTTTAGTAAAATATGTAATGTTTTTTAGTAGCTTCACGCTTTATCCCGCACATGGCAGGGTGGCCAGAGGGAACCGCAGGAACCGTGGGAACCTAGTATTAAGACACTCCGTTGCTTAGTTCCTGCTTTCTCCGACCCCGATTTCCGCCTTTTTCGAGTCATTGCATGTTGAGTGGCGGAGCTCAACGTCGCGCTTTGCCTAGTTTACCAGAGCGAAGAAAATTAAAATAGAAAAATCCATCTTCCCCGGCTGGGAATCGAACCCAGAAACCATCGCGTTACAGGCAGACGTTGCGCCTCTGCGCCACGACGGTTCTCTTACTGTATATTTAAATACTGAAGCTTAGCTGTTAAGCACTTTAATATTAATCATAAAATAACATCTAATAATTGCGATTAAGAAAAAATTGTTTAATATTTTCTTAGAAGAAAGTCAATAACAGTCAGTCAAGAACAGTAAAAGTATATAATAGTAAAAGCAATTTAATATGACGATAGAAACAGTTATAATCGAATTTATAGTAAATTGAATTATAACTGTTACAATAAATCGATTAATGGAAACCGAGCAGCAGAGATCATAAGGTCCAAGCTTAACGAGATTGTGGATGTCTACTAATTTTAAATAAAACAGTTTCTTCATTTTGATTTAAATAATTAAGGATCAGAAAATCATTAGTAAACTATTGCAGATTACTAAATGTTATTTTGAATAATATTTTGTTCTTAAAAACGGCCACTTTCAACTTAACTAGGTCGTTAATAAATAAGAAATTTTAAATAACAGTAAGCCCGGCTAACCAATATCTTTGCAATAATGTCTTTTTGTTAAACTTGAAATGACTGCAGACGATTAGAACAAGGGAAAAGTTTTGGTAACATATGGAACTTTGTAAAAACTTTAACAATTTTACTTCGTGTATCTCCTTTGTTAAACTGCGTGATCTGTACACTTACACCTGCCAAGAAAGTTACCGCTTTGCTTTGCTCATTTAGTTTTCTTAAACATTTTTCGTTTTATTTTAATGCTATGTGATTATCGAAGTAGTTAGCACCTACTTTATTTCAAAATTCCAAATAAATCAAAACGAGAAGTGATATCGCTTAAGTATTGTCACTTACAACTGTACTTTGATTCTATGAATAAGAATATAATTTGTTTAATAGCTATATCAACCTCCGTCTTTTCCTATAATTAGCAATTACGACCACACGTTGAATTAATATTTCATAAAATCTAAATATTTATATGCTAATGTATCCTATGTACTAAATGTTTAAATGAACATACAAACCGGGTAGACAAGACGTTGCCCAGCGAAGCAACGAGTTCGTTGTGCGATCGATCCCCAGTCGGGAAAATAATATTACTTTCATTTTGGTACTCAACATTATCTCTGTTTCAGGTGAAAAATGATTAACGCAGGAATCTAAAAACACGTAACTTTTAAAAAAACATATCAAAACTGAATAAATACTCCTTAGAATAAATGAAATTATAATAACTTTAAATAAGTACAGCTCTAATTTAAGCAAACTTACTTAAAGGTTATAATACAAAATTAATGACATACTTAAAAACTTTACAAGAAAAATAAAAAAACCATTTAAAGTTCATTATGCGTTAAAGTGTTTCTATTCATAAAATTAATTATTGTCTCTATTTATTCTAAACTTTGTTAACATTTAAAAATATAAGAATACTAAATATACCACCGTATATATTGCTAATGATTTAGATAGTCATGCTGCAGCGGCTTATCGTTTAGATTTCTAAGAAATGAAACTACAAAATATATTGTATCATGAAACTTACGTGTATATGTGCACTTTGTGTACAGAAAGCTCTTAAGAAATGACATTAAGATTTCTAAGATTATTTTCATTCAAAATTAATCGTAGAAAAAGCTAAAAAAAGTATGTAAAAAATTGAAAGACATGAACAAATTAAATATATTTAGAGATGAAGCACATTTAACAAAAATGTATATATATTTTTAAAATATGTTTGATTTTTTTAAAATATGTATGAACAAATTAAATATATTTAGAGATGAAGCACATTTAACAAAAATGTATATATATTTTTAAAATATGTTTGTATTCCCTATGAATAAGGCTTATGAAGAAGGAACCGTTCATATTCAAGTCTAACTCTTGATTGGCCAGCTTTTGAGCTTTAAAATATAAAAAGGTAAAAAAAATCTTTACATGATCCATCTGTGTGTTTTAAAAGACTATTCTTCTCAATATCACTTAGACGTATCCTCTCTATTATCGTCCTCTTGGAGCAGAAAAACTACAATTTTTGTTTTATTAGCAGCAAACTGCTCACACTTGACCAATATTCACATTTACAGACGTATAAGCCATATAAATATCTGTATGATCAAAGAAGTAACTGTACAATAGAAAAGTTTTTTGACAAGTTAAACAAAAAATATTTTTTAAATGTTTTAAATTATCACACATTCTTCAAGGTCATTTATAAGATTATATTTTATTTATTTTTAACTATTTCACACATGTCACACCTACGAGTACATATATTCATCTACATATATTTGTAGAATTTAATAATTATACATATAAATATGTTCTTAAATTAACCAATTAAGATTACATACTACAATTTTTGAGCGAATCGTTTAATAATATCACGCTTTGACATAATTGCCTTTAAATGGAGAAAAAGTCTACTAAATCACTACTTACTACTAAACCATTTATAATTTGCCAAATACAAAAGATACTGTATACAGTTAAAAATTTTAAATCATTTTAGTTTTATATAAGAAATCTTTGATATTTTGATACTTGTTGTGATAAAAAAGAGAAAAAGTACATTTCTAGAATACATGTTTTCTGAAAATTTCATATATGAAAAGCGATCTCAAATAAACGACCATTCTCATTATAAGACTACATATATTTAATAACGTATATAAAACATATTTGACACAAGCATCTCGGTTGTACGCCTATTTTGTTATTTATTTATTATATGTTCAAGTGATTTTATTTTGATGAATATAAATATTATTTAGAAGCTATATCAAAGTGTTAACTTTAATGTTATGCTTGGATTAATTTTGTAAGATGGATTTTTCTATTTCCATTTTCTTCGCTCTGGCAACTAGGCAAAGCGCGGCGTTGAGTTCCGCCACTCAACACGCAATGCCTTGAAAGAAGCAGAAAGTGGGGACGGGGAAAGCAGGAACTACGCAACGGAGTGTCTTAACACTAGGTTCAAATGGTTCCTGCAGTTCCCTCTGCAATATGCAGAATAAAGCGTGAAGCAAGAAAAAAAAAACTTCTTTCAAAAATTTATGTGCTGCATGGATGCAAAATATTTTACTATATTTTACTTCCATACATTTCGCAGTAGGTGGCGGAAATTTATATTTTAATGTACATGCATATTGAATAGGTTACATCAGCTGTAAGAAATGTGGTATTTGAAATGGAATAGGACATTATGAATGTTATTTAACAAATAAATAACACAATAATGCAAATAGTACTTGCTATAATTTTATTATAATTTATATTTTATTTTTTCATTTTTGACAACATTAAAATATTAGAACGACTTCATTATTAATGATTTATATAATGTGATTTATATAATAAGAGTATGTCAGTGTTGGCATGCATTTCTTCATATATAAAATATCACATACTACGTACATAATTCTTACCTCGTATATATTTATCTCGTATATATGTATATAGTTTTTAGTTCAGTTAATTCGTCAATCAAAGCCTAGCGACACAAAGGAGACCAGCCCGCATACACAACTCAAGAACACTACAACAATCCTATCCTATTTGATTGTCACTCTATATTTCGTAACACAATAAAGCTTTTAGCAAGGCAAATATTCTTTAGAACTTGCTTTCTGTTCATACACGACGCTTTAGTTATTGTGTAATTACAATTAATCCACAATGTATGATTTGAACATACACAAGTTTTTTTTTTCAGTTAGGAATAGCGGAGTACCACTAAGATTTTTTTATTTATTACATAAATTAGTGATTTTCATGATAAAAAACTGATAGATTATTAAATACTGATAGATTAAATGGTCGCCTCAGGAGCTTAAATAGATAAATCCAGTCTTTTGACCTTCTTAAGTTCTTCTCAGTTTTTCATTTTCTTTCCCAAGAAGAAAACTATTGTTCACATTGAATAGAAAGTTCATATTTTATAATTTTGGTTATTATAAAGTTCATATTATAATTTTGGTTATTATAACACTGCAATTTAAAGACACGATTTAAATTTAGCGTTTGAATTTTGATTGAATAGACAGAGCAGATTAAACAGAGAGGACCTAGTGTAAAGTCACTCTTTTTCTGGCCTTCCACTTTTTGATACATTGTATTGGATGGCGGAATGTTTTTCTTGTCGTAATTAGAGTTGTCGAAAAATGTGAAAATAATACATTCTCCCCGAGGGGATTCGAACTCGTTAAAACAAAATAACTACAAGCTATTACGTTTACTGGCAGACGTTATGACTCTCCATGGTAGTCCTCAATTTTCCAAATGATAATATTTTCTTAGTGCTCGTCGTTTTCGTAATTTTCCGTGTACGCTTTACTTTAGAATTTTCGCACTTCAATATGAAGTACACAATTGTATTGTCTAAATTCTCGTTAAATATCAAATCTTTCAGACACAAAGGCGTATGTAGTCCGAGGAAGCCAACTGGCATGGCGCCAGGGCGTTCAAGAGTTCTCACCAACTTCTACAAAGATACCAATCTGTAAAGTTTCCTGAGTAAAGCGGCACTGATATAGCCATTGTTTGCGCTGAATACTTCTTAGTTTTTAATGTGAAATCTTTTTTAGATTGTAGCATATGATATACATATTACATTATAACATGTTTTTTTTAAGTTATTACATTACTTTTATTAAAATTCGTCACTACTAATTCTAGTCAGTTTAAACATTATTTTCTGGTCACCTTATATGTGCAACCAAATGCGAGCTAATATGCAAAAATATCATTTTAACTTGTTTATATAAAGATGGTAATTTTTTTTAGCTTCACGCCTTATACCGCTCATAGCAATATGAAAAAAAGAAACCATGGGAACTGTGGGAACCTAGTCTTAAGACTCTCACTCCGTTCCCCCTTTCTAATTTTCAAGGCACTGCGTGATGCGTGCATCTCAACACGCCCTTTGCTTAGATGCCAAAGCAAAAAATTATAAATGAAATAAGCTGCCTCTAGCCTTCCTTAGTGAGAATTGAACCCAACTTCACGTTTACCGACGTTGCGCCTCTACGCTACAGCGGTCCTCAGTCTTCAAAAAATTGTAATAATACATCATTTCTTTTTAGATGTATATTTAATTAAATTACAAGAAACCCTATAATGGGTACGCTTTGTAAAATTTTTATTTCTAAATATAAATTTAGGTGATATTTCGATTTGACTGCAGTTATATACATAAATACTAGCTTTTAGGTACAAATGTTGTAGTTTATTTATATTCAGAATATTTTAGATCTTTAATATTTAACTTTTTTTATTTTTATTTGATGATTAAAAAGTGTGTATTTTTTTATAGGCAAAACCAAATACCTCCAAAAATACAAAAGTTTATACAACTAATGTCCGTCTATCTGTTTATCTATTTGTCAGTTTATCCATCAGTCAATACGATTTTCTTTGAATCACTTGTAAAAATCAAGCTGTAACTAATTTCAAACAATCAAGTAACTTTTGAGTCAACGAAATTAAAAATTCTTTTATTTTAATTTTTCGTCAGAATTACTTCGTAATCAAGACCTATAGGATATTTTCCGTTATCATAGAGTTATAGAATTGGACAATTTTGATTTAAGTTATAGAATTTGACAAAATCATCATTCCTTATTATTTTGCAATTAATTAGAACGTTATTTTTAAGTATTTTTATTATAAAATATAATTAATATAATAATATTTTAAATGCGACCAGATTAATAATAAAATATTGAATACTTTGTATTAACTTTAAAAATAAAGCTACTTACTTTCATGTTTGTTTTATAATTTATATTTACATAAAAAAAGAATATACATATGTTAATATTGGCAAGAATAGTCCGTAATTTTTGTTGAACGTCAAATAACTTTCCACCGACACAAAAAATTAATTCTTCAGACCAAAGAAAAACTTAAAAAAACTCATATTAACTTCTTTTATTATTGTTTAAATTAGTAATTTACACATTTTCAATATTTGATTAGAACTATGTTATCAAAAGCTAGATTTATTAGTCATTTTTTTGCATAGAACAATACTATCGAAATAAAGTATAATGATTTCGACTTTTATATATTTTAAGTTTATTTCCGCTAATCTTATTGGTAAATACAGATAACGCCAATAAGCTTTCATGTAATAACATTACGTTTCTATTTTCCGGGTTCAGTTTAAGGTCACACACATTATTCACATGATCACATCCATTATCGGTGCGACTAAGCCAAGCACTTTTTCGGCGAGACGACGTGCCTTTTAATATAACAGCACCAGTTTTTAAAAGTCAAAAATATTTAACGATTGAGTTCGGTATATATACAATATATAAAGCATTTTTAAAAATAAATCACGTTTCCCAATCTTTATATATATTTTTAATGGTCTAAGAATTTATTTTAATATTTTTCATGATCTTTTAAAAGTATACGTCTATATTTTTTTGTCTTCATGCATTATCCCGCACATGGGAGGGTAGGCAGAGGAAACTGCAGGAACCTAGTTGCACTCCGGTGCTAAGTCTCTGCTTTCTATTTTTTTTCAAGGCATTGCGTGTTGAGTGGCGGAACTCAATGCCACGCTTTGCCTAGGATCCAGAGCGAAGAAAATAAAAATAGAAAAATTCATCTTCCTCGAAAGGGAATCGAACCTACCAACCGTCGCGTTTACAGGTAGATGTTATGCCTCTGCGGCACGAGTGTGCCCAAGTATTTTCTATATATATAAGTATTTTCTATATATTATAGCTATAATATTTTAAATGACATAACTAAATATCTCATACTTAAGTTGTTATAATTTCCTGCTCAACACTTTGAGTAAATATGTCTTCATTTAAATTTTAAATTAAATTTCAGTTCAAACGAGAGGAACCAAACACTAACTAACCTACTAGTGAAGTACAGAATTTACTCAAACTTGTAGGAAGTAAAATTAATTAAGCGTAAATTTCTAAGTGACCCAAACTCGTTAGTTTTGCAGGGATAATGGAATGATTCAACAATCTATACTAGTAATAGTTAAAATGTATCAAAGTAATGAATGATATTGTAATTTAACACTGTAATGAATAATTAAAAATTTTAATATCCATATTTAATGGCTAATGTTCACGGTGTAGTTTGAAAGTTTAAATACTAGTACAAGCGGGATCCCTGAATTCGATTTCTACTTTTTATGAACAATTTTTTCTTGTTATATATGTAAATTTATAAAGTGAAATGTGTTTCCCTTGCACAATTTATGGCGTTCAATGGGGAGGTCTTTGTCCAGTAGACGAGACGTCCAGTTTCCCGTTTGATAATACATCTTCAGCGCAGCTTGTCGATATGAAACGCTTCAGAGAGATCAGATAACCTATAATTCTAAGTCAACGGCAAGTACCCTATGTCTTTTGATTACAAGTCAAATTATTTCGAAACTCACTTATTTCATAAGAAAAGTATTGATCTCGTTACATGATGGTCTTATATGGGTACCACTTTTTCTTTCCTGAAGTATAGAACTCTTCAAATATCCCACACGAGTAACAGATTATTGTAATAATTTGACAATTCTGATTAATAAGCATCAGTGGTTATCAACAATATCCAATTAGTCTGCTCAGTGTCCTTGTCAGTTGCATGCCAATGTTTCGGCAATAATTGTTTAAACCAAATGGACTATTAATAACAATCAAAAGCGTACTTTGAGCTGCAACTCAAATCATCGTAACTCATTATACTATACTATTAAAAACAATTAATACGCTAAATCAATATTAATAAAATTAAAACAACAACAATTGAATCTTAAATACTTAATTGTTAGCAGAATTTTAATTAAAAGGCAAATGAAATAATACTTAGACATATATATTTAAATGTATGTCCGTTTGTACGTTGTGTAGATGTACTTATTTGTCCAATTAGTACGTATTTGTCTAATGTCCAATTTCCAACTATTTGTGGGTTACATAGGAAGAGTTAAGAAATAGATGGAAAGTAGAATATTCACAGAAGTATTAAAACATACAAAAATAATAACTGATTATATTGTTTTCGTCCTGATTTATAGCGACCCTTACGATTTAATTGTTAAAGATATTTGTACCCAACATTTAGTGAGCAATGTAACGTTGCGGCACGGATACTATGCTGACCGCAAGCGCCTCGGAATGTCTAAACTATGCGAGTTCTGAACATCTTCGCTATTATAACCATATATATAAAATAAAATATTATTGTATGCCTAGTGCTATCGCGTAAGGAGTTTAGCTTGTATACTATGGCAAGCTAAAATAGCCACATCATATATTTTGTTTGACTACAGGTAAAAGATAATTAAAATGTTCTAGTTACTAGGTTTATTTCATATTTTGATAAATAAAATATTTGTATGTTAAATTCATCCATTCATTCATCAGAGGACCGTCGTGGCGCAGAAGCGCAACGTCTGCCTGTAACGCAACGGTTTCTGGGTTCGATCCCCAGTTGGGGAAGATGGATTTTTCTAATTCCATTTTCTTCGCTCTGGTAAACTAGGCAAAGCGCGGCGTTGAGTTCCGCTACTGAACACGTAATGCCTCGAAAAAGGCGGAAATCGGGGACGAAGAAAGCAGGGACTAAGCAATGGAGTGTCTTAACACTCCATTGCTTAGTCCCTGCTTTCACTCTGTCACACTTTACCCTCTGCCTACCCTGCCATGTGCGGGATAAAGCATGAAGCTAATAAGAAAAATAATAAAAAATCTTCATTTTCGTTTATACGTCAATTTGATGATTTGTACTTTATAACAAATTGTTAGTTTACTTTAATTTGGAAATTTTTAAAAATATTTAAAATAATTCTTTTAGTGCTTAACATTAAACAAATTGTAAAAAGTATATATTGTGTAGAATTCACATTTCATTTTAATAGCAGCATTCCATTAGGTAATTAAAAACTGGAAATGAGTCATGTTACAAATTTTATATACATATATTACTACAGTGTATGTATAAATTAGATCTACTGGAGTATTTTTAAAATAATCATTTTTATATACAATTTTCGAATATGAACACTCTTTGTAAAATAAGAATCATGTAAGATGAAGTTGCAATTGTAACTTTTAAGCTATGCAATTAACTTAAATGTGTTTTAGATTAAAAAATTTTGTTCATAAAACATAAATAATACTATATTTTAAACATGAACATACTGTAGGTACTTTATAAATAAGTAATCGTTTAGTTTAATGTAGCTTAGCCGGAGAAAGTAGCTAGCAATAATGTGAACGTGCATGTGATCCACTTCCGAACTATTTACTACTTAACTTTTATCTTAATAACATTGTTTATAACTTTAGTTTTATGAATTCATCGAAACAGTGTTTCATACTAAAACCATAATATGTAATCATACAACCATATTGTTATTTACTATCTATTAGTTTATATAAAATATATTTAAATTCTTATTGATACATTTGTAATTGCCGCACGTACTAGCCTTAATTCTTATTTTTGTATCTATATTTTCTCTCTTATTAAAAAAAGCCTCCAATAAGCTAAAGTTTTACTTTATAGTGCTCTGTATCACGAGTATATCAGTCTATTTACTACGCTTAATTTAATTTAAATTACTCAATAAAAAGTATATAAAATTAAATTGGTGCTTAATACGAATATTCACTCACCCCTGAGAGCTTTTAACATTTGCCCTTTCATAAATCTTTGCGATGGTTTCCAACCTCGCCGCAATTCAGAAGTCAAGTTTTTTTTTTAATATATACATAAACATATATCAAAAGCCAAATCACAATATAAAATAATACATATTTTTAAAATAAATCTACATTTATATTTATTCGCGCAGATCAAATACGTTGGCAACTCACACTACATTTTTCTCACGTTCGTGGCCAATGAATAAGTGAAAATCATATAGGAAAGGATAGCAATCGTCTAACTCTTCACAGTGTGGTTTTTATTTCCCCTTATAATAAAAGCTGAAGTTAACACAGCTGACATAAACTTATGCCAACAAATATTATTCTTCAAATATGTAATGTAACTTCTTTTTATTATACTATCGTGTACCTCAGTGTGTTCTGCACAGAACATGAGGACAAATTGATATATGCTTAGCTAACACGCTAATCAAAATAACACTTACAATCAAAAGAATTGAATTTAAAAAGAATTAAAAATGGTTCATAAGTAATCAATGAAGTCAAACGAGCGTCAACAGCTCCTTAAATGGTAAACTACCAAATTGCATACAGCCCATGAAAGTAATAAATTTTGAGGATAATTAATTATGTTAAGTATAACAAAGTAGAGCAGTCGGCAAAAGCGGAATGTCAGTAGAATCTGACATGGTTTACATTTCAGACTCTTCTTACATCACGTCCAGTTATTTTCAATGGTTTTACTTTTATGAAACACAAGTCAAGAGATCATAGAGCACTTACTTTGTTTTTCTATTAAATATATGAATTTTGAATAAAGATTAATTTGCCGTTACATCAAAATGAATAAAGCTTATTTTGTAACTATAAAAAAGGGATTGCCTTCTGTATAAATTAAACACATAACTATATAAAAATAACGTTAATAAAGAATGGCATGTGTAGTTTAGTATAAATAACAGCCAAATCAAATCGTTTATAAGGGTTTCAACATTTTCAACTACCGTTTAAGCTAATAAAAATAGAAATTTTTTAATTAATTGGCAAATAATTAACTAGGTAAATTGAAAATTATTTGTAGAAATAAAACATCTACATTTACTAAAACCTACATAAATTAAAAAGTATTTTTAAAAAAAAAACTGAATAATAAGTGGAAAGTGGCGCAAAGTAATTGTTACCCACGTAGTATACTGTATTTCCCAGTAGTAGTTTCAGACGCTCCGGAATTTAAAGTATCCTCTGATTTGCCTGTGAGCGTCTCAATTTCCATTTGGAAAGCAAATTGGTTTCCTAGCCGTTTGTCAGTATTTTTCTGTCGTGAAGCTCATCAAAATCTTACAGTGTTCGTTATATTTTCGACTTTAAAGAGATTTTATTGTAATTTTAACGAGGTACAAGTTATACTTAAGTATTTCCTGAAATTTGGCTTTCAAGAGTGTTGAGTGGCGCGTCTCAAAGCTGCAGGTTATTTCATTACCAGAGTGACGATAGTCAAAATGGTTTATTGTCACCTGATTAAAAATATAACTACACGAATTCGCTTTGGCCACAACTTCACTATACATTATAACAACAAGTAAACATTTCAACAAATCAACAGAAACTTGTATTATATTGTATTAACAATTTAACTCAATAAATAATTAGGTGGCTACAATAGTAATTTTAATATAAAAAAAATGGATTATGAATTATTTAACATCATTCTAATCACGTAATTTTCAATCATGTGTTATAAACGCTTGTGGAATTATGAACTGCAAAAGTGTTGGTTCAATGAGTATTAACAAAGGGTACGTAGGAAAAAAAATGCCCCATAATTTATCCGCCCCCGTTAGTTCGGTGAGGAAAAAACCGAGGACAGAATAAAAGTGAAATAATCGCTGACAACAACGTGATTAAAAAGACGATAAATGTTCTACATCACAATTTTAATTTTTATTTTAGTTTAATGAGAAAATTCAGCATACTTTATTAATAAAAAGCTATGGTATATTATTCTATTACATTATGTGCAAACCTATTTATATCAAATTTAAAGATGATTTTCTATTATACATTGTAATTTTATATAGTATTCGTGTCTTATTTTTCATTAAACTTAATTTATAAACTTATTCATTGACAAGTGGATAGAAGATAAAACGCAAGTTCGCTTTTGTTGGGACAAATTACTAGTGTTTCCAATTTGTTTCTTGCTTAAGTAAATAGAGTGAATGAATGTATAGCAATAAATGACAGAACATACGTTTTAGAAAATATGTGTACACAAAAGTTTATATACATATTCACAAGCAGAATACTTTTATGTTAAAAGCTTAATTTACACGTCACTCGTACCTATTAACTATTTTAATTTATCCTCTCTTAAAATATCCTAAATGTCGTATTACTAGATTTCACATTATTAAAGCTGCCTAAAACATTGAATACAGCATAAAGTATATGTATTTTATTAGTAAACGTTTTTTGTCACATAGCTCTGACACAATGTGAAAGCGACAAAATACTTTTCAAATCCTTTCATTTTTTTTAAATACACACACAATTATAGACACTTTTTATTGTAATTATTACTATTGTTTTCTTTTTTTAAAGCTTCACGCCATAGGAACCTAGTGTTAAGACACTCTGTTCCATGCTATTGTGTGAGTGGTGGAACCCAACACCGGGCTTTGCTTTAGTTGCCAGAGCGAAGAAAATGAAAATGGAAAATCTATCATATCCGAGTAGGAAGCGAACCCACAAACTGTCACGTTTACAGGTAGACAGACGTCTTTGCGCTACGACAATCCTCAAATATATACATATCCATTTTACCTTACAATACAAACTTGAATTTTCGTTTAACAGATCCCAATAAACTCCGCGTACATAAAAGATAACCAGATACATTATAAATATAAAATGTGCCGTATCTATAGAGTTATCAACAGTAACAGATAACCCAACATTGCGGTGAGCTTTGGATGTGATCCAATGTAACTCTGTTTAGTGCCAAATGATCTTTCCTTTTGTCTAACAATAGTTATTAGACCGCTCAATATATTCGATGCGTCGTGTGACCAGTACTGCTCACGAAAACATGAAGCTAGTTATTTAGCTTATTCAAAAATACTTCTTCAATCCAACAAATTTCTCTGAAGGAACCAAAGATTAAAAAGCTCGATCAAAATAGAAGTATGAGAACTCTTCAACATTGATCATCTTACAGATTTTCTCCTTCATATATACCGTAATTAATCGCTTTTTGCAAATTTCATATGGCTAATTCTATGAAATATAACTAATAAGTGTCAACAAACTTAATTTTGTGTTTTGCTTATAATATTGTTTGAAATGAACACTACACCATAAACTCTGGATTACTGCTAAATTTTATAAAAAAGTCAAAGGTAACGAAGTCAAAGGGAAGTGCCCTGTAGGTTTTGATTACGGACAAAAAAGTATAAACGTTTATATATTTTGATTGCTATGGACTATAACTAGCCCACTTTTACTGTGAAAATTATTCTTCTACAATCTTTAGTTATTTGCAAGTGATGAAAGCCAGAGCTTAAGTAATCAAAACCGGAATAAAATACAGATATTAACCCAAATCACAAATATAACAGAAATATAACATTTGAACGCAATGACAATTGAACGCATAATTGACGTGTGGTTCTAACAACATATGAAACGAATGAATTTAAAAGTTCATTGAAATACACATCAACTGCAAGTGCACCGTTATTTTAGGATGACTTTAATACCAACAACGTACATACTTATTTTATATTTCTTTTGTAATGCGCTGATTTCTAATGTTTAATCTCAAGTAAAAATAAATAAATAAAATAAAATAAACTTCATTTCACACCAAATTTGAAATATAAAAAAAATTTCTAACAGTAACAAAATGTGAAAAGGCGGCCTTACAACTTTAAGAGATCTCTTCCAGGTAACCTCATAGAAAAATAAAGATATATTACTAGAGCGAGGTGTGGTGCAAATATTAGTTATTATTAATTGTAAAATAACGGCACATAATTATCATTAAAAATATATTATTTATAGAGTCACACAAAGCTATAGCTTAACCATCGTGTCATACGTGATTGCAAATATGGCGAATAAAATTGATCTTTACAAAAGAAAATTAATAATAAATAAAAAATCCCTTTCACTCGCTCTGGTAACATAGACCTTGTTATGCAATATTTAGAATTTGAGCAGGCGGAGTGTCTTGACACTTAGTTATCTCTACCCAACTTGCTATGTGGTATAAGGCGTGACGTTTTTTCCATTTTAATTCCTTATAAAAATGTTAATCATGATCAACGATTTAAATTAAAAACTTAATTTATTTACTGAATTCGTAATCACATTGTTCTGGACTTTTGTTTCATGAAACAGGATAATCTTAATTTCCACAATTTAAATTATATGATTACTTATTTCGCGTTAAATTGAAAATGCTGAACCAAATTGTCATTTCACAGTAATTTGATTTTATAGTGATATGAATAAAATAATGAACTCGTAAAATAATTTAAGAGGCAAATTAATGTATTGATGTTCCATATACTCGTATGTGGATAATATAAATATTCCAATGAAATGTGTTTTATTTTGTATTCGTTTGATGTTTTTGTTGTATACTCTTAATAGAATTTAAAAATCATGAATTATAAATTATTAACAAACGTTACAGTAAATATCTACAGCTTTAACAAGACCATAAGTTTACTTCGTAGACTATGATACGTAAAATATCGTTTTATTTCGTTCACGTTGGAATTCGGATAAATCGTTTCTTAATTCCATTTCTTCTTTTATGCCTAAACATGCTAAATTTCAGCATTCAAGTAAGAGTAAGCTACTTAATAAGAGAAGAATGTCATTAAATTGCATACCTTAAATTACATTCAAAAAAATAATCACCTAAGCGCAATCTTGTCGCAAATCTGAGATATCTTCGTTTTTTTAAGTCATATTTGGTCTTAGAAATCAAAAAAATGATTTAAAAAATTAAAAAAAATCGCTTCATTGATGCCTTTATTTAGAGGACCAATTGTAACTTATCAGTAATCAGAGAAGAGTTATCTTAATATAAAAATATTAACCGGATCCCTTTGAAAAATATAAAATTTCTCCGAAAAAATCACTCGTGTATTTTTCTTGTCCTTTACACTGGCAAAATAATCTTTATTTTTTTTATAAAAACAAGATTCATAGAGGTCTATTTATCATATACGAATATATATCATATACGAATATATACGAATAAATCCAAAAAAATCAATTTCAAACAAGTCAGCTTACTAGACAAACATTCTTGTAGTTCAAGCGGTAATACAAACGTTTCACAAGTTTTATTAAAAGATCTGAACTTAGTGATTTTTAGACACCGGCTCCCATGTGGTGGGAGCAAGCTCATCAATTACTGTTATCATAGGGAAAGCAAATGATTGCACAATAAACACGACAACCTACGCTAATTAATCTTGAAACGATCGTCTTCTATTTGACGACGTCATATCACATTATAGGTAGATCTATAGTGTGCATGGTGAATTAATGACAGAATCAATATTTGAGAAACAGTTTCACTTAGCATATTAATGTTTAATTATTCATTTATTGGTAAATATGTACGTGTTAAATTACACTTACGTACTAGTGATATGTAAACATCTAGATATTTAAAAATTGTTATGATTTAAATTATCAAACTTCATGACATTATATTACTTCTTATTCTTACGTAAAATAGTCATATTCTTAGTATAGAGATAAGTTTTTAGTTTTAGTACACAAAAAAAATTCGGCCGATTCTCGCAAACTATTTGCGAGGGATTTTTATTGTTGTCGAAACCGGCATAAACGAACCATAAACGACCGTATCTTTTGATTGACTTAGGAATTTATAATCAACTTCAACTTGATACCTAAACATCTTTTTGAGAAATATAATCATAACATAACATAAAAAGAAAAGGCAGACAAGTGTAACAATAACTTACATAAAAATCTATTCAAAATACTATTTAATCACTTTACACGTGAAAGATATGTTATCTTTAATTTAATAGATGTTAAATCCATTATACCCAATAAAACTCAATGTTTTCTTCAACCACTTAATGTACTCCTAGCACTCGTGCGTGACTATCTCCAGTCCATCTGAGGCCTTTCTTAACTGAACACACAAGGAAACTGTATCGCAAACATCTAGCTACTCTTTTTACTTATTTCAACATTATATATCTATATTATAATGACTTGACTCAAGAGTAAAGTCGGCTTAGACAAACAACTGCATGGTATGTGCAATGCGTATATATTTTTGCAAAAGTTATGCTTAAAAATTATGCTTCAAGATGCATTACAACAGAATCACGATAAATGCTGTAAAAAGTCACATAAATGCGTCAAATGTAAGTAATTATCGATACTGATTATTGTATAATATTGCTAGGTAGGTTCTTGGTTAATTTTAACTTATAAATATCTTTTTGCTAAAGCATTTTAAGAGACCTATAGGTACGTTAACAGTTCCGTAGAGACTGGGTAAGTCTATATTAATAAAATGTATGTGTTAGATACCATATATAGATCGTTTGGTAAAAAATGCTCGAGGTAAAAAATTCGATTCGATATAATTCTCTTTAACTTCGGTCAGAATTGACTTGAGCACTTAGAATATGTTTCATGCTTTACGCAACTCTTATCTTTTTCCATTTGATTACCGGAACAAATTACAGAAATAAAAGAACTATCAAATTAAACGGAACGGAAAACAATCTTACATTAAGCACTATCAGTTTGTCCAATAGCTGAGTAATATTCCTTGGACTGTGCATCTGATAACCTCGTACGATAATTGCAAATTCCTAGGTACTACTGTTGAACATACTAAGAGATTCAAATTGCTTTCGTACAATCTGAGACGATAAGCCTCAGTGATTTTACTTTTATCGCAAAAATTATTTTCAGCATCTGAAATGTAAAGATAACAGTAAAAAGCTAAAAGATTTTCTGTGATGATGAACTAAGAATAATCCGTCGGCAGCTATACAACGGGTCGGAGATTTACCGCACGACAAAACCTGAGCACAATTTTTCTTATTTCTAGTAGCCCACTGAAGTAGCTGCATAGGGTCAACAAATTACAAATTTCCATTATTTATTCAGCGCTTAAAAGAATAGGTGCTCATAAACTTGACTATTTATAAAAAATGCCTGCTAAATAATAACATAAATACTCGCCAAAATATATTAAAAAAATTACAAAAATGCATTATGAATGTAAAGACAAGAATACAAAAAGTACGTTATATTACTTCAATACGAATTTTATAAGAAACGCTAATATAAAAAGTTATTTCGTTACGCCCTCGATAAAAATGATTTGATAAAGAATATCTATCGTTCCAATATCAATAATACAAGTTAATAGTAACTTATCTATATTATTGCTTTCATATTTGTGAGATGTCTTTATGTATAAAAAAAACAAAATTCTCATTTCGATACTGTAATATTTATGGATACTGTATAATATTTTTCTTTCTATAAAAAATATATCGATACAAATCAATCGATACGTTTATTTACTGTATAGCGAATGAAATGGCTGCGGATCGAGGTAGCCGCTCTGTAAATATACACGACTACTCTCCAACCGATCGTTAAGGAAGTAATATATAACAACTGTTTTTTTTAGAATTTTCTCTCTATACTACGTATACAAGGCGAGCAGGATGAATATACGTATGGATGGAAGCATGGATCCTGTCCACACTTCGATATATGTGGGGTTGGGTAATGGAATCCAATACCACGCTTTTTTTGGCCACACTAGGTCATATATTATATAAATGAAACCATCACGTAATTATATCTAAAAATATAAAAACAATTTATTTAATTATATCATAAACTTACACAATGTTTGTATTTTTCTCTGCACTTTAATTAAGCTGATTTGAGATTTCCCTTGTGACGTACTCTCGTAGCATAAATTAAACAAGAAAAGGTCACTAAGAATGTTTGGTTTACCGTAAATAAAAAACTGTCATAAAGACTAAGATACTCATATATTCACAATTTCAGTATTTGATCAGCTGCAGAACGCACAATTACTATCTATCAATAATCGCTGTCGCTTCGTTGTGATTAATTAACCGTCACTCATCTCACACCGCGTGCCACGTGCAGACGAAAATCACAGGCATAGCGACCAGGCATGCTTGCTAAGAACACGCAAGCCACTGACATAATACGAATATTTTTACGAGCGAAATTGTCCATTCTTGTAATTCCTTATCGGCTCAAGAAATTGAAAGTTGGTAGTTTTTGTGGTAAGCTCTTTATATTACGATTCATACCTCATTCAAACTTGTCTTCGCCAGCCCTATGTCCTGGTTTTTAAACGTTAAATAAAATTTAATGAAGTTTTTTTTTATGATTTTTAGCAAAAAATAGTACCCTTTTGGAATAAAAGTTTGATAAAACCTTAGGAAACCTTTTTCAAGTTTTATTACTTTACGGATGTTGGCGTTGATGTCGTCTTGTCCATCATATATGTAATTCTTTATCTTATGACTGATATAATATTTTTTTCAAAAAATTCAAAATATGACCCTAACACAATTTAACCTATTAATTGTAAAGAATAATAAATATTTTATAATTAGTTAATTAAATAATAATTATTAGTTCGTCAGTTCCCTTGACATTCCCTGCTATTGTGCTGGACTTCCCTTAATATTGTGTAAACATGTGAAGCACAGTATTCGCTCTATCAAATTGCCCTTTTATGAAATGCAATACTATTATTATTATTATTTTAAAGTGAGAATTATGTTAGCCAACTTTACAGATATTTGTTTCTTCTATATCCTAAGTATTTTAGTGACAAGGACAGCCTCCTACAAAATACACGTATATTACGAACTAAATTTGTTTAAACATACCAAGCAAACCAACTTATTTTATTTTCCACAACCAAAACATAAATTAGACCCTTTTATATAATTTTACAACATAAAATTAAAAAATTGAGTTACTCTTTGGTTCATTAGAGAAATTTGTGATAATATGCAATCCAATTATGCCTACACAATATTTCAATTAAATTATTCTTTGTTCATAATTTTAAGTTCGTTAACATAAATTGAAAGCCGCAAACTAGGATTTATTGAAAATAAAAAAATACCTATATTATAATAAACTTATTTAATCTTAAAGTAGATAATAAACTGTTTTATAAATAGTTTATTAAAACCTTAAATTAATCGAAAAACTCTCTTAACACTAAAGAAAGATTTTATTTCGTTAAGTTTTAAATAAGCCTACACTTTTCATTATTAATAAAATATCCAAGTTTATTCTACGTAATAAATTATTTAATAGATAATTATTTGAATATACTCAGCACAACATCAAGTACTTAAAACAGTTCAAAGAAAAGTTAACGACACGAAGGCGTGCATAAAAGGACCTTCGAATAAAATTTATTATAAATGTAATTATGAAAAAAAGTGTAAATAGCTAGATAAAGCCAATTGCTTTATTACCTAATTCAAATAATGCACATACGAACTAGTAACGCTAATATTCGAAGCATGACACGATTATATTTAAAATAGCTTTATATTCTATAAGTAATGAATTTTATCACAGTAATATGAACTTTAAATATTCATATTCTTCTCTCTACGTAATATATTGCAATTATCTAAATTTTATAATGTCATATATTTAGTAATTATTTAAAAGCAATTAATTGGATCGACAACTTGATGATATATCAAAATTTATTACTTATTATGCATTTGGTACTAGGAAAGGAATATAACTAAAAAAAGATGTCGAACGGAGTATTTTAATGCTAGCAGTATAGCCAAAAAAATACTAATTTAGATTTATTTTGTGCTGCATATACTATGAATTACAGTTTTTGGTTTATCTACACAACTAATAGGTCAGATAAAACGCTTCCGATACTACGACCAAACAAAAGCGTAATAAAAAAAGGATAGCGGTTCCAGAAAGTCCACTCATTTGCCGGTTATCACGCTAAGATAGCGGAAAGACGTCAAAGGAAGCGAGGCTGATGAAATATGTGCTTTACGCTTCCCTGTCTAATTGATGAGAGAAACTAAAAAAAATCTTCAGCTTTATTTTGTCGATTTGAATTATATTAAATACTATTATTGGTTAAAAAATAATATGAAATTATAGGCAAATATTTATATACAAAAGAGTTCTTTTTAAATCACAGTGAATTATTTTTCAAAGTACAAGTGGCAGTGGGTTTAGGTCCCGATTCGGGGAATGAGAAATTTTAAAAAAAATTAACAGGTTTGAAAATTGGTTTTGTAGCGAGAAATATGTTTTAATTAACTAAGGTCATATATCGTCTGCTCCGTTGAGAACAACGTGAAGCTGTCTTTTTCCGATAAAAATAGCTAAGTAATATTGGCAGTAAGAAAATATTGAAATATAAAACTATAAAAATTAGAATAGGAGAATAAACCTAAGTCTTGATCCCAGATATGAGAACCGTTTTCCTGTATTCTCTTCACCCAATCAGAAATAATAGGTATATAATATCATTTAGGGTCTAGTAGTTGACGGATAGCATCAAATCTATATAAAGCCTCACATGTAACAATCAATTCTTACAAAAACGATATGAAAATTTAAAAAACTTGATGTATACAAGCGACCCCATATATACTTTTATCTACAAGTTAAAAGGCTTCTAGATACGGTTATATAGTTTGTTTCATGAGAAAACATATATTTCTTATCTCTTTTTACCTTTAAATCGGTGAGATTCTTAAGGAATTTATTGCGATTACCCGTAAGGGCCATTATCACATTTTCAAACGCATATGTTATGTAATGTTATTTTTTTTAAGGTTACTCAACGCAGAAGGTGTGTTAGATATTCACAAGTCTACATGTTTTGTTACTCTAATTTTATAACATGAAAGAAGCTGATCCGACAATGTAAATAAGTGCCTTTATGTAACAACTTTACTACGTACCTATGCCGAGTAGTGTAGAAAATAACATTCTAAATATTCGAAGTAATATATTTTTGTCTGAAAAATAATTCAAAACTATACAGTTACATATAATTACTATATAATAATTTAATTATAAGAATAAAAAATTATGAACGCCTACGAACTGACTGATAATTATAGAAAATGACCTAATATGACAAATCATCCTAAAATACCTTTATAAACTAATAAGTTATTTAGATTTGTCATTAAAAAATCGCATAGACGAGTATGAATTGACTACCGCGAGAAAGAGAAAGTCTTTAAAAATACTTATTAGTTATTTATACAAACATTGATTAATAATTATATAAACAAATAATGGTTGACTTGAAACTGGATTAAGACTGATTAATTCTTATATATATTATTAAGTACAAAGTAAAATATGTGCCTATTGTCTTCTGAAACGACCCTGGTGTAGCGGAATGTGTGGGAGTACTGCATGGAATGTGTGTATTAACGCCACTGGTAATTCCCTCTTCAAATGGAAGGTGCGTCCTGCAGCTTCCAGGCGCGTCCTCGCGACTTTTGTACTCGTTTTTTGATTGTTGCTTTGGTTATTCCAAAAAACTTCAAAAATTACCGGTCCCAATTACTATGTACAGGATTAACGTGGGCCAATAGGGATTGTCCTAAGTCAATCGCAGTGAAAATTCATTGCTTTTTTGAATATCTTCGACTGGGTCGAGTTCATGAATGCGGTCTAGCGAGATTCTTCTAAGTGCAGTCATACGGGATCTTTCTTGATGTATAAGATTTGATCTGGTGCGGAATTTATTTCATTCCATCGTGATGTGTTGACTGTGTTTCTCATTGTTCTATTCATTATATTAATTTGGCAATTCTGTAATCGTACTAGAAAATGTTTGATGTTTTTCTGTAATTTGTTGCGTCAACACTGAGTTCCGTATTACTTCTTCTTCAGGCAAAATTTACAACCAGGTATTTTCGTGATCTTCTGGAGTTTTCCTTTGCTAAGACTTCAGCGAGGCAGAAGTGCAGTTTCCTTTGTGTTCTTTTAATGCGATGGTGCAATCTTCAGAAAGTTCAGTTGTTTGAGTTCTAGCGAGGTTGCAGAGCAATAAGTGTTCGGAGATTCTCTATTTAATAAGTTATCTACTTGTTTTGTATTTCTATTTTCTGGTTGAGGGGGGTGTTGTCTGTAACTTCTACGACTATGGGGTTGGTCTGTCAGTCTCACGTTTGTGCTAAACCGCGTGTGTAAAGCAAGTGGGACTTTTTTCAGAATAAAGATGTTCTAATAATCCGATAACCACATATTATTAACTTTCACGACCGCTCTTCGTCCTTCAGGCTCTGTTCGTATTGTACGTAAAAGTTTTCACACAATTCTTTTATCTATATCTGTGTTTACTGCAATTGCATTTCAATATTTACATGTATCTATAATTGAGGTAAGTACGAAAGTTTTTCTAACTGGGGAAATTTACTGAGTAGCAAATTATTTTATTCACAGTACTAAAATTTAATTATTGATGTTTTAAATTTTCCGTTATTAAACTTGGATATGCTGCAGGTGATTCTCAGCCTTAGACCAAATAAATTGTCAGGATTATTGCACCGTTTCAGTAGAGTTTTTTCACGGTATAACTTTATCACACCTTGGTTCTATAGTGATTTTTTTGTGGGGTAAATCAAAGTAAACGGGTATCTCTGCGGTAGATGTATGTAAAAGTTATTTTTTATGTCTATGTTACAGTCTAAAGTCTTTTAATAGATCTAAACCTATAAGTCCTTTGTATTTCGGGTCAAAGTCAAAAATTAAAAATTTATGAATAATATCGCTATTGAATATTGGGGGAAGGGGCAAATAAACTACTTGTTCATGCCGCGTAGCGTGTGCTGTTTTTACTTCAAAAGGTTCATTTTCGACTAAATTTTGAAAAATTGTATTTCGAATGACTGAAGGGGATATCATAGAACGTGATGCTCCCGTATCTATGAGAAACTTACCTTGAAATTCTTGTAGTTCTATATATGGAAGGTGATCTTTATCGTGGTTATTAAGTTTCACTAACTCGAGCCCTCTTGGTCTGGATCCGGGGAAAAATCCTGCTGGGTATAGGTCTCCTCGTTATGAGACTGGTAGTCATGCTGGTTCGGTTCGCAACTATCAAAATATTCATACTGACCTTGCTGATAACCGTGGTCCACTCCATCATCGCCGGGTTGTTCATACGATGAGGGTTCATTAGTGTAGAACAGTTCCTCAGCTGCAAACTGTGGCTTTGGTGGTCTAGATATAGATCTCATGGTCCCATCTGAATCTTTTTGGGGATTAAATTTCTGTTGAGATATGTTATTTCTTAAGTTACCGGAAGTTTTGTAATTACATGTTACTGGGCGGTTCTTCCATGGTAGCATGGATTGTACCCATTGCTGCCGCTGTTCCGGGGTCAAATTATTTTTTGAGGGCCAAAGTATTAACTGTTTGATTAAATCTAGGGACTGGATTATGAAATTTAAAAGGTGCTGGGGTCGAGAATTGATTAAAGCTTTTAATTGGTCCTTAACCTTTGCTTGCGATATATTAAAGTTATTACTATTTGTCCGGTTATAAGCAAGCTTCGCCTCCTCTTGCCTAGCTATTACTATTGCTGATTCGAGTGTAAGAGGCTGCGCTATTCTTACACCTATCGAAACTTGAAATTCTAACTGGTTGGTATATTGTTCTATTACCATATTTTCGTAATATGATTTATTTGAATGCGTGCCTACCGAAAAAAGTGTATCTAGTATATCTCTTAAACGTCTGCCAAAACTCTTCGCATCTTCGCTTTTATTACGTCGCATTCTACTTAATTCCTGCATAACCTGGATTTCATTCCTCGGTTCTCGCAGTCTCTGAACAAGAGCCTCTTTTATGGCTTCCCATGAAGTAAGGGAATCTTCATATGGTATGGCATCGATAGCGACGCCGCTTAATCTACTCTTAATTAAACATAAAATAGCGAGAGTTTCTGGCTGTGGCATCTAGTAAATTTAAAATATTTTCTACTTCTCTAATATAATAGTTTAATAATTTTGGATTGCCATTATATTTTGGCATAAATTCAGAAATTAGCTTAAAACTAGAAGAATCGTAACTTTCAAAAGACATTTTCTTTTTTAAATTATATACTTGAATTTCAAAGTATATATAGCAAATATAATAATATCTTAATTTTATTTATTTTAATTAAAAAGATTATGTATTTTCTTTTATATATTTTTTTCCGAAGTGAAAGCCTATAGCGATTTTAGCTTCTAGACAAAACACCTCTAAAACACTAATTCTATACGGAAGGAAATAGAGCACAGGAACTTGGAATAGCGAGAGTACTCACCAAAATATCCTCTGCATCTCCTTTCCGGGTCTTCCAGTTTCCAGTAGACTCTCCCGATGCCGCCGTTGTAGACTCGTTGAGAAGATAGTTGCGGTTTAAACAATCAAAATCGTTCAATTGATTAAAGATTTTATTTTCTCAATTGCCGCAACTACTACCGACTGCGCCAGTTATGATATGACGACCGGAGAAAGTCTTTTAAAAATATTTATTATTATTTATTAAAAACATTTATTAATTAATTATATAAAACATAACTTTGTTGATTGGAAACTGGATTAAGACTGATTTAATTATTATAATATATTATTAAGTACAAATGTAAAATATGTAGCCTATTGTCTTCTTAAACGCGGTGTCAGCGGAATGTGTGGGAGTCGGCACTGGAATGTGTGTATTACGCCATGGTAACTCTCGAAGAGTGATTTTTGATTAATAGGAAAAGGTGTGGTGTAG